>JAWWEV010000095.1:36278384-36291555 GCA_035583235.1 Hafferia zeledoni | reverse complement strand
GTGACCACTTCCCTGAGGAACTTGTTCCAGGGTTCAACCGCCCCCTGGGTTTAGAATAATAATATCCAACCTAAACCTCTCCTGACACAACTTCAGGCCATTCCCTTGGGTCTTGTCACTGGTCACCAGACACACAGAGGAGATCAGTGTCTGCCCCTCCTCTTCCCCTTAGAAGTAAGCTGTAGACTGCAATGAGGTCTCCCCTTAGTCTCCTCCAGGCTGAACAGAACAAGTCACCTCAGCTGCTCCTCATATGGCTCCCTCTCAACACCCTTCACCATCTTCATAGCCCTCATTTGGATTCTCTTTAATAGCTTTATATCCATATATTGTGATGTCCACATCTGCCCTTGGCACCCAAGGTGAGACCACCCCAATGTAGACCACAGCAGGATAATCCCCTCCTGGCTGCCAGGGCACTGCTGACTCATATTCATCTTGTCATTGACCAGGACCCCCAGGTTCCTTTCCATGGCACTGCTTTCCAACACCTCATTACCCAGTCTGTACAAACATTCAGGGTTTGCCCATCCCAGATGTAGAATCTGGCACTTTCTCTTGTTGAAATTCATACCGTTGGTAGTCCTCTAATTTTTCAAGGTCTCCCTGCAGGTATCCCTGCCTTTGAGGGAGTCACCAGCTCCTCTGAGTTCTGTGCCACCTGCAAACTTGCTCAGTATTGATGCTGTGAGAGAACATCCACAAAGCAGGACTCTGAGCCAAGTTTGTGTAGGATAAGATAAAAAGTAAAGGTCCTTTAATATCAGGCTTAGGGCCCACAGGAATACATGATGACATGCACGTGCCCCTCAGTTCTAGTTTCTATGGCTTTTATAATACAATCCTTCCAATCATTACTTTACATATTTCTCAGTCCAGCCCTGGTCCTGCCCCTGGTCCCACCCCCAGGAATTTGGATCTGGGGGGTCGGCAAGACCCTCTGTCTTCATCAGCTCCTCTTCCTCGGGCTTTTGGAGTTCTTCAGTTCTGACTTCTGGGACACTCTGCCCTGTGTTTATGTTTCATTCTGCAGACCTTTCTGATAGTCGACAGCATTCTACCTTGAAGAGAGTCTAAACAAGATTAAACAACTAAAGGAATTTGAGCACCCCATTCTGGGACAGGGGTAGTGACAGACATTAAACTTAAGCCAGAAATATTAACCTACTAAAAATCTACAGCTACTGTGTTCCTAAAATCTACAAAATGTGAAAATCAAAAATCAGAAGCCCCTTCAGCATCAGTATCCCATCCAGTCCTATGTCCAAGTCATTTAAAAAGATGTTAAAGATCACAGGACCCAAGATGGAGCCCTGTGGAACCGCATTAATGACAGGTCACCAGTCTGATGTTACCTCTTTCATCGTTGTGCTCTGTGCTTGACCCATGAGCCAATTGCTGATCCATTATGTGATGTATTTATCCAGCTGTGCACTGGACAATTTGTCCAGAAGGATATTGTGAGAGGCAGTATCAAAAGCTTTAGTAAAATCCAAACAGATTACAGTAACTGTCTTCCCTTGACCACCTAGGTAAGTTATAATATTATAGAAGGAAATCAGGTTGGATAAGTAGGACTTTCCTTTCAGTGAAGGGTACAGAGGCACATCAGTGCACAAGAGGCATGAAGAAGTGAAGGGGCACCCATTTTCCTGCTGGATCTGTCACCAAGAATATTTCTGTTACATTACCATAAATTTTTTGTTGTCCTTCTGAATATTCCTGATCACTCAAGCACAATAATTGATGCTTCAACTATTTGTAAGGCTGCACCATAAATAAAGACATGGGTATCTCAGAGGACGTGGGGGGAGTGGAATAAGAACGATAATTGTCTTTACTCATCATTCGAGTCAGCTATTAGTTATGCTTACAAGGCGAAATTAGCAACCTCATTGGAGAATTCACCTTGGCAGACATCAACAGAAAATCTGTAATTGACTATACTAAGTTATTTGTAATAGCAAATATAAAAAGGGTGCTTCCTCATCCATCCAGCACATCAGCCCCAGCAGTCCTTTTTCCCATCTGCTCCTTTATACTGCTGTTCCAGTTACTATGATGCGCTGTTTCTATTGTTCACTTTGTTGGTTAGGTCAGGTTTCTTTCCACTTCCTCAGAGATAACACTTGTCCACCATATTTCAGAAAAAAGTTCTAAGCAGTAATGTCCTTATAACATTATTTCATCACACAAGGTCTCTTTTCCACAGTTTTTCTTACCAAACCTCAAGACTTTTACCTACAGCTTCCCTTTCCTCTCACTTTCTCTCTTTCTTTCGTTCCTTAAACCAATTCTCAAATGAGTGTCCAAACATAAATCCAAGATTCCCTTGTTGTCCCCAACTTGGAGCCTCCATTCATGCCTGACCTTCTCTATCCCTGTTATTCTCTTCCTTTTCCCCAGCTCCAGAATATAGCACATAAAAACATAAAATAGTAGTTTTCCACTTCCCAGGAAAGTGACTATTTTCAAGTGGTTCCTCATTCAAATCTCTTTTTCTATGCTTTTCTCCACAGTTTCTCATATTTTTTTCAAATGTTCTCTAAATACCATTTTTCTCCTGTATATGTACCTGGTAACATAACACCTGACTACCTAGAGGGTAAAAAAAGAGGAAATTGACCTTCCTAACTCTATCTTCTTCCTCAATAATGTGAAATTAATAAACACTCAGCCCATAACTAAGGCTTTCATTCCAAATTATAAGAGGCATATTGTTCAAAAAATCATGATCTTCCTTGGCAGGATTAAAAGCTGAAGGCACCTTCCAGTTTTACTAGAAAATTTCCTAGATTATTACTTCTGTAAAAACCCATATCAATCTTCATCTCAGTAGATATTTACTCCCATGAAAACCCAATCAAAATGAAGATAATAGGTAAAAGGATACTTTCAGCCCTTACCCAGGGTGGAGAAACAGATTTTATGCCTTTAAAGGAGTTCAGAGAGATGTCATAGAGATCAACCTAGTAGTTGATTAGATAGCAGTATTTTCCACACCACTTGCTGAGGCTACGGTGCTGCACAGAGGGAGGGGCATGTCAGATTTTCAGGGTTGTAAAAAAAAATTGAAAACAGAGCATGACTCTGAAACCTAACAGCTAGTGCATTCAATAATGAAGGGAGATTGGTAGATATAATACATGAATCACTTCTGGAGCAGGTAGTGGAACTCAAGATTCACTATATGCATATTGTATTTTTCTTTATTGCATAAATATGTAGTAAAGAAGAGTAAATGTTGCAAAACCACCCAGTCTTTATAGGCACTATCTGCTTCTGAGCATGCAGATCAGTAGAGGACCCAAATAGGATGGTTTTAGTGAAAAAAATGAATAAACATGTGAAAGTGATGTTAATTTTTCCATCCATCTCTCCTGCTTTTCTGCCCTCAAACAAGTACTTACATTCTGTATTAGCATGGGCTTGGGAGACATGAAAAACAGAATTGCTTACAGAAGCTTGATTCTGCTTATAGAAATTCCATTTCTTGGTCAATGTAAATGCATAATATCCTCAATTCTAAGTGAAAACTATCTTCGAGATAAGAATGTTGTGTTTTTAATCAGATGATGAAACTGACTCAGATTTATAGTCTCTGGAGTCAATAAAGAAAGTAGAAAGTGACAGGCAATTGCCAGCGAGTGCCAGTGCAGTATTAGGTTGTTTTAGATTTACATCCTTAATTCAGTCATTAATTGAGATGGCTAAGTACAAGCCTCTAACAATGTAGCACATGAATTATTGTAGCTAGCAAATTATAATACCTTATCATATTTCTAATATTCTATATTTCTGTGTATTCTATATTGTATAATGCATTTCTTCTGACTGAAATACAATGGAAGAGTACATTATTTTCAAACATTTTTTACGTACAACTAGACCAACTATAACCATAATTGTATTTATTGTTGTTTATTAGTAAAATTTAGCATGCTATTAAGTATGTGACTAAACGACCAAAGGCAAACTTGTCCAGTATGTGTGTTTTGTCACTGAGCAAAGCTGAAGAAATCTGCACACTTCAGTTGTCACCCCAGTACATACATTTACTTTATACTCATACGTACAGACACACACATATATCTGAATTGGCTTTTTAACTAATGACTCCAGGTTAATGCTTTCACCACAAGAGTTTCTTTGTTCATAATATCAAGCTGATGTATTATCATTGACTTGCACACCCCACTCTCTCTCAAAAAACCCCCCAACCAAACAAAAAATTTTGAAGCATAGTATATTAAAGACTGAAATCTGTTTCTTCTGCAAGATATCAGTCTGATGTAGCAGCTGCTCTTTGCAGTTGATATGTTTAAACTTCCTTATGCTTATAGGACAGAGTAAGTTTTGCCTTTAATTTAAGATGTAGATTTCATTACAGTAACCTCCTGACATTAACACAGGGCTTTCTTTTTAAAATTTCACTTTAATTGCTATTCTCATTATTTTGCAAGCTTTTGCCCTAACATATCCCAGCGGTCTTGACAACATGCTTCTTCTCTTTTTAAAAAGCTGAAGTCCTTGATTGTGATATATTGTTAGGGGCTGTGAATAAACACTAGTTAAATTACAGTATCTAAAATAGCTAATAAGGGAACAATTTATGATGTGGAATTTAAAAGGAATCCCTAATTGCACTTCAGTTTGCTGTGAGGATGCTCCTTCTATAACATTAACAGCTATTTTGTTTTGTGAGTTGGCTCCTTGCCAAGGTTTGAGAGCTAATTGGAATTACAATAACATTTCTCACAGGCCATTCATTTGCTCTGGCTGAGTACAAATTACTATGCAAGGGAGGCTGAGGGTTCCTAATGATACAGGATAATGATGTTTTATTCAGATTTTAACGAGGTGTAATCATTCTGGTTGAGAGAGAAAAAGATTAAGAGGGTGCAACAATTACCAATTTTTACAGCTGATTAATCACAAGCCATTACTTGTTCTTGGTCAAATAGGCATTATAATGACTATTACCATTTTCAGCTATTTTTAATGCAAATTGCATTAGCTTGTAAAACCTTGCCAACTATGCCACATAAATGATGTGCCTGAATGAGTAAGTGCAATGAATGCATTAAAAAAATTCACACTGACATTGTACAGAAGAAGATTTGAGTGATGAGCACGTATTTCTAAAATGCTCACCCAGCACAAGGGTCTTTCTAGAGCTTTTATTCTGCTACTCAACACATTCTTCTCCCACTTTGCTTGTTGAAGTCCAGGTCTGTCTTCAGGCTAAAGTAGACAGTCACTGAGGAAATTAACAGAACAGTGACTGTATTGAGATATTCCTCTTCAGAATCCAAAGTACTCTGCTGATGTTCAGACCATACCAAGTGCCAAGGTTTTATTACATGGTAATTTACGTCTGAGAGTTTCACAAGCTTGTTTAGTTCCATGCAGGTTGTAAGTATCCATTTTCTATATTCACAATAGGGTTTGCTTTGGTTTGTTCCCCAAGACAGTTTGGATTTTTCTTTTCAGATTTTTTTAAAACCCAAATAATTCAATATCTCTGTCTCTACACAACAGGCATTTATAGGGTATTTTTATAAATAAAATAGTGAAGAGAAGAGGTTCTGCCACAATAATACAGAGGGTTCCCACTCCTATGTAAAATGACTGGCATAGTATCTGAGACTAGCTACTCTTCCCTCTCACTTTGGAGTGAACATATTAGTGACATTAATCAGTAAGTAACTTCACAATAATTTCTAGAACACCAAACCATATAACTAGGTATCTTGCACAGTGCAGTTTTATGATCTAATGACAAAGAAATAAAGAATCAAGAAATTTCAAAAATACTAAAACCTTAGTAGCAGTCATAAAATGACTTTCACCATTGGGAAAAAGTAACAATAGAAGACAGGTGTTTCTTTAAACATGGTCATACTCCCACCACCCCCAATGAGAGGCTCAAAAGATTTGTCTAGAAAGCACTATGATACTCTAAATGTAATTGTAATCATCCTTTAGTATGCAGCGTTAACTACTGTCCCCTACCTGCTTGGCAAATACATCATTACTTAAGTCAGCTTCCCAAATTTTTGAAGTTTTGATGTTCTAGGAAAAAGGACATTTGGCTTATAAATACCTCTTACAGAGAATTCAGAGTATTCTTGCCCTGTCAGATTAAACTCATGATTATTTTCTGAGGGAATATATATTAATTAAATATTTTAAAATAGAAAGGAAAATTATAAGATTTTATAACTTTTATTTATGTATTTATTTCTATATTATTTAAGCTATTTATTACATAATTTTAGCTTCTCAGGAATTAATCAATAGCTGCCTACTTGTGGGCTTTAAAAGCATGTCATATATGGGAATCAAAGGTTGTATCTTTAAGAAATATAGTGTGGATTAAACATGATGAGTCAGATTTTTATACAAGCAAGCTAAAGATACACAAATTGTCTTTCACCGCATTGCTTGTCTGTTAAATGTATAGTCTAGATTATAAACTAGATTTATGCTCTGGTTGTTTTATAAAGAAAAGGAATTTATTTGGAGTAATTTATTAGCACGTTTCCAAATATAAACCTTATTAAGGCATACATGGACACTGTTTTGATTTCTATAGAGAGGCTAATTTTATTTACTTCAGTAGGTTTAGTTTTGATTTGATCAGAAGTATATATATGACAACAGATGAACAGCAATTGCCATTGGAAGACCTTATCACTTGGAATATTCACTAACATTTTCATAATAAAAGATTAGTCATCAGGCATATCTTATGGGACTGAAGCGCCTTAATCATCTAGTTCTTTAGTTCAATCACTGGAGGACCAATTAATCCATTTATTACAGCCAGTTATTTTGCTCCTGCCTCAGTTTGTGAAGAGGACTGAGAACCCTGTTCAAGAGATGAAGCACACGATTTGACTTCAGGCAATGGATGAGCACAAGAAGTTCTGATCTTATAAAGCAAAACAATCTTAGATAGTATCCAAACCATAATCAATAGCATATGCCCCTTTTAATGCTGTTTCTGCAGAAACACACTTGAGATTTTGCTGTAATTAGTTCTTAATTTGTTCTAAATGTTTGCACCTTAGAAGTGTCTTTCTTTTCATCAGACTAACTCTATAGCAGAGCAAATAGCCTGAAGCTGGTAAAAAGGAAGTGGAAGGGGAAAGAGAAGGGGGAAAACTATTTATGATTCAAATAATTTATTCTTCCAAAATCAAACCAGTATCCTGAAGCTTTTTTCATCCATTTCTAACAGTAGCTTGTTGTTATGTAATGTGTGAATTTTAGCTATTTCTGGATGTTAGGCCTCTGCTTATTTTCTTGCTCTATTCTTTATTCAGAGAACCGAATCACTGTCTAAAGAACTTAGTTCTGTGCTTGCCTTTCTTCTCTTACTATTTTGCCTTCCTAAAATTCCTTCCAGTTAAAATAAAAAATATGAGAACCTAGAAAAAACAGGGAAGTAATCATTCAGAAGGACAATATTTCAACAGAAGAATTTTTCTCTAGATCTTATCTTTTGCACACAGCTTGATAAATCTTATCTGATTCTACGTACTAAGCCATCGTGTATTTTCTTGTTTGAAGTAGAGTAGACATAAATCCACCAGAAGATTGAACGGCTATTCAGTAACACGGAGAAGTGAAATAGGGGTCTTAGTTGAACATATTTGCTATCTAAGATCAAAGGGCAATTATACTTGAAAACCAGCACATCTCTGGAACAGAATTCCCCATTTCTGAGAATAAAACATCCCTGGTGTCCACAAGCACTCTACGAATTGTGGAAAGGGAGAGTATGGATATTGGTTCTAACGTGCAATACCACTTTTTTGTTTGTTTTGTGTTGTGGGGGTTTTTTCCTTAGAATTTTCCGACATGTTTTCATCTAGTCTTTATTCTAATCAGAGATCATGGCTACTAAGTTTCTATTGAGTAATCAATGGGACTGTATGGAAGTTAAATGCAGAGTGTGTTTCTCTGATGTTTATGAATCATATAAAAGTTGCATCCAAAAGAAAGAAACCACAACAAAAGAGTAAAATTAAGCCCTATCCAATCCACCACATCATCCTACATGTTCTATCACTAATGCCTGATTTGTTGTTTGGGTTTTTTCCCCTGAATCTCACATTTTCATTTCTAATTCATTAAGTAGATTTCAAGAGTCTATTTTTAATAAAATAATGATTCTGTGTGTATTCTTTTCTATCTTATTTAGAAGAGCAGTTTGTTTTTGTTTTTATGTAGAATGGAAGACATAACTCTTTCAACAATTTGATGAGTTTTATTTAATCGGTCCCTGGAAATCCATAACTAAAAGGTCACATCAAAAGATTTATACTTTCTTTTATGTGATTTTTTTGTAATATATCCTTCCTTTTTCTTCTTTATATATTGTGGTTCTTTGTCCGTTTACAGTGCAGATGTTAGTAAGAAAAGAACAAAAAAAAGGAAGCTTCCTGCAAGCAGAAGAAAGTAATTCACTTGCTTTTCAGATGGCAGCAATTGTGAAATAGGGCAGCCATATAGAGCCAGCAGCCAAAATCCTCTCTGTGAGAGCGACATGAACCAGTGAGCCTTGTAAATCTTTTTTTTAAACTCAGGCCTGGATTTATTTGTTTTTCTAAGCAGACTGATCTGGCTCCCTTCAGGCCCTACAAAATGATCTGTCACTGTCTACCCAGATAACCTGAGGCAGCCAATAATGAAGTCAGCTCACCAGGCTTTGCAAATGGGCCTAGTATCTTAGATCACATAAGACCTTTTCAATTATTAGATTTCCACCTCAGGGCCTCCTATCCCTCTTTCCCTTTCCCTGGAGAACAAGCCTGTGTGCAGTGCAGATGCAGCCACCCACCCCAGGAAGGTTCAGGGAGCAACCTGGTGATTTGGTTCAGCAAAACTGCATGTTTCTAAATTAAAGAAGCACCTCTTTGCTTTAGTTTGTTCTTTTATTGATCTTGGTATGCTCTTAATGGACTTGGAGGCTGATCCATAATGATCACAGCTATTCACAGCTTTCAGCCTTCACTCAGAGACTAATAAAAAGAAAGATATGAGCCTTAGTTAAATACAGCTCTTGACCTAAATCTAAAATGGAAGATTTGTTTGGTATTGGAGTAAATATTAGATAATTCAGGGTTAGGTGTGGATAACTCTAAAGCTATGAAGAAACTATTTATATTAGGCATGTCATAATCACAGAATCATGGAATGAGTCAGGTTGGAAGGGACCACAGTATGTCATCTGGTCCAGGCTCCCTGCTCAAACAGGATCATCCCAGAGCACAGGATTGTGTCCAGATGGTTCTTGAATATCTCCAGTGAGGGAGACTCCACAAAGTCTTTGGGCAATCTGTTCCAGTGCACGATCACTTGCACAATAAAAAAATTCTTACTCCTAATAATAATGAAAAAAAGATATAACAGAAATCATAATTTTGCTTTCCCAATCTGTGTCTTCCCAGGACTCATAGAGAATTTGTGGATTTTCCCTTCCAGTTTCTATCTAGTTGAATATAATTACTTTTCACCATATTTTCTTTTGCTACCTTGCAGTATTAAAAAACATTAGTTCTCACATTTCCATTACCAGCGTATGGATCTTATTCTGATCACTCTGGTTTCAAATTCAAGCTATACAATCCCCATGCTCCCTGCAATGCTCATAACTTCAGGTGGTGACATGCACTTCCCAATCAAGAATCATTGTGGGAGCACTATGCTGCAAGCCTCACAAAATCAGAGGTGATGGATCAATCTGACCATCTATCACTTTCATAGGAGGTGATCAATAACACAACCAACCCAGTGACCTGTGGTCAGAAATAGAGCCTTATCATACCTTTGTGTTACCCATACTCTCCAGACTTCACAGCTCTATTTTCATTTTCTGACAGCTCTCAATACCTTAAAATCAGCAATGGCTTGGGCTTTTTACTAGAGATTGCTGGTGGCTTTTCCCACCATACAGACAGTGCAGACGATGGTCAAGCTCCCATGTGAATCCCAAGCCAGAGATGTAGCTTGTATGTTTCAGAGGCTTTTTCCCTCCCCTGGAGACAAAGTGATGTGAATCTTTACTCTGGAAAAAGACGTGTGCTTGGTTTTCTAACCAAAATGTTATAATTAAAAGGCTTCAAATGAAGTTGAGATTCAATATATACTCTCTCTATGGCTTTGACAGTATTACTTTGATCTTCATTTTCATTGACTATATAAGCAAATTCTTCAGAATTAGTTCCTTCATAAGTGTTTATTTGACACATTGTGTGGACTCTTTCTAATGGTATTTAAATATTTCCACTCAGAAAGCAAACTGAAAAAGAAAGAAAAGAAAGATCACCAGTCCTGGCTCTAGCATTGGTCCACCCTGTTTTCAGGGTCCTAAAGGCTACCACAGGGGCTTTGGGGTCCCTGCCCTGGACCTAAGTTTCTCACTTAATTTAATAAGCAAATGAGTTATAATGCTCAGTTTGTTCTTCTAGACCTTTCTGGAAATGGGTCTGAGGGTTTCAGGGGTTGTTAGTGCTCTTGATGCCCCCACTATTGGGCCAACCTTTGTGTAATAGTGCATGCCCACTTCTTGACCTCATTTCTGCATTTGCACTGTATTTTCATCTTCAGGAGCCAGAACAAGGACATTCGTCCAGAAAAATGCTGGCCCCCTTCTCCTGCCACATCCTGTTCTTTCTCACAGTCTTTTCTTACCAACAATCCTCATTTGGCTGACTATCCAGCTACTAGTGTTTGAGACATTAACCCCTTATCTTCTGGGCTTGTATAGGGCATGGACTGCTTTCAGATTTCAGACTACGGGTAAAAGAGCATAATAGCAAAATTAAAAATCTAGAGCTTTTGAGAGTCAGTGGTATCCAAAATGTAACATCTCCATAATAATTTCTTAAGTGTTAACATATCTTCCATAAAATATGCAATAATAATATTTCCTGACAAGAAATCACAAGCTAGATTTTAGTCACAAATTATTGTTAATTTCTCTAGAAATCATGCAATGATTTGTCCTTAATAACTTTGAAAATCTCAATCACTAATTACAAACATCCATAAAACTAAGGTTCCAATCATTTAGACCATCACACAGATTACAGACAAACAAGGTAGAAGGACAGAAAAATACAGATTAAGGAAGTCACTCAGTGGAGAGTAAAAAGCCTGAGAAAGTCAGTCTCAACATTATGATGACAAGAATGACATCAACAAAAAAAAATTTACTGCAAGTATCAATTGCAGTAATAAGTTTGAGAAACAATTTTATAGTAAAACTCAAAGTTTCACAGTGATCTATCTTCCTCTTCTGTTACAGAGAGGGAAGCAGACAAACAAGTCCATGGGGGAGATATGCATGCTCTTTAGTAGTATCTTAGCTCATTCTTTTACAATCAGTTAAATCTGTGCTCATATACCCCAGAGAAGGAGTGAACTGCATAGCACTTCAACCAATAGGTGTACAGTTCATCTCCTGGGCAGGTGGAATTAATTATCTTTTGATGACAAACCCTTCTTCTACAACTCTTCCAAACTCACTATCCATGGGGTAAAAATGAGAAAATTTTCACCTTTGTGAGACATAGGAGCACTTCAAGCTAGTTTCTTTTCCCCTGCAGCATCCATTTAACAGTACATATTCCATTTCTGAAGGCTGTTAAAGAATCATAACAAAACAAAAAATCACATAGTGAAGAAAAGAATTTACAGAGTTTCTTTTCCATTTATACTTTATTTTTTCCTTCTCTGGATATGTATTCAGGTTGCTGGTACTTCATGGCAATAATTACACATTACATGGAAGACTACGCATTAGGAAGTAGGAACTAGACTTTGGTGGAATTTAAAAACAAATAATAGTTTTATTTTGAGGTAAAAAATTCTAACAGAAGACCTTGTGGTGACAGTATATGCCACAAAAATATAACTGGCAGACACTAAAAGATCAATACTACTTAGAGATGATGATTAGTGTCAGCAGACAAGCAAGTTATTATGACCTTATGAAGATAACTGAGGAAGCAGAGCCAGACTTGGAGCCACAGATATTTGAAGTAATGCACTGGTTTTCTGACTGACATGCTTGGCAGATCTAGTATTATATATTCACCACGTATCATTTCAGTGGAATCTTATAAATATCGTATCAATCTGACTTAGGCAATGCCTTATGTCCAGTCTGTTCACCTGACAATGTAATCCCCAGTTTACACTAATTGTATGGTCCCATCACAGGAAAGCCCCAGACTGAGAGCAAGAACAACCTCGGCACCCGTGTCTACAGTTTACCTGGATAAGTGTGTGACAGGAACATGAAACAAGAAGTTATTCTGGAAATGATGAACACAAGCTAGCAGGAACTGCATTAAACATTTCTTCTTTTTACGGTGCCCTGAACCCCACACACATGCTTGCACATGCACATTTTGCACATTTTTACTGTTTAACCCAGGTAAAGTGGGAGAAATGGGCACAACATGCTTCCTATTCAAGCAGAAGAAAAACCTTACCAAATTGTTTGGCATTAGCATTCTCCTCTGAATTCATCTCTTTCAGCTACACAATTCTCTAAATCCCATGCAACAAACCTAGCCTCTCTAATTACCTGTATCAGTGTGCAAACTTCAGTCATTTACATGCTTCAAATTTTCAGAAATTTTCTCATACTTCTAATTTGGTACCTAGTTTACAAGAGAGGAGAGAAAATGGTGTAGAAGTTACATGAACAGAATTTTACAAATCTGTCACAGACTTGCTGACCTGCTTTTCACAGCTCATCTTTATCAGATTTCTACATTTTTCTTCACTGAATCCCTACTATTACATTCCTTACAAATAAGAACTCTGCTTTAGAAAGTCAAACACATCCTCATGTTCATATATTAAATAATCATTATAATTCTTACTTGTTGTATCATGTTCATCATGGTTATAACCTTCCTAATGACATTGCCAAAGTCATGGGAAAATTAGCGACAGGAAAAAGAAAAAAAAAGAGACAGAGAGAGAGAGAAAATGAAGGAGAAGTTTCACATTCCTCTGTGCATGAGTTCAAAATGAAGAGAACACCTTTGCTGACACACACTTCCCTAGCCTTCAAAAAATGGTGTCTTGGGTTGAGCTGGCAAAACGCCAACTGTCCGAGACAGAGTGAAAAGGGTTCTTCCCC
>JAWWEV010000095.1:36230610-36257892 GCA_035583235.1 Hafferia zeledoni | reverse complement strand
CCCCCCCCCCCCCCCCAGGAAGTAGGAAAATCCCTTTGAGTTTATACAATTATACATGAACCAAATGCTGCAATGAAAGGTTTTAAATGGAGAAGATTTCTCCGATCTTAAACAGGAAGTAATGGATCTTCTGTAATAAGGACTTTTCAAAATGTGAAACTGCACCCACCAGATCTCGTCTTAAGATACAAACAGAAGAAAAAAGAGAGATAAAAGGACTAAAACAAACCCAAATATCAATATAAGAGTGCACAGGAAAAGTACATCAAATAACATTTAATCTATAAGCTTTCATTTACAAAGCATTCTTCTTGAAAGTAAATAAATAATTCTTAAATTATTTTGCTCTTTTTTTCAAAAATTCTTCTCAAAATAATACTTTTCTTCCTTCTATTTTCAGAGTGAAAAAAACCTTTTTAATACACTGGAAGGTTTAATATGTTGGCATCCTCCTGATCAATGATATGAAAGCACTTGTTAAACACTCTACATCACTAATGTTTGAGGCTCTGAACTTGACTTATACTAACCAATAAATGCTCCATAACTAGGAGAAATCCTCCTTGGAAACCAAGTCCAATGTGGATTGAGAAAATCATATTCAACCTTTCGGTATACTCCTGTGCACAAATCTGTGAAGATCAGGTTTGGAATCAATACAAGTTCATGGCAAAGGGAATAGTATTTCTTACATTTCTGAATCTTTCAAAGAGTCAGTGTTATTAATAGAGTTATAATTCAGTTGCAAAAAAAAGTTTTAATTTCACTTGATATGACAGATTCAATTCCTAGCAGTAGTAACAACTAACTTTAAGTATAGGGCACACTCTACTATATGTCTACTTGGCTATGTATAGAATACAGTCAAGGAAAGCTCCAAGAATTTGTGTTTCTGTTGCAGGTTAGTTAAGTTCAGACATATACTGCTAGCAACTGAACAAATATTTTGATCCCATATTTCAAGTATTTTCATCCACCTGCATCTCAGGATTTATAATCTTTGAAAGAACACCACTCCAAAGTTATGACAACTTCAATATCTATATATGATTTGGATAAACACAGATCTTATTTTTGTAATCTTCTAATATTGATTCACTTCAGATAAAGGTGAATTCTGTCCCTTTGCTTAGCTGTAGTGAGCAATCTAATTGCTGAGCTGGAATAACAAGAGTTTTGTAACATATAGCAACTAGACTCAGGCTATTTCCATGAGGGTGGCTGTATATTTATCTGTGTAAGAAAAACCAGTGGAAAATAGGGCATGTTGAAAATTTTTTCAAGAGACATAACAGCAGTAGAAGTGAAGAAGATGACATGCATCAATGAGTGAATAAAAGATTCAGAAATATCTGACACCTGAAAAAAGTTCCATGACTCAGTATAGAAAGAATGCTGGAGGAAGTAATTACAATAGATATGTCAAAATTGACTTCCAGGGAAACTACACAATAGTTCAAACTACCTGCTTCTGTTTCGAAAATCTTTGAAATATGGAACTATTCTAAGAGCACTGAGAAAATTGCATTGTTTTGGCATGCCAGCAGATCTCAAAACACCCCTCAAAAGGAAACCTGAAAAATGTGAGAAATAATTTTTTTTTTCTTTTAAGGTAATGAGCAGTCAAGTTGCAATAGTACCATTCCACTGCAAACTTCTAAAATAACTTAAAGTGATGGTCTGTACTGGCTCTCACACCAAGCTGATCAAATGCCAGTCCACCTCTTGGAGAGTATAATTTCTTTTGTCGTGTATATCAGTATAAAAGATTAATGCATTACACTTACTGCACACAATAATACTCAAGAGACTCCCTACCTCATACTTAGCATAGGATCTGTTTAGCTTTTGAGATCTAAGTAGACAAAGCCCAAGAATACCATGGCTACAAAGTGACCAAAGGCTAGGATCTCAAGGAAAACAGACAATTTTCCAAATTAGTTTTGGAAGCTTAAAATACTTTATTTAACATTGATATATATTTGCCTCAAACTAATATTTCTTTCTTTTTTTTTCATTCATTAATATTCTTTTTCTGATAAACCTACATGGGTTAAATTTACAATTAGAGAGTAAAAGTGTGCAGTAAATTATTTTTATGTGGTTGTTATTTGATGGTTTTTATAGCAAATTTCGCCTTTTTAATGAACAAAATAATATCAGTATTTGTCTCCAACTGATATTGATAGCACCATTTGGAATTACAGTAATCCGCAAGTCTCTCAGCAAAGAAGAAAATTAATATTCAGCAATGATTTTACAACTAAAGAGATGAGCAAGAGTAAAGCATCTCATACTGTCCTGCACATAAAGCTATGTCTTTCTTGGACACAGTCTGAGGGATAATACAATTACTTACAAAGACAGCTTTGCTGTGAATAGATGTGGTGTTTGACTTAAACAAAGTAAAACTAAACAGATAAACAAACAAGAAGCTATAAATATGTGCTTCTTATAAAGGTTAATATGCAGACAGTCCAGCTCTAAGAGAGAAAAGATATCTATAGATAAATTGGAACAGAAAAGTGTACAATATTACCACATAATTAACTGTTTCAGAAATTAGGACTCTGATTGTTCAGATTTTCATTTGGTAAATTTAATTTTCATTAATAAATTTTTCTCTGTGAATTATTTTTAAAAAATGTCATGGATTTTATCTTGCATAGGTGTGTTCATGCAGGTGAATGATAGAGAAGAAATGAATGCATGAAGAGCTAATTACAAGTATAAATAATAGCTTCACTGGTGCCATAAGTACAATGATCTGGTTTACAATGTTCGGACAAGAAAAGTTATTGCACTTTTAAAAGAAAATATAAGCAAACAAATATTTCAATGAAACACTATATTGAGAAGACAGAATTACTCCAGGGTAGGGGCCAGGATTGTGTTCTTAATGACCTAAAAGTACCTTGCTACTCTACACAGTGATAGAACTTGAGAAATCCAGTGTAATTGGCAAAATGCTGTCATTTCAAACACGAAAGAATTCTATATGCTATTGTTTCACACTAGAGGTCACCCCCAGTAAGAAAACATAATTGGTGTCTTTTATTTTCTGCCTGTAGCTGGTACAATATTGTAAGGGTGTTCCTTGTACTAAAAATGTAGGATTTTCTTTAATTTCGGTGTGCTAAACATCAATTCAGTCAGTTAAAAGGAAACCTCATTAAACAAGCTTTGCTCTTCATTATAATACAGAATCTATTAATTACTCTCCATATTGAGAAAGCTTTTGTTAAAGAAACTAGATGTTTGATTTTAGGAATTGTCTGTTAATAACACAATAATAACAATAAAATAATATTTCAGTTGAAGAAATGTTATACTTCTTGCGATCTTTATTGACAAAGGTCAGCATTGTTGGCTAGGCGTAGTAGCATACACATACACAAAATTTGACATTAATACAAGTTGGACTCGATGATCCTTGTGATTCCCTTTCAATTCAGTATGTTCTGTGATTCTGAACTTGAGAAAAAGAAGTAGAATCTGTGTAATACTGAAAGTGGATACATCTCCCCTACTATTTATAATTTCTTTTCTATTTCAACAAAATGCATGCCCTTGTCACTGAAAGTATTAAGATTAATGATTTAGAGGGATTTGCCAAAGAATGAATTCTGTATTAGGTTGATAAGTTCAAGATACAGCCACAGAAATTATTTATGTGTGCCTTACTGTATATCTGATCCTTAATTTCTAACTAGAATTTCAAATATTTGTATTTGAAAACAAGTACAGATACAAAGGTTACAAATGTATTTATTTATTTTTGTCTGTACAAACAACTTTGTACTGAATGTAATTTTAAAACATATTTAGCTCTTCTGTTGCTCGATAAAAATGCCAGGTATGCATTGATAAAGACATAAATCACTATCTTTTAGTTACCACAGCTTAAACCATTTACTTCTTATCAGTTTTTACTTCATTCCTCCAATTTTTTCAGCAAGATAATCTTATTCACAGGAGAGATGGAGCTAAGGTTTATGCAAAAAAGCTGACTGCTGTAAATAAAAAGGAACTGACAGGATCAGGCCACTTCACTGGGTTTTGGTTACTATGTTCCGAATAGCTTAAAGTGATATATGTTCCAAAGCACTTTGGATAGTCAGTGAACTGTAACAGCCACCATTTCCCTCAATACTCTAGAAAATTAAACCTCTGCCTTGCCTGGGCTTTCCTGCTTTATTTGGATAAGATGTTTATTGCCTAAAACAAATGACATATTGCACCTTTGAAATGCTGTGTGATAATACATTGTATCACATAGCCATGAGGTTCATTTCTGCAGATAGGGACCTACAGAAAGCCTTGGGGAACATAGAGAACAAAGAAAAAACAGGAAACAATGTGCAGCAGTGTCAGGTACAGTCAGTATACCAATGTATATACTGTCATGTATAACCTTATGTTTCTTAGTACAAGTGTTCTTGTAATGTCTGCCTACTCTTGAATGCCTTAAAGATACAGAAATTTCTATCATTTAGGTTTTATTTAATGTAGAATAAAATAATAAATTTTAGTTAGCTCTTTAAATGACAAAGTGATGTCAGTACTCTTCAACAGATTTTCATATTTCATTGCGGAATAAATCATTATATAAATGTGAGATGATAACGAACTGGCAATTCTGGTTTATCCTGTGGGAGTTTGGGGGGGTGGGGGGTGGAAAGTATTTGAAAAGAAATTTTTTTAAGGCAAAAATCAGAAAAAAACTCAAACCTAAGTTATGAGGTTCATAAACCTGAAGGTATTTATAAAAATAAAAGTAAAAAGATACCCAGACTCTAAAGACAAAAACCCCCAATTAGTTTAAACAAAGAGAGTGCTAAAAATTATAGCCATTGATTATGTAAGTTTACACATTTAAAAAATATAGTTTACATGTCCTGTATCTCAGCTATAGAAGTCCTTGGGACTATGTACATCATTGTAACTCATTATTTTTAACTTACTGGGGAGTTTACTGAGAATTTTACTTCTTTGCTTTTCTCTAAAGAGAGTTGACGGACTTTCCCAAACCATGGATAAGACCAACACAAAGTCCATTTTAATTGTTTGGGGCTTTTTAAATAAAAACCTGATTTTAATTCACACGTGATGTAACTAGAAGCTGTAACTGAATTGCAAATAAAAGAGCAGTAGTCTACATTTTACAGGTGACTATGAGGGCCGGAGGAGAATGAAGATAACTACTAATGATTAGTCTGCAGGTAGCAGAATTAAATGTAATTTTTTATGAAAAGGATTTGAAAAGGTTTTCAGGACTTGGAGGGAGAGAGGACAGCAGAAAACAAAAGGCAAAACCAAAAGAAAACCAAGAAATACTGTCCTTGAGAAAAACTGCTCCAAAGCATAAATAATTTCATTCTTATATTTATTCTAATATGACTTTAACTTCATGAAATACCATTTCCCAGCACCTGCTAGTGTCCTATAAAATTTCTGAATTATGTAAGCATGTTTATAAGTAGTTGATATGAGTTGTTATTGCTATTGAGACTGAAAAGCCAGAAGAATCTGACACAATAGATTAGCAGTTCAGACATCCCTGGATACACAGCCACAAACTGAGGAATAAAGAGTAAATACGTAGTAAATATACAGATATACCAGAAAACTTTACTATCTCAATCACCTATTTAATTCTAATTTGGAATGAAACTGATTCTTTTTCACTCCAAAATGGCAGTAAAGGTTGATTTTTGCTTGTCAAAAATATCTCAAAAGATAACCATTGTTACTTCACTTGCTAAAAATTTGCTTAAGCAACTTTACATATAATGAACATACAATACAAATATCTGATCCAGAATTGATTTAGAGGTATTATTCCTTTACATACCAGAACAAATAGAACAAGATACACATGTAGAATAAAATGTTTAGCAAGCTGCTACGCATGCGGATCAGCATCTCATATGTTCTTCTGCAAGAGACTCAACCAGTTCATGGGGTTTCAGAAAGAAGAATAACTTTAAAATAGTCAATCTGTGGTTCTCAACAGCTCCCATTTTAAGGTCTATTCAGAAACAAACAAACAAACAAAACAACAAACAACTAAACAGCAAAATAAAATTAAGAGGTCTTACTTTCTTAAGCAGGTATCTTCTATATGTTTTCTTGATTCTGACAAGAGGAAATAATTACACTTGACTTGAGAAATTCCAGAAGCTTATTAATTCATTTGACATTCATTTGATGGTTCTAAAGACCAGGTATGATATCCACAGCTGAAAAAACTCAAAAGACTGTCTTCTTGCTGTTTTTTCTCTGCAGGAGCATCTGCATAGTTTGTTTCATTTTAATGATACAACAATGAATTCTAGGACTAGAAGCAGGAAGCTGCACTCTTGCTATTGTACCCTATTATTCTCATGAGCCTGATAGGACTACTTTGCCAGTGCAGGCATCTCAGTTTTGGCACCAAGCTCTCCTACTAAAACCTAGTCACAAGTTTCTAAAAGGAGCTGAACTTCACAGTGCAGGAATCCTCTGATAGCAGGTAGAAGGCGAGTGTGGAGACACCCGAGTACCAAGCAAATATGGGAAACAGCCTGGCCTTGGGAATCCCATCTACATACAACCCGTTTTTACTGACTGACTTCAAGAACCACCTGTGTATACCTATATAAACATGTATGTGTGCTCCTGTGTGTATATGTACACATATACACAAACGCACACACAAACATACATATATGTATACAAAAATAACCCCAAGCATGTAACACTGACAAGGGTTGACAAGGGCTTTTTTGCCTGTACTTGCCTGTCTGGAAGAGGTTACAGACAGAACAGAACACGAGACTGACATGAAATGACTTTTCTGGCAGAAATCTTGTTACAGCAAGAGAAGGACACAGAATGAATCAATTCTTCCAGACGGTCTGAAGAAAAATGATTTATGAGAAGAAAAAAAATTTCAATGGTAGAAAAGCTCCAGAGGAAGGGAAAAATATGCAGGTTTCACCTTCTTTCTGAAAAGAAGCAGCAGCTGAAGGACAGTGGCTGCTTTGGTGACCAGAAAAAGGAAAACAGCAAGCACAGAAGAGCAGAATGTCTCTGGTACACTTGAAAAAATAACAACCATTTCTGTGATAGAAAGGGCAGCTGTTACTGTTTTACTCTATGGACTAATTCACCCATAGTGTGCAATTGGTTAAAATACAAAGTGAATCCAGGAGTGGAGTTTAGGGCCTGGAGCACTGGAACAAATTGCCCATAGAATTTGTGGAGTGTCTGTCCTAGTTCAGCAAGCTGGGACCAGTTTGTCACTGTGTGGGTGTGACCAAAGCTGTGTATTCTAAACCCTCTGTGTCACTTCCCATTTAACAATGGACCATTTGCAGCAGCTGCCCAGGGCACACCCAGCACCTCAGGTTGTAAGCTGGGTGTTAAAAGAAGCCTGTGAGAGGGGAGCTGTGATAACTCCCCTCTGGGGCCCTTCCACATCCAGTCTGAGGGGTCATGTCTGCTAATGGGCCATCAATGATTCCAAAAATACCCCATGACTCACAGAGTTAGATCACCATTGTGGAACTCTCTGCCCTGGGGGAGGTACTGGGTATTCCCACCTGAACCTGAGGTTTTATAATCTTGGGGTTTGGAGACTTATGGAACCACTTGTCAGATCCAGAAGAAGACCAGAGCCTTGACAGGACTGCAATCACCACTCTCGACCTGGCTGATACTGTCATCTGGACCAAAAGGTTTTTCCCTTCCTTTTACTTTGAACTCAGTGGAAGCAGGATGGGGTCTCATCACAGAGGCTAACAAACACCATTCAGTTTGTGGCATGGGGTGCTGGGTTATACTTCTGGATTTTGTAGATCAAAACCAATTTCTCTTTGCATCATTGCATTTATTGGAATACTTTTATTAAATTGTTACTTCTGTGTTGGCTTCACTTCTCCTGCTGGCTTACTTTTAAACCTTTTCTGGAGACATTTAAGAACTATCTGAACACAATCCTGAGTAACATGCTGTTTGTTTGAGCAGGAAAGTTGTTCTAAATTACCTCAGTGGTCTCTTGCAGTCTTACCCATTCTGTCATTTTGTGACTGTCTAAACTTGATGTGGAAGAAGAAAAGGTAAGAGACATGGGAGTTGGGCTTGGTTGAATTAAAGTGGGAAGAAAGCAAAGAAAGTGACAGACTCCTCTGGGGACAGGCTTGGAGAGTTGGGGCTATTCAGCCTGAAGAAGAGAAGGCTCCAGAGGGATGTTATAGCAGCCTTCCAGTACCTAAAGTGGGTCTGCAAGAGAATTGGAGACAGACTTTTAAAAAGGACATGTAGTGATAGGACAAGAGGCAACGGCTTTAAACAGAGAGTAAGTTTAGATCAGATGTCAGGAAGAAATTCTTTACTGTGAGAGCGGAGAGGCACAGAGAAGTTGTGGCTGTCCCATCCCTGAAAGAGTTTAATGCCAGGCTGTATGGGGCTCTGAACAACTTAGTCTAGTGGAACTTACCCACTAGGTAAGTAGGGCGTTGGAACTAGATGATTTTCAAGATCCTTCCAACCCAAACTATTCAATGATTCTATGTTGGCTATTGCTGAAAACTAATACCAATGCCTAAAGCTTCAGTCCAGGACTAAAACCATGATCATCGAGGGCTAAGATGTCTTACCAGACCAACTAATAGCATGCTGAAATTGCTGAGACACAATTAACATACAGAAAAACAGGCTAATTAAGCATGAAAAAGAAAAAACTCAATACACTAAAGGTCTGCATCCCAGAACTCATGACATACAATGCATTATAACAATGCATTGTTTTTACACTTCTCAAGCCTAATTTTCATGGTGGGTGGTTTTTTATGTTTTGGTTTTGGTTTTTTTTTTCAAACTATGATATAGATTATAACACCACAATAGCATTTGATCTAGGATGGTCAAAAAATCCTCAACTCTCTCTACAACTAATTTATATAGAAATACCAAAATTTCCAGTAGAAATGAGTGAAACTGAATAAAGTTCCAGTAGTACACCAACAGAACACATAAGCTACCAGAACTTGTAACCACCTAACATCTCAACTTTATTTCCATTTAACTTAAATGGCTGTTTGATGGGTACTTTTTAAAATATTGTTAACATATCACACTGTGCTTGTGTGAACTAGACTACAGTATGGGAAGTTTTCTATTGCTCCAGTCCTAGTTGATTGCTCAAAACACAAACACTCATGAAAGGTCTTTTGGAACAGTAATTACTTACATCATTACAGTAGATGTCATCATGGTTGTGAAGGAGGAAAGCAGAACAGCAGTTAAACACCCAAGTATTTGCTTTGGCAACTTAAAGCCCTACAGAAGGTGCTTAACAGATTATTGCTGCATTCTTGAACAGCAGCAGTCAGATTTACAGCCAGAACATACATACCTTTGCATCATCTTAACTTGGGGAATAGCAAGCTGTGACACCGGGCTGGATTAAGTAATTAGGAACATGGATATCATGCAGGTTTTGCCCCATGGAGTATGTATGTTTGATTACTACCTAAAATGCATTTAAAGGTGCACCTGAGACTCAATGTTAACCTCAATGCAAATGGTCTGAGCTTGTTGATTGCAGTACATTTATCCTCAGGCTTATATCTGATTTTATTTAAAATTAGTTTGAAATTAATTTAACTCAGACTTATAATTAAATAATAATGGTTTTCTTTTATTCCTTGTACATGTGCATCTGCCTATAACTATTTTTCACCAGAACTGCCTTTGTCTAATGGCCTGCTCTGACTATGAAACCAAAACATTGCAGAAATATGCCAATAGAAGCAAGATGTTTGGTAGAAATTCAAAAACAGGATACAACCTGTTTAAATGTAGTTTAAACTCTAGTGTCCTTTTTACCTTTTGTTCTTCCATTTGTCTTTGTTCTTTCCACACTTCCAGCTATTTTTATCATTGTGCTTACTGCCAAAAAGTTCTCTCCATTTAAAAACCAACATGCATCTATCTGACCCTGTTCCAGAGTCCTTCCTCTGACAAGGAAAAAGAGCAAACTGTTGGCTCATTGTCAGTGGCAGACTTTTAAGTCATCAGCAGTAGGAAACAACAAAGAGATTTGAGTCCTGTTTGGCTGGAAACTATTACCTCTTTAATATTAATGTTTTCCATGCTAGTTCAGCATCTAGAACTTGAAATCAGCTTCAGAACTCAAGCCTTGTCTTTAATTAAAGTAATTTTTACCACAACACCAGATGGTAGGACATTTTAGGATCTCTGAAGTGAGAGATTACCAGAATGTAAACTTTAGTTTGTAAACTAGAAAAAAAAAAAAAAATAGCTTTGGGCTTCTATTCAATTGCTGCATTTGTTTGAACCCTTTCCCTGCACGTGTACTTAAAGGGAAACAAGAAGCAAGAATTCCTCACAAATAAGATCCAATGTTACTATCATACACTTTCTAACCACTAACAAGAAATATCCACATGTAGATTTATAGGTCTAGCTTATGAGAGTAATATGTTTGATCATTAAATAAAATAAAAATTTAAAATTATTTTACTTTTTATGTATGTGTGTAAATTTGCAAATGTCTTCTTTTTTTCTCCTGTTATTCTTCTTTAGAAAGATAATATTTTTTTGTTCTAATATGGGAAAAATAATCTTGAGACTCACTGAAAGGCAATAAATGTAAGCTCCTCATGCACTGAAAAGCCACTTATGTAAAAAAGCAAGCTCATTACAGCATCTTTATAAATTTTATATAAAATATTTTAAAAATACAATGTGCTATTCAGTTGACCCATATGCCTTCAAGACAGCCTTCATTACCATCCCCTTGGCATAGTGTGGATTTAGGATAGGAAAGGGATATACCTTTGCATGCTCTCTTTGCAAAGCTCCACAGCTTTAATAGTCTGTTTATTTAGGAAGACAGAAGCAGATGCAAAAAGAATATATATGCCTGTGATTGATTCCAATTCTTTTCAGCTCCTTGACACTAGGTAAAGGGTGGAGTGTTTCCAGGAACACCAGCCAGCCAAATATGTGTCTGTAAGAACAAATAAAAGCTGAGTCTGGAGAAATACTAAACAAAAAAGCTCAGCAAGAAGAAATGTCTGCTTGCATAATTAGTCTTGGTCATTTCCCAGCTTGTCATAAATCACTAAGGTAGAAATCCTAAAGCTGACTTAAACATCATGAACTTTAAAGAAGGAGTGAGGAGAAAGTCCATTCTGAACACACAAATAATTATATGCTTTCCTGCAAATCTAGGAAGCTAAGCAGCACAGCTTGCTTCGCTCCACACCTAAAGTCTGAAAAGTCCTGAGGAGCCGAAAAGTCCTGTTTGTTTTGTTTTGAATAAAACTGTAAGTCTTCCATACCTGACGAAAGGGAATGCCTTCTAGTGACAATTTTGGAGCATTGCCAGTCCTTGTTGTTTTGTCACAAAATGATGATTGTTCAGTGTTTACCTCTGGTTTTTTGAGAATAGGTATTGGATAGAAAGTAAATCTTTCCCTGATAGTATAAGGAAACAAGAAGAAAAAAAATCTTTACTTGTAGTTACAGCGAAAGATTTGAAATTTGGCCGTGGACTATCCTAAAGGCTCAAAATAAAAATGGTAAGTCCACAGAGGAGAACAGAACTGATCTTTAGCTCAAACCCTTCACTTATTGTCAAAAATGAAAAATCCCTCATTTGAAAGTTATCCCAGAAGACTATAGCACCTTAAAAATCTTTATCACCTGGAAGTATAACTTTAGAGCACTTTAAAATCAAGTCCTCTCATTTATCTTTTCCAGTAGCACTGGTAGAATTGTGGCACTAACTAGAAACTTGTATATTTTATTGCAGGTAAGAGTTAAATAGAGATACCTCAAGTTTGGCTAATATTCTCACTTCAGCTTCAGCAAAGAACAGCTCATATACATTTTTTTTAATTTCAATTACAAACCAATCCATCTTTGATTTTTATGCTGAAGCCATCTCAGCAGATTTGTTTAGTAGTGTACAAATTACCCTCACTTTTTTTTTTCACCATAATGGAAACAAGTTCAAACAGCCCATTCTACTTCATTTCATGAAAATTCAATGTTTCTAATGTCTTTTCCAAGCAAAGCCTGAATCTTTCTTTGGTCATTCACAGTGCACTGTTGTAATGAATCCTTGTCTGCCACAACAGTTTGTATTTATGTTGGCTGCTTTCCCTCGTGCTTCCCTCAATCTGGAAAAATATTTATAAAATTCAGATTCCAGGTGTTCCTAGCTTATAATAACAAATGAGATAGATTAGGGAAAAAGAAGACACAGCTGGCAATGTTATTGATACAATTCTGGGCAGCAGAATGGGCAATATTTTTTTTAAGTGCAATTTGTATTTCTTCACCCACCATCTACCATCTAAAATTCAATTGCAATTAGGTGGGATTTCCATGTTAATTGTCCAACTTCAGTTGAATATCAATACAATTCTGAGTCTATTTTTCCCATATTCTATTTTGAAGATCCTTGTCATAATATATTTGAAGAGCATATCTGTCCATCTACAACACACTTCCAGATAACCATAGACTAATCATATATTGATTATGCCCATTTAAGATAACTTTGTCAAATGAGAATAAAAAACTAAATTATTACAATTATTAATTATGAAATAATTATATAGGAGTAGGGAAGAAAATCACTTGAGGAAACTTATCCCAAGCACAAGATGGTTTTGCATTCAGAATACAAGAAAATGTATATTTCTGGCTGTAAATTAAACATTTGACTTTAATAAAAAAGGAAAAAAAAATCAGTGCCACAAAAACTTCAGTCCTAGAGAACTATGGTAAGTAAAAAATTTGCAAATTCTCTTCATTGCAGTTTGTTTAAAATACAGTACTCTGGTAGTTTTGGCTTTAGCTTCAGTTTAGTCCTTATTTAGGTCTCAGTTTTAGCAGCCCTCAAAAAATTAGAAGGGACAAGCATCACCTGACTTAAGGAACCAAAGAGGTATTTCATATCATCTGACATCATCAAGAAGTCTCAAGGGGTATAAAACAGAGAGAGGAGGAGTTTCTGTCTCTTTCGGTCTCTGCCTCAGCCCCAGTGAGGACGTGCTGCTCTGACTTCTGAGATTATGCCTTGCCACCATCTGCATTGTGTTATCTAGGGAGGTGAACATTTTCTTGTTAATTTTCTCTTTTCTCTTGCTGGGAGGTTTCTCAGGAAGAGTTTTTGGGAGGTTTTCTGGTGTTAGGTGGTTGGAATCTGTATTATTAACTCAGGTGACTCAGTGAAGGTGTCATTATTTCTTTTCACATTTGTATATATATGTATTATATCATATGCTGTTTTAAATTTTCTTTTCTTCTGTGTAAATTTTAACACTTTGCCATTTAAAAGTTTCATTTCTAGGGTGTTTTTTTTCCTCACTGCCTTTCCCTGGGAGCAGGGCCCTTTCACTCTGTATTGGGCAGTTGGCATTTTGCCAGGATAAACCATAACAAGTACCATTTCTAATTCTATGAATTTCTGTTAGTGTACACCATCCTTTCAACATCATCTTAGAGAAATGTATCTTGAAATTCTATTATTTTTTTAAGTGATTATTTATATGTTATGCAGAAAAATCTCCCTAATGATAGGAGAAATCACTTCTGTATAAAACGTTAGGAGTGGCCTACAGTTCAGTTTAAGAAAAATTCTTGGAGCCTTGAACTTCAGCCACAAACACATATAATAAGTCAAACTCTATTATGTTACATTTCTCACTTGGAGTTTCCTGTTGGAAACCAGAAATCCAGTCACAGATGTCACAAAAGTAATTTTACCAGCACCAAATTAAAAATACATTTCTTCATGAGACTGAAGATACTGACAGGAAAAAAAACAAAAACAAAAACAAAAAAAAACCCCAACAAAAACCCCAAACCTCATGTTATTATATTAATAATTTAATAATAGCAAGAAAAACAGATTATGATTTAGTCTCCTCACTTTGCTAACAAAATTCCACTCTCCTGAAAACCAATAATGGAAACTCAAGTGCATAAAACACCACATCTCTCTGTATCTGCCTATGGGAAAATACATCTTCTTCAGTGAGTCATTTAACGTAATGCTCAGCATGTGTTGGAACATGTTTTAGAGACAGTCCTGCTTTTAGAGACAGTCCTTCACTTCTTGACACAATTAATTGCATTATGAGTCATAGTTCTAGTGAAGATTAGTTGTTATGTCTAAGTGCAACTGTAGTGGGAGAGACAGCCACAGAGGCAGGAAATTTGGGCACCCCTGCCCTGCAATTATTTATTGGGCACAGAAGATCGGGAGGTAAATGATCAGAAATCACAGGAGACTTTTGTGGGTCTGTTATAGTGATTTTGTTGTCTAGCGTGAATCTTTGAAGTACCTGAGGACTGAATATTGAGAAGCAGATTAAGAGCTAGGAAGAAAGGCAAAGCTGACAGACTAGATTAAAAAAAAAAAAAAAAAAAAATCAGAGTACATTAAACTGAGTAAGTACATAAAATACCTGCAGTTGCTTGCCTGCAATTCCAGCTAATATATACCATATATAAAACTACTCCAAAGCATTCCTACAGTTTGTAATAAAAACAGGGCAGCAACACAACATCCAGAAGTAAAAAATGTAGGACCAAGATGAGACTGGAAATACATCAATCTTTTTATTAAAAAAGATATGCATCAAGAATGAGTTCTCTCACTGTGAAGGGTATTTCTTTTACCCGTTTGTCAAATTAGAGTCAAAATGCACAGTCTCATAATTAAAACAAAAACTAATTATATGAACAATTTCAAGTCTTGTTCTAATTCTAGAATTCTTACACTAAAGGGAAAATGAAACAAGTATTCTCGTCCTGAAAGACTGTTACAATGAGTTTGTGAAATGTCTTCTGCATCAATGAGGCTTGGCTTCAACAGACATATCTGCTTATATTACTTGCAATGTTGCAGTATTGTGAACAGATTAAAAAATGTCTACACCTGGGATACAACCTTTAGAATTAGATAGTGAAGGAAGGCACCATTTTATTGAAGCTGGGTAAGTACTTTTTTAATAAAAAATCTCTGTAAAAATTTTGCATCTTAGACCCACAAAGAAAAAATCAGCTAAAAATGGCATTCAGTGAATTCAAAAGTGAAATTCAAAAATAAAAATAAACACATTCATGGTTGTAGCATATATTTCATCTTATATTTTATGTTATTTTAGTTTTCCCATTGACTTATTAACCCTCTTTATCATCTTTATCAATTGATATTCTACAACTAAGCCCTAATTATTCATTTAATTGAAAATATTTTGGACACTACATTACCACATTTTCTTGACACAGTGAGTCTTAAATTGCTTGCTTTTCTTTTTAGCTATTCTCTTAATACCCAGTCAAAAATTTAATCCTGATCAAGGCTGATCAAAACATTTTCACGTACAAGTTACACTAATCAGTTCATGCAAATTTCTTTGGTTTTTTGTCTGGCTAGTGTAGTTTGCTACAATACATTACATTTTTTCCTTTTAGAACCGTTTTGAGGACAGGTAAACAACTTACAGGAGACCTTCCAGGTGAACCCTGAAGGCATGTTTCTCAGACAGGATTTATGAACAGCTTAAGCTCACCCTGTTCTTACAAAATAAGGAGAAATGTTGCCAAGCTACTAACACCCCAGGATCACAGATGCATACATAACAGGACATAACATGCTTTCAAAGCTAGCCTCTCTCAGACAGAAAAGATGTAGCTTTTTACTCTAAGACATTCAGGTAACTACCATTTTTACCTTTTGTAGAATACTTAGTGAATGAGTGCTAAATAACAGCAGCTTCCTTTCAAAACTAAAGTCATGAAACCAATGAGAAAAAAAATCCATACAAGGACTAATATGACTTATTTTCAAAGGTTTAGGGGAGAAGAAGAAAGTTCCCAGAGCAAACACACCTGTAAAGATGCTGAAAAAGAGGCAGGGAAGGCATACATCATCATCATCACAAAGAGTAAGCCACCTGTTAGGCAAGCACTAAGGTCACATAAAGGTTATAGTCTACCATATCTCTGTTTCTATTTTAAGGGTTCACAGAAATTTTAGCACAAAAGCTTCTTAAAATAGCATTGCATTCAACAATTCTAGAAGTGAATGTACTTGTCTTTTCTTAAGGAGGAAAAACCTTAAAGCAGAGCAATGTAAGTGATTTTACTCATCACCAAACCATTCATGTAGCTCTCATTTGTGGTTTGTTTAGCCTGGAGAAAAGCAGGCTTGGGGTGATCTTTTCATTCTCTACAACTACCTGAAAGGAGGTTGTATTGAAGTGGGTGTTGGTCTCTGCTCCCTGGTAACAAGTGACAGGATGAGATGAAATAGCATCAAGTTGCCCCAAGGGAGGTTTAGATTAGATGTTAGGAAAGATCTCTTCATTGAGAAGGGAGGTGGCTTAGTCAACAATCCTTGAGGTATCTAAAAGCCATGAGGATGTGGCACTCAGTGACATAGTTTATTTCAGCACTTTGCAGTGTTGGGTTAATTGTTGGACTTGATGATCTTACAGGTATTTTCCAACCTAGATTATTCTGTGATAATAATCACAGTTTCAAATTATGAGTTGCTTCATTCAAAATAATTTTTACGGTCTATAACTAACAAATTTTGCTGAGAGCAGATCTGTATGCCACATTCCACCTGGAAAATACTTGAAAAACAAGGCCTTTGTTTTAATAACAAACTAAAAACTTGAAGTTTTGCCTGTGTTCTGGTACAGTTGTCTTTGTCATTCAACTTCAATACATTCATGGATATTCAACATATTGAATATAATATTTTTGAAGAAAAAATATTAACACCAGGAAAATAGATTTACACAGTAACACTGAAGACCCTTTGCAAGGAACTGATTGTGAACATTTGCATCTTGACTTGGACGAATAAGGAAACAGCACTATCCCAAATGACCCAGGACACCCCAAGAGAACAAATCTATTCATTAAATATTGGAACTTCACTTTTTTATACATTCTGATGAAAGAAAGGAAAAAATATATATTCAGCAATAACAATGATAATTTAAAAATGGTATTAGGAAGAACTTGTAAAAGAACCCATAAGCCTTAGAGGAAAAATTCCAAATTCCAAGTGGTTTCGTATAAACACCTATTTCCTTTTTTTGTTTGATTCATTGGTTTTTTGTACTTTGGGATTTTTTGAGGGGGAATGGGAGTGATTTATATGCACACACCCCCCGAGTATATATTACACATTCTTCAGGCCAAAAATATTTTAACTTAAATTATACTCAAATGATTCTTTGATTTTAAAAAAAGTCAATCTACTAGATCAATTTTTCCTAAACAAGTTCATCACTCTATGGAGCAATGAACTAATCAATAGGGAATGTTTTTCACATGCATTGCAGCCATTCTGCTTTAGCAATTGCTTGAATTTCATATTGACAGATGATAGGATACTTCGAAGGGTGATTTGTTTTGTTAGCCTGTGGTGCTACAAGTCAACACCACAACAATAAAGATATCTCCAGAGCATGGGAAATCAAACAGGAGGTAAGTTCTAATATTATGCATTTGACCCTGGAGGTAATTCAAGAATGCAAGTTTCCTGGCTGTATTCAAAGGCACAGAACGGAAAGAGGAAAGGAATCACTACTACATAATTTTGTAATGCCTTTAATTGAAGAAAATTATGGTGCATGGCATCCATATTGGATGTTTGAATGAAAACTAAATGCAAAAAAGAATGTCAAAAGTTTGCTAAACAATGTTCTGCGTCAGTAGGATTCTTCATTTTTGGTGACAAATTTCTGAGAGAAGCAGATCTAGCAAAAGAAATTACACATAAGGTGACTAGATGAATAAAAGGATTTCTGTCTAACAGTATAGACAGGAAAAATTATTTGCCTTGTAGTGATTCTTAAACAGCTGCACTCCATATTTCCACAACCAAACAACTCAGTAGGATATCATAATATATAAAATACAAATACTGAAACCAAGGCTTGATTCATTATAAAGAGGAGTCTCAGCTGTGTGCTCAGGCCACATTGTTGGATACCTTTTGCAGAAATGTGCCAAAGTACACAATCCATCTACAATGCCAAAAGAAAAAAATAAGATCTGCATTCACATCTGTTAATGACCACAGATTTAGACCATATCTCAGCTCAATTAAACAAAACTGAATTGGCTAAAAGAGTGGAAAAGTGTTTGCTCTGCATTCATAAAAGTCTCATATTTGGAAAGCAGCAATTAGAGAGGACTTCAGCAACAGGGCCACTCATCAGTCCCGGGGAAGTTAATAAAAGCATTGATATCCACAGGTGCAGCACCAAGTGCTGCTCTCCAATAGTCAGGTACATACTCCAGTAAGTTAGCTGGAGTTTTCACAGTTCAAGGACAGCCATAAGCATCGTGAATGCTGCACAGCTCAAAGTACTAATGGTGTCACATACATGGACATTTGATGCTGGAAGTGTGCACCATCTGCCTCATCTAAAACAACCAAAGAGCAAAAATACCTTCTTTTGACTTTCAGTTCATTGATTCAAACCCTGCTCAGACCAATGTATCTCTAACAAGTTGGTATGGCCTGTGTAGTGGAATATGTGGACAGTTGGTATTGCACCTTTTTGTTTGTTCGTTTGTTTTAGGCAAATTTGGACTTTGTTTCTACAGAAAAGGTGAAAATGGAAAGCCCTCTACTATGGAAAACCCTCAGTGACACTCTTGTGTAAGTTCATAATAGTATTAGTTAGGTGACATCTGTTTGGCAATGCAATATTAAATATGTATCTAAATGAAAAGAATTTGCTCACTTTGCATAATATTCTCTCTGACACAATCCAAACAGCATCTCAGTCTGACACAACCAGGGTAAGAAACATGTTTCAAACAACTTCTCATTTTAGAGTCTCTGAGAACTACATCTTTGCAAAGTGCTTGGGTATGCTGTTTGTATGATATCCTACTCCAACTTTTCAACCATGCGTCTCAGTCCACAATTGAAATCTGCAGATGAGCCAGTTTTAGAGTAATTTTTGCTATCATAAAGTAGATTGAACAAAATCCACTATGAAAATGTCCATGCTCAAGGGCTCTTTGATCTCATGTGGTACAGTAATAACCATCATTAAATCTCTTTTTGTCACATATTTCATGAAAAATACGTAAATAGTTATACATGAGTTTTTCAGTTTGATTTTTATATATACTTTATTAAATTTGCCAAATCACATCACATTTCCATCTCTGCGCTTAGCTGGGAAGGTGCATAAAAGAAAAATCTTATTACAGTTATGTGTCTTTCAAATACTGTATTCAAAGTTGTAGGACCTAATTTAGTGTAGGTGGGTATATGACATTCAAGCCCAAACATAAACAGCTGTCACATGTTAAAGGAGTTAGTGGTATAGATAAAAGTTATCTGTATCCATCTCTGAAAGGGTTAAAACTTCTGTAGATTTCATATGAAAATTACCAATCTTAGCAGCATTAAGAAGATTCATATACTATATAGAATAGGTTTCATTGAAAAGACAACAGAAATTGGTTATTAATATTGCACCTCATTGATATCAGTGAAAAGAAAAAATAGAATTTTTGCTTTTGACATGAACAGCTGTGCAGTTGGCATATCAGTATGGAACTTAATGCACAGAGGAAATAGCAACAGCAAGTGCTGGGGACAGAGGACTTAGTTCCTGTTCCTACCTCACAACAATTTAACCTTTCTTGCCATCTAATTTTAGTAGGATCATTTTCCATTGCTGCTTACCACTTCATAGACATATTGTAAAAGAGTTTTCCATAGCTCATGGAGGACATCTTTAATATATTTTCGTTTATTTTAAGAAAATGATAATTTTTAGGTCACACTCTTTTTCTCTTAGTTTGTAATTTCTGAAGTTCTCAGCTTCAGTGACTGGAAAAATGTTATTTTAGGTTATTTAACTATCATGGCTGTTTTCTATTCACCTCCATCCTGCTATTTGAGTTGAATTTCATCTAACAAAAGAAAATTACTTCAGAATATATTTCTGTGAAATGTACTCTCAGACAAGTGAAAAGTAAGAAAGCAAAACACATCTCACTTATGCTCCAAGTAACACAAGCACAAAACCACTTATAAAGACTGCCTGGCTCTTCTTGTAGCTGAGCAAAAATTGAAGTGTATATCTGATGATCTAAGCTTGTAACGTAGATGAGGTATGCCAATTTAGAACCTTAACCCCATAAGGAGTTTTTACTCAGAAACGTCAAATAGAAACTGTGACATTTTTCAGAAGGTGTGCTCCTACTGTGTGTGGAAGGAATGCAGGGAGACAAAAACCATTGTAAACCTCCAACGGTGGGACTCAGGAGACACCATTTCAATTCCCAGTTCTGCTGCAGGACCTCAGAGAAGAAACTTTACCATCCTGTACCAGTATTGCTAACCTCCACTCCCAGCTCCATTCACCAAGGACCATCTTCCTAAAGATTTATTCATCCCTTAACAGAGCAGGTCCAAACTCTGAGGCAATTAATGGAGGAGCAATTAACAGCAGTTGTAGATAAAGCTAGGTACACCTACAGTGGAGACCACATTACTTGTCCATACCATAACACTATATTCATTTCCACATAGATGCCAAAAGTGTAAATAAACTACTAGAGGGAAGTAATTTGAAGATATAACTGCAAGAAGAAGCAAAGAAAAGCAAAACAGATTTGTCTATCTCAGAGATAAGGAAAACAAGATCCTCAGTTAAGTGAAACCACCTCAGAATACCTCCTACCCACTAATACCAGTGGATGTTAGCAGTGTCCAGCTCACCAAGGCTTCCAACACACAGAATCTGAAAGCCGACTGACAGACCTCTAGCATGAATTCCTGTACAGAGGTGTCAAGAAATGCTGTGGTTTCATGTAAGGCAGCACAGCGTCCCCAGCTCAGGCTGGAGACTAAATCCTCAGCTGCAATGGTTGGGACAACTGCAAAGCAATTTTCAAGAAGTGCACATTATGTATGTGTGCACAGTGGATTTACGCAAAGCACATAGGATGTCTGAAACATTAACAGCAAGAGTATAGGTTAAGGCTACAGAACAGCCATATCCTTAGGACTAGTGCATCCTCAGAGCTATTTGGAAAGAGTTATTTTTTTCCTGGCCTAAAAAGGCTGCTTTGTTTTGATTTAGCTTTTCCCACTTTGAATTACTAGTTGCTTCTGAAAACACTGACAGAGCTGAAAATGGAAATACTAACCCCATAACTCCTTTTGTATTAGGGAGACACCTTCCTAAGACACCACTTTTTGTGAAAATTTTAGTGATTTTTTTCAGTAATAGAATAAAACAGAAAAATGAAGGAGGGTCAAACACTTCTGATACCCTTGGGAAAGTTTGCATGTATGTGTGTGTCTGTATATATTTATATATGTATGTACAGCAGCCTAAGGCTGCCAGAAACTTTGCCTGCTGAATGAATTATAGAACAGGAAGCAGATGGGCTGTGTATATGAAACAACCACTATCTGGCATGATGTGTTGCACAATTTGGCTGCAAAGATTAAATTGAGCTATTGAATGTTTAATACACTATGCATAACAAATACAGCCAGAGCCACAAAACAGCATAAATTACAGAATTGGTATTCACACTGCCTTTTCCAGGAATCAATACACTGCCACAGCTCATAAGAGTCTGTTGTTTAATACGCATAAAGAAGAGAAGAATTCTTCTATTAAAATGAGTTATCTGGTCTATTTACCAAAGGCAGTGATTTAACAGTGGTAAAGTCTATGTAGTTCTGTTGAATGCAGATGATAATACTTCTTGTCCTTGTCGGCCTATTTCATTGCTCCTATCAGTTGCTGCTGCTGCAAGGTCCCCTGGGTACATTAGCAGTCAGCCCAGGAAGTGTGTTTAAGTAATGGACATAATGTTCACATTTGCTAGACCAGCCTTCTTCCTAATCATGAATTATTCTTCCCCAAGGCTCAATTGGAACATTACTTTAGAAGCAGAAGATTTAATCTTTTTCAGCTGATTGGAGGGAATGATTACAGTATTATTTTCTTGTACAGGTTGTCTCCAGTGAAGGTGCCTTTTTCTGTCCCCATCGTTAATAGGCCGCAATCTTTATTTCCCTGGAGGGAAATAGCAGTGAATTCAAAATGGGATAAATCTTCAGGAATGTGAGGTGCTTAGATTGTAGATCACTGCTGGTTAGTTAATTAGTTTAGCCCCTGCTTATTTCATCTCCAAGACAAAACACCTTGCTACGAGGCAAAAGGAAGGAAACCCAATGCCTACAAAATCCAGCCTCTGTGCATCTAATTTTATAAGGTAAATTACAGCTTTGATTTCTACTTGATGCAATCACCCATATAAGCAGTGCACTGTTCCCTTACATGATTCTGACTAAGAATTATTTGACCTGCAGAAATAGATTATAACTCTATCCAGTGGATACTGCTGAAACAGATACGGTCATGAGGCTACAAAAGGAGACATTTAGATACTAACAAGAATGCGATTGCAGTTGGCATATAAAGATGTGTTTGTATGGCCACACTTCATGAACGAAGATTTGGGAAGGGCTCTTCCCATGTGTGTGTGCCCTTCCAGCCTGCACAGTGGATTTTTTTAGGTGAGGCACAGAGTGTGCAGAACTGGCCCCACCGTTTAAGCCCTAAGGTCCATTTGCCACGGCCGAGCGAGCTTGGACAGTGACAGTGAAGTCCTAGGACTGTCACAGCACACGGTACTGACTGGGGGCTGACCCTGCTGAGCATCTGAGATCTGACGGGATCAGACGGCAGGGAGGCATTTAAATGCCCAGTGGACGGTCCCCACTGAGACTCAAACTCAGGTCCTTGGGATTCAGAGTCCAGCATGCTCTCCTTTGCACCATGGGACCTCCCTAAAGATGTGTTTACTCAGGCAATAAATCCTGTATTCTGTGAGATGAAAAACCATTTTTTTTATACAGAGATCTAAATACACCTTTGAACACTGGACCCACAAACAACTGTTTAGAGCTTTTAATAACTGGTGTTACAAAGGTGGGCAAAAATTATAGTTGTATCATCCTTATTTTACATGACAACATGGTTTGAAAGTCTAATTATTCCCAAGAATTTTTATTTCAACAGGGTAAAATCCTCTAATGGTTTTGAAGTCCCTGCACTGACTTAAGTGAAGACACAGTTTTTCCCATTGCATAAGCATCTTTTATTTCTCCTAGGAATTTCCTCAGGGGACACACTTTTAAAACCATAAAAATTGAAGAAGAAATACAAGATCACTAAAATACTTGTAACCTAAAACTTTGTTCAGTCCATCTTTAATCTAGAGAGAGATCCCAAATCTTTCATTCTGTGATTTATTTAGTGTCATGATATCCTGACATTGCTTATAAGTATATTATACTGACAAGAGCTGTATGCAGTGCTTGCAAAGTGTAGGAAATCAAGAATGCCTGGGGCTGACATTTTTCAATCTCTAAAACAGTGAATATAAAAAAAACCCCCAAAAATGGTATTCTAAAATTAAATTTGCAGGAAAAGAACATTGCATAATAATGATTGCTCTTTTTAAATCAGGCAAATAAGCTTTTACAAGCACTATGTCAACTTGGGTTCTTTTGTTCTTTTCCTTAGTATGCAAAATTATATTGTGATACAGACCAAGAGATATATGTTAGAACCAATTATCTCAGCCATTTCAACCACTGACCAGAATATTTCTTCAGTTCTTCATAAAAGTTGAATGTTTGCAGAAAACTTTTATCTTTATATGTGGGGTGGACTGTGAGGATTATCTGGAAAGTGCTGATGTTCACAGGCTGCAAGCTCACTCCATGAGCAAAACATGAAAATCTTTCCCTTGAGGTTCCTCACTGAAACATTTCAATCTGAACCCAGTCAGCAAGTCCATAGAGTTACCCATAAATGATATTTCAATTTTATATTACTTTGCTTAATTTTTCTGCATTTACGGTTCTTTGCATAGTGGTTAACATTCACAGCCCAGTTATTTTTCAGTAAAAGTTACCTAAATTTAATTTACTGCCAACAATGACACATAGCCACAGTCTGAACAGAAACTCCACAAATATCATATTTGAAGCTTGTGTATATACAGGATAGAATTTTTTTTCCCCTTAAGATAAAGTGCATTGTCCCTCAGGATCAGGACTCCTATCTTTGATAATATATTACTGCAGACACAGATTTACTCTGAAAAAAGAAAGAAATTTTATTGCATCACTGTGCCCTGAGAAAGGGTGTGGAGTTTTACTATGATAAGATAAACAGAGCATTCTTGAGAATGAAGATCAGAAATATTATGACAAGCAGTGAACACAATTGATTCTAAGGATCATCTGCATTTGAATACTAAAACTGCTAACTGCTAGGAGTGGGAAATTACCTTGAGAATGCACGCAACAATAGAAAAAGGAAGAATGTCTAGGTTTTAGCATTTGACCCCCATCTGCACACCTCTGAAAGATTATTAATTCAAATTTATTCACCCTTAGGACTTACTTCTACTAGGCACTATAACTAGGAATCCTCGCAAATTTTGCAAAAGGGAAATATTTTTCCTATATTGACATACATTAGCAGCAGTGTGTGCAAATCTAGGAAGAGACTACCTGTTCACAAAGTAAAATCTGATAACCACACAATAAATATTGACCAATGTATGTGCACTGATATAGGGAAGATAGAGGAAAACTGTCCACATCCTGCAAGAGTGATTCTCTCATCATGTCACGCAGTGCACACACACAGCACATTGACCTGTCCTAATGTGATATCTCAAGCTGCTTCATGGCCTTAGCAAATTTCATACATCAATGCCCAAACAAGCACTATTATTTTTTCAGTCTCTTCTGGTTTCTCAAGTGACTCTGTGTTTTTGCTCCTCAGGGTCTCCACAATCTTGGCTTCCCAAGATTCTGTATCACCTTTGCATTATCAGGAAGAATTGTTTCATAAGCAGTGAAACAAGCAGAAGGTGTTCAAATATGTCTTGCAATTGCTTGCCTATCATTTCACGGTAATTTCATGGTATATTCAGTGTTGGAAGGGATCCACAAGGATCATCAAGTCCAACTCTGAAGTGAATGGCCCACACAGGAATCAAACCCACCACTTTGGTGTGATTAGCACCATGCCCTAACCAACTGAACTAATCTCAGGGTATTTTTCTCAGTTTACTCCCAAACAGATAATTCATGATTTATGCATTAGTAGCGTCTGTTATATATTCCTTCAGATACTAATAATTGGACCAGTTTTTTCTGATGAGAAAAACAGTTGATAAGGACTTCAAGAATAAGGGAGATAGATGACCTTTGAGCTCTTTTGAAATCCCACTGTATTTTAGAGTTGCGTGAAGATTGCACATGAAGCACGTTGTCTTGCTGTAATTCTCACAGCTATTTTTTACAATCATCAGTAGCTGAAAATAAAGTTACAACAATCAACCTTTGTGTGTTCTAGTGGAATCAAAATGTATGGAATTCTTGATAATGACAGTGAATGGAAGACACTTCCCAGAAGCCAGGAAGATGTTCCATTTAAAAAAATGTTTGTTGCTATTTATTTTTGATTTAAAAAACCCCAACAAATAAACCCCAAACAAAACAAAACAAACATACACACACCCAAAAAAAAAAACAAACCAAGAACCAAAACAAAAGTAGCTTCTCTGAATGCATTCTGTAAATTACTAACAAAAAAGAAAAAACAAACTACACTCAGTGAAATATGTTTGACATAGTTTCTGTGTCATTTGTAGATAACTGCCAACAACAAGAATTGTTTGAATTTACATTTATGCGCAAAATAAAAGCAATCCCACACAAAGCAGGCATCAAAACTAAAATTCAAATGACAGTTCACTGAAGTGAGAACACCAGTACTTAATGTCCAGAACACAAAGCAAAAAAGTTTAAAATTTGTAAGGTTCCCAGTAAAATTAATAAATCGTGTCCAAAAAGACTTACCATAGAGAAATGTGAAATGACTAAAAAGCAGTGAGACAGTGGGCACTATTCTGATTCAATAGTAAATGTCACAAATATATGAACAGTCTCATGTGATTTAGTTTCTGAAACAGCAAGAACATATTCATGAAATAGCAGTTCTGTGTGCCATATCCAAGTTATAAATATTAATGTTTCTATAATAATTTTAATTCAAAATATGTAAAGTAGTCCTGCCTGTGAGAGCAGAAACTAAACCTCAAGTTTGAAGGAATAGTTCACTATAGCTGGTACAACAGAGAAAGGCAAAGAACAGAGAGGAGAGGCAGGGATGGTCATTAATGTACTGTATGTGAAGTTTCGTTGCGTAGATAGGCTCCAGATGAGTGAGAAACGTGCATGCTTGACCGGGCTACACAGGATGTGGTGCCTGGGGAGAAGGGTGATGGAAGCTGCAGAAGTTTCATTTGAATACTGGGCAAGACTTGGGCCCTGATCACCTCTGCACTAACAAGACAGAAACCTTTTTTTGACAGGTCTCTAGGTATTGAAAACTTTAGTGCCAAAAAGTAAAAGGTGACTAAAAACTTGTGTAAGGAATTGTGGATCACACTTTTGGATCTCATGTCTAGTTCTGCCTACATCCATTATAGGGACTAAAGATCTTCTTGAGAAAATAGAGGACTTGAATCCAGATGTGCCAAAAAACCAACAAATGCTGGCTCAACTTTCTTGACCTTAGAGTACAAAAGATAACTTTTATTTTACTCTTACATTAAACAGTAACAAAGAAATGGGAGCATCTTCTGAAACACTGAGTGTGATACACATATTAAAGGAAGGTTAATGTCAAAATCTTGGATGCTAATCCCATTTCACTATTTTCCTTGTTTGAAAAAACATGAAAGGCTCTGGCTTTAGTTTTCGCATCTTCAGAATGAAGTTAGAGATCTCTTCAAGAATTAACATTATTTAAGTGTTATCATTATTTGTAAAATACTTAAAGCTCAAAAATACTGTTAAAAGTATGTTGGGGTTTTTTTAAGTCTTTTTGGAAAATAGACATACAAATGGTTGTATTAAGTATTACAGTAAATTTCTACATAAAAGGTACAAGCTCTTTATGAATATATAATTTGCTTTTTGTACGGCAAGACTGTATGTTTATTAATAACCTTAGCTAGTTATTCAATAATTTCCACAGAGATATGTCAAAAAATACCCTATGGGAGTTTTCATAGAATCATAGAATTGATTGGGTTGGAAAAGACCTCCAAGATCATCAAGTCCAACCCTTGGTCCAACTCCAG
>JAWWEV010000095.1:36218504-36230510 GCA_035583235.1 Hafferia zeledoni | reverse complement strand
TCACCAGCACTCTCTGGGCCCGACCCTCCAGCCAGCTCCTAATCCAGGAGAGGGTACACTTGTCCAAGCCATGGGCTGCCAGCTTTTCCAGGAGTATATTATGGGAGACAGTGTCAAAGGCCTTGCAGAAGTCCAGATAGACCACATCCACAGCCTTACCCTCATCCACCAGGTGGGTCATCTGATTGTAAAAGGAGATCAGGTTGGTTAGAGAGGACCTGCCCCTCCTAAACCCGTGCTGGTTGGATCTAATCCCTTGTCCATCCTGAAGGTGCTGTGAGATTGCACTCAGGATGATCTGCTCCATAACCCTGCCAGGCACTGAGGTCAGGCTGACAGGCCTGCAGTTGCCCGGGTCAGCCTTGCAACTCTTTTTGTGGATTGGGATGACATTTGCCAACTTCCAATCATCTGGGACCTCCCCAGGGAGCCAGGACTGTTGGAAGATGATGGACAGCAGCTTGGTAAGCTCTTCTGCCAACTCCCTCATCACCCTGGGATGGATCCCGTCTGGTCCCATAGACTTGCGAGGATCCAGCTGGCTCAGTAAGTCACTATTTCCTCCTGGAATACAGGGGGGCTATTCAGACCCCTCTCTCTCTGTCTACCAGCTCCAGAGGCCAGTTTTGCTCTCAATCTAACTTAATACTGCTTAGTCTTCAAACATTCAAGAGTCAGTATAACATGTGTGAAAAGATATTTTTCCTAAAACAGCTTTAAAAGAAATAGTATGGTACCAATGGAGTGAAAAGCAGGACAAAAATCACATCCTCTTCTTTTACCTCTGGAAGACCTGTATTGTCAGTAAAATAAAGCATCAATTAATAAGATTTTAGTTCCTGTTGAGAATGTACCTTTTGACTTCACAAAAACTGCTGTCAAACAAGCACTATGAACATCCTTTCATCTTTTTTGTGCACTTGTACAGTGCTTGAGATTGCATTGGTATACTTGAGAATCAGTTATCACAAATATAACACGTTACTGGAAACCAACTGTGCTTGTGACATTGCCAGAATGTTTCTTTTCTTGAAGTGTTCAAATGTCAGGTTGAGGTAATGAAATACTCAACACTTGAGATAACTTTAGTTCAACAGAGAAAGCAGCAATGTCTTTTTTTCTTTTTTTTAACCCAGTAAAAAAGATTTTATTGGCAAATAAATTATTAATTTTGAAATCCAACTGAAAGGATGAGATTTGTCCTGGTCTCAATTATTCTAAGGTCTTACTGAAAATTTCCAGATAATCACATGTCTCTGCACTTTTTAAAAAGGTATCCTACACATCCATAGATTTTGTTTATCTGAAGCCTTTTATCATGGTCACTATATGCAAAATAACTTCATACTTTTCTCTATTAAAAATATAGTATCCACAATAATTTCACCATACATTCGGTTGCCTAGAAAGTACTGATACATAACACGGTTGATGTTCCTGTCTACCTAACGGGTAAGTCTACATATATTAGCAAAGACGATATTGAAACCAATGGCAGCAACAATATCTCCTCAAGTAGGACTACTACTTCCTCTTCTCTCCTTACTCAGATGAAAATCATGAAGTCAAATAAAATATAGGTAGTCTCAGGATATCTAAATTTACCTTGATATGCATTCACTGGTTTACATCCTAACTTTACAACTTGTGAATACAGTGCCAGTGCACAAGAGATTGTTGCTGAAATCTCCCAATTTTTTGAAGATTTACCAGTTGGTGGCACAAATAATTTCGTTGTAAAAATAACTCCACTGAATAATGATATATGAAATATATGAAATAGCTATATTTTGTAAGATAATTACATTGCACCCAAAAGAGGGAGAAGACATCCTTGCTTTTATTATTTCAAACTACAGCTTTCTGTGGCCCAGTCATTTCAGGTCTGTAAATAGCATGTCCCACCAAGATACAATTTCCTCTTAAGAAAAAACCATCAGGAACCAGATGACTTCTCCTCTCATTCTCTCAATTAGGCAACTGGGATTTTGATTTCAAATTTTCAACTGGCAGAAAGCCCAGGTGATCAGTTAAGTGAAAACCTAAAATGGTGAGGGCCAGAATATCATCCCAAGATTATTCACTGTCTTTCATCATTCCTGTTCCAAGTGTACTTAGTGTGCAACAGCATGGGAGAAATTTCAAGTCCTAGAGCCTCAAGTCTGAAAACAATGGCATAACAGCCAAGTTTGAAAATCATTATTTACTTTCACTTGTTCTGTTATAACTACAAGTTAATAAGGACACAGCAAAAAGTAAGCTGAGAGGACAAATAACAGTTGTTTTCAATGAGAGGGATGGACAAAAAAGCCCCAGAGCAGCTGACAAGCTCCGGCTGATACATCAGCAGGAAATGGCAGCAGACTAGGAATAAGGCTGACCTGAAGGTTGGGTCTGCAGCTATGGCATGCTTCACAAATCAAGACCTTTGCCTGGCCTCTAACCTGGGAAGAAAATTAACCTGCTCTGACCAACTGATTTGCCTGTAGAATGAAAATGTTCTTGGTAGGTGTGTGGTTGGAAAGTACCTTCAGAGCTATGGTTTTCTGCAGTCTGAACCTCAGCCCACCACCATCATCCTGCCCTCAGCAGGATTCCCACTCTTTGTCTAATACTTGGCATGTAAACAATGCTGTACTTGCAGACAACCTGCTTACTGTAAAAGCTGTTGTGGTATCCAGGTTCTCTGTTTCTCTCAGCCTTTTCTTTAATTTAAAGCAATTCTATTTTCTCTTCAGTGTCTAGTGGTAAAAGCTTAATCCCCAAAGGAAACAGGTTTCCATGACTAAAATATGCAGTAATTTGTGAAATAGTTGGGTGTTATTTTATAAATGTCTTTCAAAACCACAAGAATTTTCAGTCTATCAGGATCTTTTCCTATTTAAACACTGATTTAAAAACCTTGCCAAATAAATCAAGATGTCAAGAGAGAAATTTTATAGTGCCCAGAAAAGTAGCTGCTGTTTCCCTCTTAAAAAGTGCTAATTTAACCAATTTTTTCTTGCAACAGCAGCAGCAACAAGTAAGTTAACAAATAACTTTGTTTCATTTCACTACAGAGACAAATTAGCTCTTGCTAGAGGTTTCCAGCAGAAGACACGTGTGGACTAAGTTGGTGCATTTATTTCACTGTGAAGGGCATGAAGGACATAAAAAGTTAATCACACATGCCATTTCAAGACCATTTCAGTGTGTGAGAAGACAAATTATTCTTAACAGCTGCTCTATATTTCTTAAAGGATTCCCAAGCAAATCTCTTCCAACAGTAGCTAAAAATCAGTACATGAAAAAATATCACAGAAAATATTTGACTTTTGGCCTCTCAGATGAAAACTGGTTTAATGTAATGTCATGGGAAACCCCCAGAATTTTTTTTTTTTTTTTTTTTAATACAAAACGTAAACAATTTAGTTCCTCACAATGATTAACAGCATCTTGTGCTGTGGTCTTTATAGTAACTTCATCTGAATGTCATTCAGGGTTTTTTTGCCAGAACCACTCAATTCAGCCAAATTTAATCAGGTGTCTTTATCATTTTTATTTCCACAAACACCTGCAGTCAGGGAATCCATTTTCTGAATATGAGCAAGAACACTTGTGCACTAAGAAAGCATTACCTTCTGCAATGTTTTTTTACTATTCTTCCATTTAAAATTTTCTCTGGCAAAGAAGCAGAAAAAGCAATGTAAGTCACCAGTCATCAAACAGAAATGCAGGGAGAAAAGAATACAATAACCTGGGGCTTCAAAACTAGTACTGATTATGTAAGTTCAGTGACATTTTCTTAATTCAGGACTGATTAGCAATTTAGTAATATGTACCTATGCAGGTTTCATATCCTTTTACAACAAAGGAACTCCATCTGAAGATCCAGAGACAGGGCACTCATCTTTCATACTTCAGAAGCTCACTCATCTTGAGGCTTCCCTTTGTTTACCTTCTCTGTGTGGGTATACCTAGGCTATTGGTAGTACCTATCAAAATAATGACACTGTTTAAAAAAACTCTTTAAAAAAATGTACTTCCCTAATCCAATTAATACTGGCAAAGTGTATGGAATAGCCATAGCAAAAACCTGTGTCTAAGTGCCTTGAAATGTAGAAAAAAATCTTGTAGAAGCCTTTAAATTCTTTTACAAATGAAGAGAGAGGCAGAGGAAAGCAAGCATATGGATTTACAGACCCATCAATTCCTAAAACTTCTCTTACTCCCATTCAGGCCAACCAAGTCCTTCCTAGAAGAGGAGAAGGGGTGTTTCCCAAAGGTGGCCACCAGCATGACTTATTTGTACACAAACATATAAAAAACTATTTGTTGCCTTGGGGATGGGGGTGGGGTGGGTGGGGGAAGATAAAAATACTCCTGTGAGACAGTGTATTTTTATATTAATTACTGGCTTAGACCAACAAGTGTGTGTGGAGTGTTGGTTTGGAGTGTTGGTGAGAAGCATTGCCTCATACCCTGCCCCAGAGCCCAGACCAGGCCCAGAAGTCTTGCCTGGTAGGTTGGTCACAAGGGGCCAGGGCAGACAAAAACAAAGACATGGTCATTGGGTGGTCATGGCCCTGCCATTTCCTGGACTCGTGGTAGTTGGATCTACACTGGATCTAGGGTGGTAGCCATAACTCTCTTTTTATTCTCCCTTTTTCTTTACTTCTCCTAATCCCCTTTCTTGATATTTGGGTAACTTAAACCTGAATAGATTGGATTTTGCTAAGTTGTATAGGGTTAGTGTGTGCTAAGTCAGTGTGCACTAAGTCAGTGCCTTGTGGAATGCTTTATTTCGGTTAAATATGGCCCTTTAAACTTTTGCCAAATTCCCTTATTTTCTAAAGTCTGCCAGTAAAAGTGTGTTATTTGACCTCCCAAGAAACATGTGCAGCACCATCTCCCTTACATTTTCTCAAGGTATAAAAAGACCTGAAGGACCTTTTAATAAATCTGGTGAGCTGATTTTTGGAGCCCTGTATATATTTAAAGTAAAACTCCTTCAATGAGCTCGTAGCTCAAACCTGGGGTCTTACAACTCCACTTTTTTTTTTTTTAATTGACCTATTTATATTTCTTGAAAGGTGTACCAGTGGGTACGCTTATGAGGGATTTGCAGTGGGTGGTTCAACAATTAATTCAGCAGCTAGACTCTGGGAAAGAGCAGCAGTGCAAGGATCTGCCTGTGCAGCAAATTCAGCCCATGCAGATTACATGCGCCATAACTAGCATTCACATTCACAAAAAGCAAGCAGTTTTTATTTTTATCCCATCTCTCCTGTGTGTTTAGAAGATGAGTAGAGGGATGGTTAGCTCTATGGGTCCTACTGGGCTCCCAGTCTGCAGATTCCATCTGCACCCAGCCCTGTGAAACCACCAGCACACCCAGTGAGACACATGCACCGTGTTTATCCTTCTATTTGTACTTTCGCATCCACCAATGAAAATACCTTATTCTGAGGCCAAACAGAATCAAGCACTGATAAAATCATTGCTCCTGCACTTCAAGACTGGCAAACCCTATAACTCTCAAGTGTGGGAACGGGCTGCAAGAAGCACCCCGTGCACTCTGCTCCCCACCACATCACCACTGAGCAAGCCCAGACCAGTGCTGGCCTGAGGAGGACTGGGATGCCAGAGGCAGTCATTCTCTGAGCCTGGGTGCGTACCACACAGGCTTCAGACCACTAGACAGAGATTGGCAGGTCTGAAAACCCTAACTTTCCTTTGCTGCTCCTAACTGCACTCACAGATGTCCAGACTTCATTACAGAGATGAGTTTGGATGCCTGCAGGACCAGTTGGAAGCTGGAAGCAGGAGCCTGTCTAATTGGCTGCAGCGCAGGACATGGCTATGCTGAAAAGGGAAGCAAGAGGACAGAAAGGGAGCTGTCTTCAGAGGCTGCAGCCACCAGTGAAACAGTTAAAATCATTAAGTACTTTCCCTCATTTTGCTTCCCTCCTTAGAAAGTTGTGATAGATGCCACAAGACTATATTACAAGACTGTGTCTGCAGGTTCTCTGTGACCAGAGCTAGGGAGATCCAGTATACACTACAAAAATGTGATCTGTTCTTGGAGAAAAATGAGGCACCCTGGGTTAAAAGTTGTATCCAACATCAGCACTCCTGGCGGGAAAAATACCCTGCTGAAGTTTCAATTACAGCCAGAAGACAATTCCCAAGATTTTTTAGGAAGATGCACTATGTCTTACAGCATATTGTGAACATACAACTATGGAAGGGTTTAGCAAATCTTTGAAAAAAAGCAACAAAAGCCACAGTGGTATAATAAAACAGTGCTTAGGTACTTCTGATATGGGCAAACCCAGCTCCTCTAAAGGTACATCTAAATACAGTGCTGGGAGTTACAAAGTTTAATGAAGAGGCACAAGCAGTTGACTACTAAACATTAACAATCTGTTGTTACTGACCCTAAGGCCTCAACTATATTGTAACAAGAACAAGACCTCTCTGTTCTGCCACACAGTACACAGAGCCATTTTGCCACTGCTTAGTAAACTTTTACATACAGAGCACTATTACCTAAATCAACTAAAAATTAATTAACAGAAACAGCCGCAAAGATCTAAGTTGCATTCAGACTGCATGCAGGACCTGTACTTTCTAGCACCTAAGTCAGATGTGGTCCTAGGAAGAAGGCCAAGATGCACTGTATGTACATGGCACACACATCACTGAACCCTGTGAAAAAAAACAAAACAACCCAAACCAAATGAAACAGGAGCACAGAATTATGAAGAAGCTATGATAAACCTTGAGGAGTTATCTGGTTTGGTTAAGCAGCAATAAGTACTTCAGGATGTCATTACAGAGGGAGCAGTATGGAGATAGGCAACCAATAAATTTCCACAAGTACAACCGGCAGATTAGGAGGAAATAAAGGACAAGTAATGCAAAATTTCAAGATTCATAGGAGACAAATCACAGGACCATGCTACTGCTCTACTGTTCTCTCACCTTTACTATATATCTCTTTTGATTGGGCTGTTAAACACTATTTCTCTTCTCTGAAGTAAACAACTTCAATCTGTGTTTTACAGCTCCATTAAATTTTGATAATTTCATCAATAATTGACTTCTGTGAATTTTTGTGCTGATTAGAATTTCTTTTCCTTACAACTGCTTCCAAAAATCCCCAAGTCTCCTATGGGGTGTTTTCATTTTAGACATTTAATGTCCAGGCAACACATTAATATAGCTCATTTTCTGGGACTAAAGTATATGATATAGTATAGAAGAATATTAAATCAACTATACTAGTAGTATAATGCATTTTCATGGTAGAGAATACAACTGTAATTTCTAAACAACTACTATGTATCACAGCACACAATTTTGCTAGTCTTCTAAGCAGACATCTTCAAAATAATTTCCAATGATCCAAAGTAGAGGAAATATGGTCCCATTTTTTGTTAGTCCTGACTTAATTTTGGTAGCTATGGAAGTGTACATTCCATATTTACTGCTTGTAAAACATTTTGCAGCCTCTGACAGGCTGCTCTTGAAATTACCTCCAGAATGAAACTACCATTTTCAAATAACATAAAAAGTAAGGACCAATATTTCTATGCCTTTGCTGTTAAAGTAGTCACCGATCACTGCTCAGAATGCAAATTACAGATGCATCATAGCAGGATTGTTAGAAAGTTGAATTCCTTTGACAAGGGAGCTAACAAAGCAGCACCTAGCAGGGCCTGAGCATGAGGCTATAAAGGGAATCCTGTACCAAGTTCCTCACTGACCTTGTATAGGACATTTCACTAATGCAAAAAGGAAAATGAAACAGTTATAGACTAGTAGTTAAAAGCAAGAAAAAAACCCCCTAATGATAGAAAAACAGCATTTTCAAATATGGGAAACAAATCGAATCCAGCTCATCAAACATCTCTACACCTTGCCATTTTCTTGAGTGGTCCATTCTGTCTTTTCTCTGAAGAACCCAAAAAACATGGAAGAGCAATCCATTTTCAAAGAGTTAGTCTGGAAAAGTTAATCTTACTCCCATGGGAAACAGAATAATGAAGTAAGCAGGACAAGGTCAACACATTAACATTTTTACATGAATTCAGACCCCATATAACTTTAATCCTCTTCAGTCACAGGCAAACCATCTGAGGAGAGAAAATGAGACTTTAATTCAAAATGCCTGGTTTAACCTTTAGAAAATAATTCAATTTTCTCTCTCTTTCCTTTTCCTGTTCTCCTTTCCATACACTACAAAGGCACTTTCCTGTTTCTTCAAAATTTACTCTGTCTTATTCAAGCTTTCATTTAAATTTGGAGAAAGTGTCCATGCACACTTTGAGAACTCAAGTACACACGTGAAACTTAAACTCCTTTCAAAGTCTTTGTGCCTCATTCCTGTAGACTTAACTGAACTAACAAAGAAGATTGAGTCAGGATTAGCTTCTATTCACCCAAAAGACCAGAGGATAAACGTTAGCAGTCACTGCCTGGGAATTCCAGGTGAACTTTTCAGCAACAAATCACCTGACAACAGACAAACAGGACTAAAGTTTCAAACAAGGGCATTCACCAACTATTTCAGAAAAGGGAGTAAAGAATTATTGTTCAATTGGAGGAAGGCAAAAAGGTGGGAGGGGGAGGGAGAAGACAGAGAGAGGGAATCCCAAATCTTTAGTAAATGGGACTTGAAAATATTTTTTTAAAGAGTTAGAAGACTAAAGCCTTAGAAATTATTTTATTTTGTATGGTTCCTTGGGGCTATGTAGGGCAACAATCATCCTTCTCACTGGGATCCTTCACATTTCCCTAGGCAGGTGAAATGCAGCTTGCAGTGTGTAGAAAACTGCAGCTGTGAAAAGGATCAGTTTAAGCAATCTGTCTGTCCTATATCAGCAGAATCACAGTGAGATAACCTTGTCTTTATCTCAAGCAGGACAAAGAGAGAAAAATAATAGTTCCCCAAAGAACTCAATATACTCAGACCCAGACCCAAATGGATAGAAGCCAACTTGTCTTGCTGAGAGACAATCTGTAAAGGTGGAAATTTCCCCTATAAAGGAATATCTTTATTTCTGAACATACCAGCATAGGTTCTTCCTTTCTAGAAAGAATTTCTGTTTACCTTCATGTAGGTTATTTTAAGACTGCATATGAGTCTGTATCATTCTCATTAAAAAAACCTTAATAGTTTCAATACAACAAAATTTTTCTTAAAGACAAATGTCTGCTATAGATCTTTAGACATGGCACTGCTATAATTCATGCACACAAAAATAAGGATACTTAGTCCCTACACAGGATGAGACACAGGAACATTACTTAAAGCAAGTACATGCAGGTGTTCTGAAAACATGCTCATGCTCCTTGAAGACAATAAAATCTTCATGAAACTGTTTCAGAGAATTCTTTCTCCTTGCCCCTTTGTGCTCCCAAGGGGAAAGTAAATAGGGGATGTTGAGGGCCAAAATGGGCACAAATGGAAGTGAGCTCCAGTCTAGCCCTTGCAAAAATCACAATGTTTTTGTATTTTTGTCCATCTGGCACAACGTCCAGGCAATGTGGTATGTCAAGAAAAACCCCCCAAAATGAAAAATAATCACAGATTCTGGTTCTTAATGAATAGACAGAGGTTTATGTTTATTTCATTTAATTTCTATTTTAAAATAATAAATAAATAAAGAGGGGGGAAAAACTCTGAAGCAAAGCAATTTTTCTTAGTTTACTTTCTTCCATCATTCACTGTAGTCAAAGAAGATCCATTCTTCTCATTTCTTGCATGGCATTGACTCTGTTTTAAATACAGCTCCCTGGAGTACTCAGTTGCCATATTGCTGCATTTCTAAACATTCTAAGTAGGATATTAGTTCTTAACATGAATGTTTTGAAATCTGATCAACAAGCTGTTTCTCAATACATTAACCAAAGCAAGTAAAATTAGGCTGTTTTATGTCAGGTACTTAGCACAAATCCCTTAATAATGTGTTTGAGTGCAGAAACCATTAATCAATGCATAATTCCCTAAGATAGGCTTGATTAATTAAGTCATATGTGTATTCTTCTAATTAAAAAAGAACATTAGGCAGATGAGTGAAATTTCTGAGCACAAAATTCAAAGGCTGTTTTGCTTTTATTTGAACAATGAAAGAAAAGCTGCTCATTAATATAGCTGCCAAAAAACCAGCAAGATTGCTGACACAAATCTCCCAAACTCTGAGTTAGTCAAAACAACTAAGTATTTACTCACTCATTTTTAGTCCAATTTTTAATCAGGTAGCTGCTTGATTAATACAGGCAGTTCAAATTACAAGGGCAGCTGGTGCTATTATATACATAAATAAATGATAAGCATTTCTTTTTAAGTAAACCGTTTAAAACCAAAACCTCACAGGTTTTTGAACTTTCAGGAAGAACTACTTTATGAAACAATAAAAGTCTAATGGTTGACTCCAGATTCTTCCCAAGCATGCACTTTACTATTGCATGGATTGCAAATTTCTATATGATACCATAATTTGCAGCAAAATTGAAGCAATAACTATTTTTAAATGCATAGTTTTTATGTTAAAACAACTAGCTTTTTGTGGTTCCTTTCTAAAACAATTAAACAAAAATGGAAAGAATGGAAAGAACACAAAACTTACTGTTCTCAGACATGACAGGAACACAAAAAATCCTGCTAAGCTAAGAGATATTGTCAAGCATAAGAATTTTGCTAAAGTTAATTTTGCAGATAAATAGGACTGATAACAGTCAGCACAATTTGGTATAATAATGGTAGGGGATAAGCCTCATGCCAGCAAGGTTTTCGTTATAGAAATAGAAACCTGTTGACAATAACAGGTAAAGTTACTGGCCTGTAGGTAGGCAAACCTGATACCTGTCAGGCACAGACAATAGACTGATATTCAGGATTTGTCCCAGCTGTGGAAAAGACTCTTCTGCTTTCAGCAGGGGGTTGAACTACATGATCCCCAGATACCATTTTGTGACGTTGGCCCTGGAGGCACTGACCTACTTACAGGAACACAATGTCCTATGGCTGTTTAATTACAGGGAATTGCTTTGATTTTGATGAGAAAGCAACCAGGGGTCTGACAGCAAGAGTGAAAACAGTAGGCAACAATGACTAAGTGGCAGAAACTCACACACTTGATAGAGGTTTGACAAAATATACTGCATCTATGGGACAGAGCAGAGAGGGGAAAGCAGCAACAGGGCACAGTAGTTAATTGACTAAGATTTGTCAGCTCCCAAGAAATGGTATTTGGGCTTAAAAGAGCTAGCAAAATTGGCCCAAATCTGATGGCCTGAAAGAAACAAAGTCAGATCCAGTTATAAATCTACCAAACTGGTTTCTCCAAAAGCAACTGATGATTCTTTTAGCTTCTGCTGCTGTATCCTAGACCATCAAAATAAGCAATACTTCCCAGTAACAAGCAACCTAGCTCAGCATAAAACCAGGCAGAAGGCTGCTATTTGCAGTACTAATTGGTTGGTGCAGCCAGATATCCAGGCCTTATGGACAGGCAATTACATAATTCCTAACAAGAGTGATTAGTTGAAGAAGGCCAGTGATGACTGCTACTTTTTCCTCTGTATCTTCTTCAGAAAGAGAGTTGTCTTCAGCCACTGAGAGAGTGGCTGAAGCTCAGGCAGACAGGCTGAGTCTGCAGCTATGAAAAAGACAATATATTACTACCACACAATGACAGCAAGATGACTTGCTGCATTGGATAGGTAAAAGAGGTTATATAAGTGCACAAATTTTGTGCAGTCTGAAATGTGATTTTGAATTAAGCAGGAATCTACTGGACACGTATAAACAGCATACAGCTCATCACTTCAGTTCCAGCTCACAAGACTGGCTTACATAGAACTTGTGGAGAACCACACAAGGAGAGAAAAAAGATTTATAGTACCGCTTCTTCATGGTGGATGTTTATCTGGATGCATAAGTGTCATGGGTTTGGCCAGGTGGGCTAAATTTAGGCTTTAAAGTTTAGATTAGGCCTGAAGTTGTCAGGTGACTTG
>JAWWEV010000095.1:36198932-36218404 GCA_035583235.1 Hafferia zeledoni | reverse complement strand
AAGTGTGTGTTATATTGTAGTTTTAATTTCCTCTTTTCTGTATAAATACATGTAGTTAGTTTTCAGCATAAACCTGGGTTTTAGAGTTTTTTTCCCTCTCCCTCTTCTTTCTCCTTTAGCTGGTTGGGGGGGAAGAACCCTTTTCACTCTGTCTTGGACAGTTGGCGTTTTGCCAGCTCAACCCAAGACAATAAGACTTCCAGAGACAACTTACAGACCTTTAAGCACTGAATTCCAAGACAGTGCAATTGGCACCAATGGGGTCCTGGACCTGAGATGTCCACACAGAGAAAGATGCTTAAGTACCTCTTAAAATTATAAAAAAATACACACAGCACTGCACTTACCCTTGTCTTCTTTTGCAATAACATATATGCTGGCATCTACCAGACTCTGTTTAGCAGATTGACACAAGGCTACCACTCTTCAAAAAATCCCATAGAGATGACTTAAAACAGTGAGACATCCAGCATAAGACAACCAATGCTGTTACTAAAAGATTAGAGAATTACAGGGGAATCTGTGGAGACAAGATGCTGGAAGGGGGCAAGGAAAACATGTACAGTAAAATTCAGGTTGGAAAACATTTAAACCAGGAGGCAGGGAGTGTTGTTACAACAGTCAGCTTTCAAAGTGGCTTACTTGATCACATTGTCAATAAATGTGATAGGAATGTCAGAAAAAAACCACAGTCATTTTAGATTTAAATGTTTAATAGTAAATCCTGCTAAAACCAGGCTCCAGTTTGACCCCAGCTGGGCATAACAAAGAGAAAATAAAGTTTCTGTATCCTAGAGGGGTTTGAGTTTAATGAAATAAATTTTTGGCACTGCAGTAAATAACATCCATCCTACAAATCAGCCACCTTTTCCATCACTTTTGTTTTCCACCACAATCTTAACTTTCAGTGCCTTCCTGGACTATAATTGAGTCCTTGCAATAATGTCTTCCTGTAGGAAAACTGTCTCCTTGCTAAAGGTAAGATAAAGTCTAGCATCTCCTGCTGTTCTCAGGCCTCCAAATTGTTCTTGCACTATCCACCATATCCCATGCCCTTTGTCTGCTGCCCTCCTAGAAGACTTGCAAAGTTAGGACACTTTTAGGAAGTTATAGTCTTTCTCATTCCTCATTCATCAAACCCTTCCTTTCCTCTCCTTCTTTATACCATTGCATCTACAACCTTGTCAAAAGCCTACCTATTTTTGTTTGGGTTGTCATGTTTTAATTTAGTTTGTTTTGGAATAAAACCACCAAAACAGAATTATCAGTTATGCTGTGTATTGTACCCAAGAAAAAAAAAAAAAAGAGCTAGAATGGTCTGGAACCAGACAATTTGACTGATGAGGCTATTCCTAATATAAATGATTTCAGAAGGTGTAATCATGCTGATATACAAATAGAAATCAAAATCAGATCTTGCACAGCAGACAGGTATTGAGAAATCTCCAGCAGGTGAATTTTTGTCAATATTGTTAATTTTTCTTAAGCATTTGTTTTCTGCTATAGCATGCTTTTGGCTCGTGGCTGCCAACGCACATGATCGCATGTCTATTCCCTGAAAGCAGCATTCTAGCACAACTTATCCTTCCTTGGGACTCAGGTCAGATGAAGATCCAGCTCCACATGGTTTAATCTTCTAGAGGTTAAATATGACATAACACTAATAAAAAATTAATATAAAAACTGCAATAGTTGATATACAGAAGAGATGTTTTCTTCTCCATCAAAAATCTTTCCTCCAATCTTTCTCTTGATCTCTCATGGATCAAAAAGCTAAGAAACCTGGACAAGAACAAATTTTATAAGTAAGAGCTCTTTTTTCCCTGTCTGTTTTTTATTTGTTTGGGTTTTGGTTTGCATTTCTGTTTGTTTGTGTTTGAAGTTTTTCAGTTGGGTTTGTGAGGGGTTTTTGTTGGTTTGTTTTGTTTTGTTTTTTGTTTGTTTGTTTTGTTTTTTTAATTTGGTTTGGGCTTTTGGTTTGTTTTGTTGGGTTTTTTTAAATATAATTTCTCTACTTTGTAGAAAATGCTTACAGTCCAAAGATACACTCCAAGACACCCTTTCCTACATATATATAGTAACCTGGCATTGAGGCTTCACAGGCTGAGATGCTTCAAAAAAACAGGGGAAAAATATTTGTCAGTTTTCAGCTTTACTAAAGATTACCATCGCTTTCATTGCAAGATTTCACTCTGGCTGATCTCAGGAACAGACAATGGAGTATAGGCTTCCAGAGATAAGTTTCCTGAACAATTACATTTTCCTCCCTTGCACACAATCCTGGTGTTATTACGTTTGCAGACCCTTCAATGCAGGACACAAGGATGCAGCCAATTTAGACCAAAGCCTGAAACAGGATAAACACTGAAACTCTGGAACCCACCTAACAGCCAAGGGCTGGAGTGAGGGCCAAGATACAAGCCAAGGCTGAAGCCAAAGACAGGAACCAAACAACCTGCCAAGAGGCAGGAACCAAAGCCAGAATAAGATCCAAGAGTTTTGAGTCAGAGACAAGATACAATTCAAAGGTCAGAAGCAGCTGCCAGGGACTTGGATCAACCACAGGCTTCAACCATTCAGCAGCTGAAATAAAAATGCAGATACCACTTTAACGCCCAGGAACTAACTACATGGAATGGCCACATGTGTGACTTCGCAACTGAAAAGCACCAGTCCTCCCTCATCCAGAAATTTCTAAATGCTCCAGCTAGCACTGAACGCAGGCCAAAGCCAGAAGTTCAGACTCAAACAAATTGCAAATTATTGCACGACAGTTAAGAGAAAGGGTACAAGGTAAGGTCTGAAAGTAGGGTAAGAGGCCTGAATAGGCTTGATAGCATGGTTCATAAAACATAACACATGCACATGGTGCTGAATCCTTGTACCTTTGGCAAGGTGAGCTACAGCATTCACTACTGCCAGTGTGAAATGTAAAACAGGATGGCTAGATGACTGAAGTGGAAATCAGAGCACAGAAAAACTAGAGGCACAAAACTACTTTTGAAATAGAATAATCAACACACTTGTGACTGTAAAAATAAAGAGTCTATTAAAGTCAGATGGCAATCTAGCCCCTTTATAAATAATCACACTATCATACATGCTTAAAAAAATTAAGATAAAAAACAATGTATAAATACGTCCTTATGCACAGCCACTGACAAATAGCCATAGCATCATAATTAATTCACTCTCTCCTATAAAAGTCTTAAGTAGAGATGAGAAGTTTCAGAAATCAGAGCAGAAGAACATCAGGAAATACCCTATCACAATCTTTGGCTAGCCAATGGAAAGGAAAACAATTAAGTGCATCCAAGCTTCAGATGTAACAGGAGGACTTCTCTAGCCACTAAGCTAATAAGCCCAAGTGGTGGAGGAATGAACCAAAACAGAGAATCAGAGACCACTGCACTGATGCATCTAAACCTCATTCAGTTAGACTTAGAAGCACTGATAAAAGAGAGTTGTCTAATTTACTCTGATTAACTACCTGGCCTTTCCCCAAACTTCATCCTTTCTTTATCTTGTCTGAAATAAGTTTTAATGAGATACCTATATTTTTCCTCTAACATGTTTATTTCTGCAGATGCCAGACTACAGGCTGCATAGTAAGAAAAAAGTTCTACATTATCAGTATGCAAAATCATCAGGAATAATGGTCTTCATTCTCTTGCACATTTGTATTTTATACCCTGATGACCCAGATCAAGTAAATGACTGCTTATGAAAGAAAAAGGTGATGTTTTCACTCCATTGTCTGTACAGAGTTTGTAAAATGCATGAAAAGTTGAATTAAGTTTTGTTTAGAGCTTACAGTAGCTTCTATAGCTCTCTAGGTAGGAGGGTGAGAGGTAGGGTTGTGCACTGGGATTCACGACAAAGGTAAGTCATTTTAGTTATTTGACATGACCCTTTTTCGTCCTTGAAAGTACATGATGACTCTATGTTGTCATATGATGCCATCAAGTTCAAAGTCAACTACAGACATACTTTTGAGAATATGTGTAAGTGGTTTTTGTTGAGGAAAGGAAAAAGATTAGCGGGAAAATGAGGAAAGACATTTCGTTTGGCTTTGCTTCTTGCTGCCAAAAGGTAAATAAGCTTCCTTTCTACATGTAATACCAGTCTGTTACATTAGAATTTCTTTTTGCCATAATTTCTGTAGATTGATCCACTCCTAGTTAATTTGAAAAGACTGTTTTGGTTATGTTTTTTTAATAAAATGTTATTTTTCAAAAGTATCAACACTTCTGTGGGATTACAAAATTCGTACCTTGATATTTAAGCCCATCTCAATTTCCCTTGAACTGGGAGACTGGAACATAAAGCCAATGAAGTACATACATATAGAAGTCTCGGGCTAAGAAAAAGGGAAATCAAAATAACATAAATGCATATATTTATCTAGGAAAATCTCATTTCTGACACAGTGAGATCAAGAAATAGTAGACTTCAACAAGCTTAGACATTGCCTAATTATATTTGTTATCGCAATATAATTTTTAAAAAAGGTGAGATAAGGGAAAAACAGTATATATGTTTTCTAAACATTTTTAACTCTACTAAAAAAATGTAAGTGATAGGACGAATCAACCCAAACCTCTCAAATAATGACTGTTTCTCTAGTCTGTTAAAACACCCAAAAACAACAAAAAACCCTTTTGACTTCAGAACATTTAAAGCTTCAGGCTTTCGTGTGGCTGTCCTCACCAGAAAATCAAGCTTCCTCAGTGAAAGAGGCTATGAAATTTTTCCAGAGATGTTTCAAGGTAAAAGCAATGGGGACTAGGGTGCAGGGGGAAAAGAGTGAGACATCACTTCTCCTTTTTTTTTTGTGTGTGTGCTAACTGCTGAGGAGATGAATGTAATACTTCTCACCACTGCTCAGTACCAAAGTTCTTTTCTTTCCCTGACAGTCAATTTCTTTCTAGTAATATACTGAAAGATATCTACTATCAGTAGGAGTAATATCATCAATCATCATGCATTTGTTACATAGGTGTCAAGCACCTCCTAGACAGCACTGTTAATACTTAATATTAGATTTTTCAGACTAAAGAAATACCTATGTATTGACAGGTACAAGTCCTGTGGAGTTCCTAATATACGTTGGAGCAGCTAGAAATGTTTTAATTACACCACTCATAAAGCCAAGAAGATTAAAAGTACCTTTAGGTCTGTCATTTAGCCTGAGGTCTAAAGCTACTTTGTGACAAGGTTATGACCTATGTCCTACAAGTAGAAGTTCACTTCTCTACAGGGGAAGTACTTGGCTGCTATTACAGCTGGATGGGTTGTTAACAACACAGGTGTTCCTGTAATTTCACAGCTGCATGGAGGATTCATCAGGTATCCCTTCATTTAAACATCAGCAGGTGCCTGGAAGCAAAACCATATGGGATGAAAAGGACTCTCCCAGTAAAGTAATTTCTTACTTGTAAATCCTACTAATTTATGACCCTGTGTTAATTCCTCAAGCTCTTTGAAAAACTATTACATAAATCTTTTTAACTGCATTATCATCTCTTGAACACAAATCATAATTTATTCTAAGGACTTCAAAGGTCATCAGTTATCCTGGCTGTAGCTCCAGCCTGACATGCCAACCCATTAAAAATTGAGAGACATTTCCCAACAAAGTTTTTCACTTTAAATTGCCAGAGGACTGAAACTGTTAGGAGGTCACTTTCAAACACATAGTTATCATATTTTTATCATCTCTAAGAGCTTCTGTTCAACTCTGCAGTCTATTATCTCACCAGCCATCTTCTCCCTGGTTTGTATTATTTAAGAATTGTTCAATATCCTCATTATGATATGTTAATGTATATTTGACCTTGATGAGTTCTATCTCCAGTATTAGCCCAAACCAGCTCTTAGAATGGAGTATATATCAGGGAAGAAACTTCTGCTTTGCAGATATATTCAGAAAAAAAGGCACCTTCTTCCAAGTATTTCAAGCAAGATTTCTTCGGTGTTTGAAAAAGGTCTTCCTGCTTCACATGTGTTTATATGTCTGGTTTGAATATAGTTCCTGTATCAAAAGAGTGAAAACATCTCTAAAGATATTTTGAGTGTTTGTTATAGAAAGTCCAAAAAACACTCCCACAGGAACTGGAAAAGTATGCCACTAAAAGAAAAAAAAAAAATTAAGGCGGCTTTTAAGCAACTCAAAGAAAGAGGGGTTTAGTAAATGGAAAAGGCAGCTGTAATGACTAAACAATTTTTAGGAGTATTAAAAAAAAAACCCACTTCCCGAGCTTTAAATATTTAATGTGAAATCCATGGATTTATACAGCTTAAAAAATGCCAAAGGCTTATTAACTCTACAGATTGTATGACAGGAATATTCATATAATTTGATTCCTCTTTTCAAGGCAACAGGAATTCCTCCAGGTGCTAATGGTAGATAACTTGTATGCTGGTTCAATAATCTACTAATTATAGAATCTCTCAGGTAGAAGAATGTAATTAATCTGATTAAATTATTTATATTTCTGGAAAGCAAAATCTTATTAGGTCCTTGGTCTTTGATTGTGTGTATTCTGCAGCTGTGTTTGTAGTTGCTGGTATGGAGGAAAACATATATATTTTACCTAACCATCAACATAGCTGTAAGAGGACCAGACTAATTTATAGTGACATTCATAAATTCCAAGGCACACTCTGCATTGCATAGGTTGACCACTCAGAGCACTATAATCCTTCTGAGAATGAAGATTTCTTGTAAGGAATTTACTGGGCACCTCATCTTCCCAAGAGCAATATAACAACAGACATGGATGAATTCTCATCCACCCACTACAGGGTAACCACGTTACTACAAGTGAAATTACCGGACACACTAACGTACGATCAGAATCAAACTAACTGCCACAATTAAAGTGAGGGTTGTTTTCTACTAAATACAGCACAGCCAGCAAATGCAACATATATTTGCGGAAAGCACAGTCTTATCCCACTTCAGTAGGTAGGGGATTATGAATGGATATTTACTTGTAACATAGCACATAATAATGACACTAAAACTAGATGCATTTTAAGTAAGGAAAACCAGAAAATTTTATAAGTTCTTAACAGCACAGAAGATACTTTCTGCAGCAAGCATAATCACATCACATGAAATAACATGTTGTTTTATAGACAAGCAGCAGATTCCACTGTCATCTCTGTACACCACTGTGCATGCAGTATATCTAACTTCCATTCAGACACATTCCTCCATTTGAAACTTACCTTCCTACATTTGCCAACTATCAGAAGCAGTGTAACCAACATAAAGACGTTCTCATAGTAAAGAAATAAAAGTAATAATAGACTTTTAGTAATTTGAATATTAAGGTATTTAGATTTTCTAAGGATACGATTTGGTGTTGTACCTGTTTTAACTGCCATATCAGACAACTTACAAATAGAATAAATCACTGAATAATATAAAACTATCTTTGTAGGTCAGGTATTATTCTGGTAAAATTTATTTATAGTCAACAAAAATTCAAATCCATTTACAGCTATGAATGGGCTTAAATGTTAGCAGTATCCCTTCAAGCAAAAGATTGCTTTTTGGCTTTAATGAAAAACATCAACTGGTATGATCATTTATATGCCTGCCCTTCTAAATTTCCAGACTATTTAAGCACAAAATAAACTGCATAGAAAAAGTTGAGAATACCAGCGCCCCACTAAGTGCTTAATAAAATATCTTATCTCACAGTCTCTTCTTACTTTGAAAACATATGAATTTTTACATTTAGGATTTTGGCATGAAATTCAGGTTGAATACCAGAAGTAACTTATGCAGTACATACTGTGTGTAATCAGTCGCTCTAAGTGGTATAAAGCATTACAAGTCTTAACATTACTGAATGAAGTACAGGTTTTTACTCCTCTATATGAATTACCAAGGATTCCTTCCAGTACTTTACTCGCCATCTACCAAATTTCTGGAAAGAGATTAGAAGGAGCAGCTTCATATATTCAGCTTACTATTCTAACAAAAATTAGTTTCATTTTGTGAGTCATCTTTCTGGCAACAATAACAAGAAAAATGAGATAACATATTTCACCTCTGTACTATGCAAATCTGGTCACATAAAATGTAAGATGTTCATTACAGTGACAGTGAGAAAGATGAGTCCTCTTCACCCTTCTGTAGCAGTTCCTGCAACGCATCATAGCAAAAAGTCATCTGATGTAAAACATAGTGTCTTGCTCTCTCAGGCCAAATTCTCTCCTAGTTAATGTGGCATGGTATAACTGAAATTAAATAATCATCAACAATTCGTACCATAAGAAAGGTCAGTGATCTTTTTATGAACAGGTTTCTGATGTGTTTTTTGAGAACAAATTTTCCCACGGAAGGCTGGTGCACATGGCACTGATCTGAATGACAACTCATGCCTGTTGATACCACTATGACAATAGACTTCCTTAAAACCTCTTAAGTGAGAAAAATGCCCATTCTTTCAGACACGTCCACTTGAGTCAATGCCAGAGGAAATTTACAGGCCATCCAGGAGAATGTAAAAGTGATGATTCTTCCATCTGTCTTAAATCATACGGGTACTAAGCATGCTCCCACAGCAAGTTCACTGCTCAGTTGAACAACATGCTCAAGGTTCAATGCTTTCTTATGCTTAAGAAAGTTCTTTGCAAAGAATGAGATACACAGATACAAGCACACTTTCTTGTGACTGTCCTCACTGTTTCTTGGGCCAAGCAGATGTGATTCATGTTTGCTGGATAGGGCAAGCATTTGTTAAATGGCCAAATTTACAGAGAAGAGAAAAACAAGCAATATATTTCCTTCAGGTTTTAAAGACCTCTCAACTGAATGCAAGTAGAAATACTAACAGAGTGGAGTGAGTATAGGGCAAAAAAACCAGAGGGAATGCAAGACAGAACAGCACAGAACATGAGTAACAGATTATCTGTTGTTGTGAACTACAGAAACTTCTCTGTCTGCAGTACACTACAACAACTCGCATAGCTGAGAGCTCTCCTGGGATGGGAGACAGGGAATATGGATCAGGTCTAACAGTATATCACAATGCCTGTCAAAATTGTATTTCTGGTGTTAACCCTTGTGTTGGGAATTAAAAACTTGACATTTTGGTCTGCGTTTTTGCCATTGCCACTTGTGAAAAGATTTATCCTTTTTCCTGACAAGTTCTAAGGAATGAAAGCTGATACAGTGAAAGTTCTATCCTTGAAGACAGACTTTGCATAAATTAAAGTTACTTGAGTCCCTCCTATTGATTGGACAGCACTGGGAGGAGAGCTGATGGGGCGAAAAGGGCGAAAGGGAAAGTGAGCAGCAGAGTCTGTGACCTCTTCCTGGGGGCGTGGAGGCATCATCCCCCCAGGTAGAGGTCTCCAGGAGGCTCAATGGGAAGGGTGAGAGGGCTCATGCTCTTGGGATTGGTGGTTCTTTCCTCAAAAAGGCAGCAGGGACGCCTGCTGTCTGCCAATGCTTAGAAGATGTAGCTCCTGCCTTTGGGGGAGTGTCCTGAGTTAGTAAGGCAACCTTACATGAGTAACTCTTTGGTGACTGGGGTGCTCACATGTTTGGGTTTGGTGCTTTAGTCTCTCTCCTTCTCTGTCCCTTCTCTTTGGGTTCTTGTTATTCAGTCACTCTTGTTAATAAAGATACTGTGTTTTCTGAACTCTCTATGGTGCTCAGCCTCATTTTTCCAGCAACTGTAGAAGCCACCCTATTACAACCCTTCTATTAGATCTCTGATCTTCAGGCTACCCAAGATGTGTGTTCAGTGGTGGAGAACAGAGGTGAGCAAACAAAAACATCTACCAAGACAGAAATATCCTTTTGCAATAGGGACTGTCTACTCATAATGGGTATTATAGATGCATTGTTTGGAGCAAGGTGAAGGTTGCTATTTCCATTTTGTTTCTACATAACTATGTACTTGATTATGATTTCATGGTTATGATTATTTTTTTGAAGATTAAATATTTATGTGTGTAAATGGAGGACATATAGTACTAGCATTTTAACAAAACAACTATTCTTGCAACATTGGCAACATGTATAAAATTCTTGATCCTCTTACTCATTAAAAATTATAACCTCATGTACAAAATAATTCACATTTTAGTCACCAACATCAAATCGAAAATCTGATTCTCAGAATTCTCAGAGATGACACCTGATGTCCTTTACAGGACTTGACAAATATCTGCAAGTGTGAATGAATGCATTAGATGCATGACTGTTCTTTTTGCCTACGTCATTCTTAAGGTTTATTTAACATCCAGTAAAACAATGATATTAGACTCACTCTTGGGTTCTGTGGGCATTTTTTAATCCATATTGAATATTGTCCTTTCATCTACTTAATTTTTTCTAATTAAACTGGTATGAAATGCAGTAAACAAACAAGTACTGATAGCCCTAACTAAAGAAAGCTGGGGGTAACACTGACTAACCACTATGCAATTGGGACCTCCCTATTTAGCCAGGACTGCTGATAGATGATGAATCATGGCTCAGTAGGCACTTTCACCAGCTTGCTCAGTACCCTCGGGTGGATCCAGTCCAGCTCCATAGACTCATAGACTTGTGAGTGCATAAAAGTGGGGAAGCAGATAACTGTCCATTTCCTTATGCATTATGGTGGCTTCATTCTGCTCCCCATCCCTGTCTTCCTGCTCAGGCGCTGGGTACCCTGAAGATAACTGTTCTGACTATTAAAGACTGAGACAAAGAAAGCATTAAGAATCTCAGCCTTTTCCCCATCCTTTGTTAAGACATTGGCATGGATTTTTTACATGGCACCTTGTAGAAGCTGAACTCCCTGCACTACCAAACACAAAGGCTACATCTCACCACCTGAGTTCTTTTCCAGTTACTTCAACTGAAGTGAAGCAGCATAAATAAGGATAGCAAATGAAGCTCTGATAAGCAGGGAGATTTAATTCTCTGTCATTAACAGTCTCCAAGGATGCATTACCACCATTTAAAATACGAGTAATTCATTCTAATTCTAATCCTGCTCCGAATCTGCATATTAGGAACATGACTAAATCTTCTCTAGAAAAATGTAACATACCACATATCTACTGGTCACATTACGTCTAATACTCATGATGTTCATGCACATTATTCTAAAGGAGTATCTGTATTGTTTGGGATCCTTTCTGAACAAAGGCTATATAAGTCCATCTAGTTCAGAAATTTCCTGATGAATTTTCTGCTCCATAAACTATTAAAAGACCAAAAAGTTTTCCTGTCACTTTATTAAAACTTATGGCAAACTTCTGAATGCTTCTCAATATCTACCCAAAGGGCTGGAGCATGGAGCTCCCAGCCTTCAAGCCCCGCTGAATTCTCACGGGATCTAGTGGCCAAAACCATCCATGAACTATTTTGCAGATTGCATGGCTGGCCTGCACAGCCTTCAGAGGTTGAGGACGTTCTTTGCCACTTGCCACAGATCATGAGGTCCATGTAAACTGTTCAGTCAGGACCACAAGCACTTTATGACACTACACAAACTGAAGGCAGGCAAAAGCTGCGGTCTAGAGGATAACATAGAAGCTGGGTGCTCTCACTCTGTTTCATCCTGAATTGTCCTATGTAAAGGCACCAGTTGTTTTCTAAGATGTTTACATTTTCTTTCTGTGGGAAATTTTGGAATCTCTACTTCTCATTTCAGAAAGCCTGAATTTTGTCTTTTGGACCAGCTCACTTATCTTGTTGTCTGAAGTAGACAAATCATTATTATCAAAAAAACAAACAAACAACCAAAAAAAACAAAAACCCCCCCCCCCCCCCCCCCCCCCAAACAAAACAACACCATGGAGGTGCACTCTCTGTGCAAACTACCTTCCCATATTCTCATGTGGCTTCATCTGATGTTCTCAACATCAGCACTTTAACACAGGGAGTCAGACCACACTTTTGCCATGTTCTTTACTTCCTTTTGTAGTATACCTGAATGGTAAAGGCAGCTTAGACATGAGCAGACACTGATGCAAAGGGGAACTGGGACCTGTTGATCTGTTACCCAGTCTCTGTGTGAGTGAAAAGGGGGAGATTTTGCTCAGGCAACCTGGCCCAGGGAAAGTCAGCAGCAGCACTAGCTGCAGCTCAGGCAGCGAGCACTGGATTTGCCACCAGCACCATCATAACCCAATGGGGACCTGCAGATGACTTGCACAGCTTAGCCCTTAGAAGAAGGAAAACAATTAGCTGATCTGCTTTCTCTACTGATTCCCCTTTGGCTCCCCTGGGGTAAAGGCGGCACTCCACCTCGAGGCTTCCCATAGCTGGTCACAAGTACCTGATGCAATCAGTTTTCTAACCTTGAGAAGGGGTGTTTTTGGCAGCAGGCACCTCATGGATGGGTTCAACTCACCGTAGGGCAGAGACATCCAGTTACATACTCTGGTCCCAATTTATTTTCTGCAAAAGGAAATCTTTGTGCTGCTTCACTGCTGATGTCCCTTGTGCATCTCAGAGGAGATGAGGGAGCTGCCAGCTGGCACTAGGCTGACTTACAGCCCGTGGTTCCCACCTGGGGAGATGAGAAGACCCGGGACTAGCTAGATTTGTCATAAGATAATTTTGGTGCTTATGATCACATGTCTGTGATGGGCATTACTCAGAGGTACAAGCAGTGCCGAAAGGGGAGAGATCAAGATTATTGTGAAGGCCAAAACAATAAAAATAAATCCAGGTTTGAAGCAGGAGATGTACACATTTCATCTTTGCCTAGACATGACTCATCAGTACTCTCCTCTCCATGCAGCCTAAGGATCTGCCCCAGCACTTCCCTCCCTCTCCCTCACTTACAAACTATGTCGGCCATAGATTTACAGCTACATCACTTTCCCCGCACAATGCGTATTGTGCATACTAATTCAAGGACTACTGTTAAACAACTTTCTGTCAGCAAATCAGGTTGTACTTGGATTAGCTTTCACTGCCTGACTTCACAGCCCCACTACCTCCACTTAGAAGCACTGCTTCATTTTCATCATAACATTGATACAGTAAGGAATTGTTATAGCCATTTTATAGAGGCACAGATGGATTAAGCTGTTTGCTCAAAGTCCGCAGCAAAGCCCACAGCCAAAGGCATAAAACTAAAATCCCGCAACTTGAAAAATAGAGTCATCCATCATCTGTCTCCTTGATAACTCTAACGCTACAGAAGAGAGTCTCCATAGACGGTCATGTTCTACTGCTTCTTTCTAACCCCAATGACCATTTCCAAGGTTTACAAATAATAGAATAAGAGAAGGGAAATATTATAGAATAGGTTTATCTTTAAGCTTCAGAACAACCTGCAGGCTAATTGCACAATAAAACCTCAGGGGATTATACAAACAAGTACCACATTGAATACACTGAAGCAGAACGGAAAACAGCTTAAGTACATAGGAAAAATACATCAAAAGTACAGCCATGGTCAAAGAACTACAAATGAAGTATTTAATGGTAATCTTACTAAGAGATTTTGATTATCCTGGACATAGCTTCCTAGGAGTTTTCATGCTTCTCTAGCCTTTAAAAGTAGCCCTGAGCAGGACTTTAAGAAGTGAGTGAGGCCTTTGAGTGCATTCCCATTGCCTCAAATTCCTCCACCTCACTCCTGCCCTTGACAGTACATGTCATTCTACAAGAACAAGCTGCCAACTCACTGTATAACTTCCCTCTCAAAAGAGCAAGATTAAGCACTCAGCAATCTAGTTTTCCAACAGAATATTAACCCTGAAGAAGGTATTTGCTACAGAGAAATGCATTAAAACTTGGCCAGAAGGCTCATTTTCTGGGTACACAGGATCTAATTTCCACCATTACAGCACATCCAAGGGCAAACACTTCTCTTTGTCCCACTCACTTCACGATTAGAAACCATGTAAAATAAGAAGGAGTTACATATGAACTATACAATTTCAAAGTAAGTATAATGTATGCAGAAGAGTTTCCATGCTCTTTTCCTTCCTTATAAACTGTATCCAGATGTGTTTCTCAATTTTTTTATCCAAATTATTTTCCTTGTGTTTTTAAGGGGCCAACCTCTTGCTTTGTTTCAATACAACTAGCACTTTTGAAATTTATTAAAAGTTTGCACCATTTTTAATTGTCAAATAGTTGCATGAGAGAAAAATATAAGCTTCTAACTATTTTATAGATTCTTTCTGCCCCTCTATTCTGCTCTTGTGAGACCCCACCTTTAGTGTTACATCCAGCTCTGTGGTCCCAACACAGGAAGAACATCAGCCTGCTGGAGTGAGTCCAGAGGAGGGTCACCAAGAGGATTAGAGGGATGCAGCATGATTCCTATGAGGAAAAGCTGAGAGAATAGGATTTGTTCAGCCTGAAGAGAAGGCTTGGAGGTGACCCAGCTTCAGCCTTTCAGTACCTGAAGGGAGCCTACAAGACAGCTGAAGAGAGACTACTTACAAGAGCAGAGAGTGACAGAACAAGGGGGAATGGCTTCAAACTAAGAGTAGGTTTAGTTTAGATATTAGGAGAAATTCTTTACTGTGAGGGTGATGAGGCACTAAAACAAGTTGCCTAAAGAAGCTGTGGGTATCCTGTTTCTGGGTATGTTCAAGGCCAGGTTGGATTGGGCTGTAAGTAACACAGTCTAGTGGAAGTGTCCTTGCTCATGGCAGGGGCATTGGAACTAGATGATCTTTAATGTCTCTTCCAATCCAAGCCATTCTATTATTCTATGATAAAAATAAGTTAATTATTCCAATAGATCTGTCAGTTTTAGGTAGTTATTTTTGCATTTGGGTTGTATAAGGCTGTATGTTCAGTTAAACATTGTGTTACAGTGAATAGCATCACTGTTGGGTGGACTTTAAGGCTGAGAGTTTAGCCTGGCTGATCTCTAGTGACTCATGGAGATAAGCTCATTATAACTTCCATAACGAAACTACATATCACATGAAGGCACAAAAACTAAAGAAGGATGCAGCTGGAGTGCCAGGGAAATTGCTGTAAATATACAAAGTAACTGTATTATGTACTTCAGAGGACCAAGAAAACAGCAAAAAACACCATACTACTCTCTATGAAAAGAAACACTGGTTTTAGGATATTTTTCTAGGTTACAAACAAGGGAATAAAGGGTGAAGAGAGGGAGAGAGAAAGAGAGAGAGTGTGCTGGTTTAAAGGTAAACCAGCAGGAGAAATGGACCCACCACAAGAGAGATTATAAGTCAGAGTTACAATTTAATGAAAGATATTATCATAAATACACTCACACAAAGAGAAATTGCTTTCAACTCACCAAACCCAGCAGTATAACTCAGTGCCCTGGGGCACAAACCCAAAGGGGTTTGTTAGCCCTTGTGCTGAGACCTATATGGTTCCCCCAAGTCCAAAGCTAAAGGAAGTGAAAAAACCTGTTGGTGCAGGTGATGGCTGTAGTTTGGTCGAGAGTGGTGGTCTCCTTCTGTTGAGGTCCTGCTGTTCCTCGGGATCCGACAAGTGGTTCCTGAGGTTTTCTTACCCACCACTTATGTACCCTCAGGGAGCACCCAGTCCCTCCCCCAGGGCAGGGACTCACACAATAGGTGATTAACTCTGTGAGTCATGGGGTGTTTTGAACCGTTGATGGCCCATTAGTAGCCACACCCCCTCAGGTTGGGTGTGAAGGTGCTAACGACTCCCTGGGCAGCTGCTGCAAATAGTCCACTGTTCTTGGGAAATGAATAGAGGGGGTAGAATACATAGCTTTGATCACCCCCACACAGTGATAACTGGTCCCACCTGCTGAACTAGGACAGGGAGAGAGAGACAAATTCTGAGAAATAGTTGACAAATAAGATAAAGGTTCATTATCTCTCTCATTTCTTCTTTGCAGTTATTTTATATGTAGACAACTTTGAACTGTGTTTTATCTGGAATCCAGAAACCTTTCTCTGTGTCTAAATATGCACAAAGAATGGCAGTTTCTGGAAAAACACTTCACAATAAAATAACTAAGAAAAAACAATGAAAAAGATACCATAATCACTTTCCTTTTAGTGAGACTTCTTATATTACTTTTGCTGGAGAATGAAATATATCAATGTATGAAATTTATGATGGGAAAGGAATCCCATTTTCTGCACAGTTTCATTGTTGAAAAGGTTTTGCAGTATCTGCAGAACTACATGCCCAGATGATGTAACTTACACTTCCCTAGTATAAGCTTCCATCTTTTCCTGTGCAAAAGAGACTTCTTCGCAGTCTTCCAGCTGTTACACGTAAACCATATTTTAACCTCTAAACACCAATAGTATAGCTGAGAGCCTGTGTTGTGGTTTGTAGACTGCTCACAGACCTCTGATCTTTCTCTTTTCTCTCATTTTCCCAGCGTTGTTCTGCAGCTGCATGATATTACCATCATCCCAAGCACTGTCTACTGCTGTCATACAAGCACCTTTCACCTTCTTGGAGTCATTGCTCAATAATTACTTGGTAGTGGTTGACATCTTGCAATTTCTTCTAATTTGACATCAGGCATTTCATTATTTTCCCATCTTCCATGCAGAAATCTCGTAGGTAGAAGCCAGCTGAGAATTATGCAGTTTCCCTTTTTCTCTCTTTCTCTTTTTTAAATAGGAATTCAAAAATCCTGGCAAAGGCCATTGATTTCACTGGAGACTGACTGGCGTCACCTTTCAGCACTGTTGTGCACAAAACTGCCTACTCAAGCCACAAAAGGACATCATTTACTTAATTTTGATAACACATAGACTGACGTTTTCCTCCCTCAGATTGACCTCCTTCTGACATGGGTACCCCTTGAGTCCATGACACAGACTCATCAGGAAAATCTCATGGCAAGGAACACTCAAAACTGAAATTGTGCTAATGCATAGGTCTTGCTGCTTGGATATTATCGTTTTGGTTTTTTTCCCCATGGCAAGTTTAACATATTCTTACTCTACAGTTTCCTTCACTTTTGTCCACTTTGTTTAATGTAACATTTTCATTTTTCAGGTAAAAGCAGCCTGAGATACTGTAACCATAGACCTAAGATGTCCTCAAGAAATTCAAAGTGCTTTAGCTAAGCTGTTCTCAGTTTCAATAACAACATGGGTGTTTGGAATTAGCACCTGTCACATTTATCTTATATTAGAGTGGTTACAAATGCATCACTGAAAACTATCACACTTCAGCAAGCTGCCAGCATATATTAGTGCTACCTAGCTTTTACATGGCATTTTAGATGTGAATCTCAAAGCACACTACAGAAAATGGTAAGTAACATGCCACTTAGAAGATAAAAAAAAAAGAGTGAGAGACAGTATGATTAAAAGCCTGCAAGAGAAAAGCAGTTCCTCTCCACTGTAATTTCCCAATCTAGAGTACAGTACTCAAAATACAGAGTGAAAAACACTTATAGATCTACTTTTGAATTGTTGGACTTTCCTGGCAGAGTTCAAAACAAAACTCATTTCCCACTTAAAATTACGCAAAGCATTATGAAGAAAGGAGCATGAGGGAGATAAATTTTCAAAGGATAAAAAAAAGAGTTTGAAAAACAATATTTCATAATGGTATTACATGAGGCTTCTAGTTTGAAGATTTCATGTTCATATTCTCCTTGTAGGTAAGTCTTCTCCGTTAGCTCATGTTCTCTTGTGACCCACCATTTGTGTTCATAATGGTTGTACTCCCTAGCCTGGCTTCCCCACAGTGAAACCCGTAAGGAATTCTGAGCACTAGGCAGAAGGACACTGAAGGACACCTGAAGACACTGAAGACTGCAGCATGTGAAAATAGAAGGAGTTATATTTTCAACAACAGATTTTCTGTGGAGATAACAGGATTTTTGAAAAAAAAAATCACATTTTCAATTAGCATTAGTTACAGACAAGTCCTTTTTTATTGTTAGCCTTAATTACAAACAGCAATTCCTTTTTTATTGGTACAAGGCCAGAAGATATTCTAACCAAATTTCTGTAAGGAACCATTGCAACAAATGGCAAATTATCGACTTAGACAGTGATACAGAAGTAACATTCACTTCTAAAGGAACTGCTCCACAAATGAGCATATTAATATATTTCTTGCACGAGAATTTTCAATTTGCCAGTCTGAGAAATAATACACACTGAGAGAAAATTACGAATTTGGTGTCCAAGTAATTCTGTCTCAACCTTGATATTTACTGTATTTTACACACAAGGGCATGGGATAAATGGAATCATTCAATAAATCACACATTCACAGCCAGAGTATCCAGTATGTTATATTAAGTAGTAGCTGTCAAAGAAATAGTAATGATACCTATAGATATTTCTATCTGTGCTGGGCAAAAGGCTTTTTTTTCAGTTACATAATGTAATTTATTTTTTTCAAAGCTGAGAAATTGGCAAAAATGCTGCAGTTTTTGGTAAGAAAGAAACTCTCTGTATTGTCTAGAAGAAGAGCTGAAAATAAACAGAAGATAAAAGCAAGAATGTGACATTCAAAAGCTTCAATAGCACATAAGAAGGTACTCAAACCATCCCACTCATCTTCTTTTTTTTTTTTTTTTTTTTTTTTAAGAAAGAGAATGGAAAAAAAAAAAAAAAGATGTATTCATAAGGACGGTGCAGGATTATTTATTTCAGCAAACACAGAAGTTCACAGACACCTTATGGCTTCCAACCATCCATGAGCTAATATTTGGAAAATACTTTATTCTAGAAGCAATTCTTAAAGCCCTCTGTATCTTTGCAAGACAGAAGAGGGTAGGGAAATTTCAGTCAGCATTATGACCCATGTAACAAAAATACAGTAAGTGAAATTCCTGAAATGATACTCCAATGGATCACTATACTAAATAGATGTTGGGATTTTTTTTCTTAGAGGATGAGGGTTAAGAAAAAATGGTTTCAGGCTCACAGGATACAGTTCATGCTACCATCTGAGTTACAAGCTTCCTTTTCCTTTCTGTGCCCTAAATCCAGTTCCATAAAAATGCCCAACTTTTCATTCCTAGTTTCTTCTTCATACTCTCAAGGCTGCTCATTTTTTTCCTTATCAATTTCTTCAAATCCTATTTGAGATGATTAGAAAGACATTGTTTTTCAGTTGAACTAAAAGTTGGAAGCATTATTCCATACAGAAATGGCAAATTTACTCTCCACCACAAATGGGGGAAAAAAAAAAAAAAGAAATTAAACATAATTTATGCACTTTGTTTGCCAAAAATGCTTTTTTTCTGTGCTTAAAAAAAAAAAAAAAATTCAGCGCATGCCTTCACTGAAGTGCAACCTTTCAAACAAAAAATCAATCAGTTGCTACCAATCCTAAAAAGTCTCAATGCATTGGAGACTAAAAAAAACCCGATTAACACAAATTCCACAAAAACTCCATGAATCTAAAAACTTTCCTTCACGAGACGGTAATCACCTAAAACAGCAAAGCAGCCAACAACAATCAATCTTCTGCAATTTCTTGACCTCAGCCACTCCTCATGTGGCTTTCCCTCAAGACCATTCACCATCTTTGT
>JAWWEV010000095.1:36188420-36198922 GCA_035583235.1 Hafferia zeledoni | reverse complement strand
TCTCTAAGAGCTGAATATCTTTACTATAATTGCAGTGTCCAAAACTGCACACAATATTCAAGGTGAGGTAGCCTCAGTGCCGTGCAGAGCAGGACATTCACATATCAGCAGATGGTAGGCCCACTGATACAGTGGAAGGGAGCTCTCAGCTCCAAGGGGCAAGTGATAATAGGTCTAGCAGTGACAGCTCTTTTAGATGCTAGCCCCTTGAAGTGCAGGGAGGCTCCTCCGGCTCCTGACTGGCGCTAGTCCCCGAGGAAAGACAGTCACATGAGTCAGGAGTCCACGGCGAGAAGCAAAGCTTATTGTAACGCCCAGCTTTTTATAACCCAACGGGGGAAGGGTTTGGAAAAAGGGGAGGGGGGATGCCTCTCATTGGTCCAAATTTATGCAAACGAGGGATCAGAAAAGGGATCAATGGGAGATGGGGATGAGGCCATAACCATATACAGAAAAATACTGCATTGCAGTGGAACTGGGGCCAATCGGGGAAGACTTGGCGGGAAAGTGCCCTAGGGGTTTGTGGGAAGAAGAACCTGGACAGGGAATGACTAAAGGAAAAATACATAGGGTAGATATTTTGACAGTACAATCATCAAACTGGGGAAAAGTCAACATATGCTTTAAATCTTTCAAAGTCTTTATCGAGCTGCCACGGGGCCTCCGGGCTCAGGGTGCCAGGATCCTGGACCTCTGCATCCTCGTTGACCCATCTCTTGTAATATACTTGCCATCTGATGAATTCTTGGTCGCCCTGGCCTCCTCCGACAACCACATCCCTGGACCGGCTGCCGATGCTTTGTCTGATGCCCCCCAGGACACGGTTGGCTCTCCTGGCTCACAGGGCACTGCTGACTCACGTTCAGCTTGCCACTGCCCAAAACTCCCCAGGTACCTTTCTGTGGCACTGCTTTCCAGCATCTCATTCCCCAGTCTGTACAAACATCCAGTGTGGCAGTGAACTAGCACAGACCCATCACAGCTTGTGAGCAGTAATAAAACAACTTTATTGACACTGGGACATGGGCATTTATACCTTTCCCAGGGAGGGGTTACGTTTTGGTATTACATATGCAATCTCCACCAGTCAGCTCCATAGCAATCCCTTTACATTAAACTGTCCCCCACATTTCTCCCTTCTTTATTAAATAACAACAAAGGAGAAACCATACTGCACTCCATGAATAGAACAATGCAAACCAGAACCCAAACAGTTCTCAATGCAAAGCAACTTTATTGTTAGTAATTGTTTAACCCAGGGCTTATTCCTAAAAAACCTTTATTACAGCTAACCAGTTTTATGAAAGAGCTACCATGATGAATTCAGGGTCTCCAAGTTATCTTTAACTTTTATCTGAGGGTCTAGGTGTAACTGGGGTAAAGCATGTCAAAGTTTTATTCAAGAGTGTATAACTGAGGTAGTGTGATTGTGTAAATAAATTAGGTAGGTTTCATCAGTAGTTGTATTCTCATATGTTTACATACTCATACACTTACATGCATTCAGTCAGGGAGCCCTGTCATTCATGCATTCACACAATAGAATCTGAAAATTTATTTTGCTGTCTTTTGGTTGTAAGTTGAGAAATTATCATTCTTATTCCTTTGTTTGATGTCTGAATTACTGTTCTGATGAAGTGACAACTGTAACAGAAAACCCGTAAAACATAAACATATCCCTTTCCCATGTTCAAGATTCAGAACATATATATCCCTCATCAACATTCCTATATATCAGAGATAGACTCACCCTTTTTACTGTTTTTGCATTGCAAAGGAGGAGAGCTGTTGGTTGGTGTTTGCTGATTTAGACTTGATGGAGTCTTGGTACAGCCACTGTAAAACTTACCAAAAAATTATTACCATTTATACAAAAAGAGTTTAATATTTTGAGTTTAGGATTTAGAATAATGAAAAAAAAATACAGAACACTTCAAAACTGATCTTTGGAATAGCTAGAACCTGTTAAGAAAAATGATTTGCAGGAATTGGATGAACGCTTTCTGAAATCTGTCTTACTGAGCAATTTTAGTATTTAAGGCTTCTAATATGAAATACCAGTTTGATAATAATATATACAATGGCAGCAGAAATAACCTGGTAACACATTTTAAAGCTAGTTTAAAACATTCAAAATGATTCAAAATCATTCAAAATTGTAGCTGTACTTATAATAACAATTATATTTAACTGCTCTTACTAGAAAAGTAAGATGAAGTTGAACTTGGAACTCAAAACACTGATAAAAACACAGAAACACCTTCAAAACCCACTGACACCAAGACTTGCTGGAAAAAAAATCCCTTTTGTTCACACAAGGTAACCCACAGGGTCAGCACCAGCTCACTCTTGGAGCGCAGCCCAGTCAAGTGCTTCGAGCAGCCACTGCCGCCGCTACACAGCCAGAGCTGAACTGGGCAGTTCTTCTTGGCTTTCGGGGTATCACCGAGCTGCATCACATGTGGCTCTCGGCTGCTGCTGCTGCCGCTTGGCTTCTGGTGTGCTTTCACCACCATGTGGGCTGACATCCCAGGAAGCCCAGCCTGTGCCCCGCGGTGCCACGTGGGCAGTGTAGTGCTGGTCCACCTCAAACTTTGGCCCTGCGCTAGTCCTGTTCTGTCCCAGCAGGGCTCACCACATCACACCCACCCAGCTGTCAGCTGCTCCTGCCTGCTGGGGCTCCCAAACCATGCCGTGGCTTTTCTTGCCTGTGCTTCACATTGTAAACACCTTTTAAAGCAACCCACAATCGCTCTATGCCACTAGCAACCCATTAATGCATTGCGCCTGTCATTGCTGCCTGGCTGTCTCACGCAGGTGACTCCATGTTACCCTGGCCAGGCATGTAGTCTCTCCATCGTTCCCAGACACGCCTGGCAGCAGCTGGTGCACCAGCTACACGCCCATTGCCACCTGGGGAAGGCAATGGCTCTTGTCATAAGGTGCCTTGTGCCAGCCTAGGGACTGCAGTGCGGCTCCTTTATTCATTGCAGCTGTGCTGGACTCTATGGCTTGCAATGCCGCCACTCCCGAGGTGCCTCTCTCCATTTTTTTGCCGCTGCTGCTACACCAAGCTTGAACCCACAGCCGCTGGTGCACCTGCGCTGAGGCTTGCTGTGCTGACAGCTTTTATTCGTTGCTTCCTGTTGTTGGAGCTTTCACCCCACTTTTGCCATGTTGGCACTGCATTGGCTGTTCGTGGCTTTCTCAACTTCTGCCGCTGGGGTCCCATACGCAAAGCTCACCATCTCTCTTGTTGTTGCCCCGACTCTACGTATTCCCGCCCTCACCCCATGTGGCAGCAGCCATCTCCGCTGCTTCAGCAACTAAGCACTTGCAAACCGTGGAGTCCTCAGATCCTAATCCTTCATGAAGCCTTTGCCTGTCACTCCCTGGTGTAGCAGCTTCGGCAGAAGAGGGGGTCATGTTTGCTGCCTACTTGCCCATGCTGGCTCACCCACCCTGATGTGACCGGCAGGACTGGATGAATCCCCTCAACTCTGCGCTTGCTACACTGGTCCCGAAGTCTCAGATCTCATCTTTCTACACAGTTTTTGTCTTCTTTCTGCCAAGCACCCAGTCTGAACTCCTTGTCCCGCAAGAGTCCAAGTGCATGCAACGTAATCCAAACTAAGATTGCCATTTTGGCTATTTTTAGTTCTTTTTATGTGCCTGTTTGACAGGCAACTTTGTTTCTTGTTGGGAAAAATCTCCTTATCCCCCACCCCTCACTTCGTATTTAAATTCCTTTTCCTTGTGTTTCCTAGAGTTTACTATGTCCTTGTAGACCCTGAGGTGCTGTGTGTACGTGATACTTTTCAGAGCTCCCTTTCCTTGCCTGGGTCAAGGGCTGCCACCATTGGATGGCCCAGCGGGTTCCCAACATCCCCTTTGTAAGCTCCTGTATCAGGCACCATGTGTGGCCGTGAACTGCCACAGACCCACCATGGCTTGTGTGCAGTAACAAAGCAACTTTATTAAACACTTGGACGTGGGCATTTGTACCTTTCCCAGGAGGCAGTTACATTTTGGTATTACATGCGCAATCTCCACCAATCAGCTCAAACCTATCCAAGCAGCAGGCATGACTGCTTGTCTCTCCCACTGTAGTCTTCTGGGAAATGTAGCATCTAACTATGACACAGCACCCCCCAGCAATCCCTTTACATTAAACTGTCCCCCACAATCCAGGGTTGTCCCATCCCAGCTGCAGAATCCAGCACTTTCCCATGTTGAACTTTATGTAGCTGGTGATTGCCCAGTCCTCTAATGTGTCAAGGTCTCTACAGGGCCTCCTTGCCTTCAAGGGAAGTTTGGTGCCACATGCCTATGCTCCCTGGCTAGGCACTGGCTCAAAGCCAATGCAATTGCCAAAAGTGGCAGAAATGGATCTTGACTTTCTGGCCTGTGGGAAGGAGTGGTTGGCAGGACTCTTGTCATAATAATGCCCCATGCCTCTTAGCAATTTTCAGGCAAGCTGTTCCCATTTATAGAACAGTTTCTAAATTCCAGAACTTCCTCCTTTTCCTTTGTCTCCCATGTGAGGCAGCAGCAGTCACATAATGAGTATATTAAAAACAATTTGCAGATTAGGAAGAGTTAATTGAAGTGTTTACACAGTCCACACTCCTGTTGATGCTGTGACTGGCACATGCCTGGCTTGCTTTTAGATATTAAATACAACCGATGAAGATCTTTCCTGCATCGGTTGTAACTATAAAATTTTAATGTGTATTTCCATTATTGAAAATATTGCATATATTTCGGGTATTACTTACTGTTGGTTTTGTGAAATGCAGCTAAATAATAAACACAATTACTATCATATACTTGTTCCCCAGTTATACATATTTATTGCACAATAACAGTTCTTGCCTTTTGCCTTTTGTTATCTTCAATGAGAAGTACAGTTGCAAGTAGCAAAAAACTTGTGAAAGCAGAGCCATATCCATCAAGCTTTGGAAAAATACAGCTAAAATAGTGCTGATGTGATTCAGGTTCCATTCTGGGGGCTGACAGCTGTGTAAGACACCTTTCAATACAGGAAGAATAAGCATTTCCCCACCTCACTCATATTGAGTAACCTGGATATGTAATTTTTGGTGGATTCACAAACAAAATGGTCAATGGTTCAGTACAAACCAAACATAAGCAGACACTTTTCTAAACCCATCCGTCATGCTGCTTACACAATCTGTTGATCCATTGAACAAATACATGTTGAAAGATTAGGCGGGAGTTGACTGCCATTCAGTAAAATAAATGTAGACTAGACTAATTTTCTGCTTGACTTAACACTTAAGGATTTGTATTATAGAGGAGAGGGAGGGAATTCCAGCCACCTAGATCTTTGGAATGAGATTACCCTTCCAAGGACCTCACACAGAGGTCCCTACCAGCCTTCTTTCACATACTGAACTATGTGTTTTCTGGATGAAATTGCTGGGCAAGTGAACTGGTATTCAAGGAGCACTAATTCTGGCTATTCAGTGGGGGTTTTTTTCTTGGCAGAAGAGAAAAAAAGCAGAAGGATGAAGTTGTGTAGGGTAGAGTTGTAAGTTAAAAGCGTTAGCTGGGCTGTCATGGTCTTTGTTATACTGTTGTTTCACAAAAGAGTTGCAGGCTATCAAGCCAGAGAGAAAACTGAAGCTCATTAAGTGGGGAAAAGCACTCATGCTGCTTAGGGGCATCCCCTGGCATACAGTAAACCTAGTCTTTACTCAGCTTTTTGGTTACAGTCCCTCAGAAAGCAGCAGCTTTCCTAGAGGATGAGTCCTTGGCTTTTGTCAGAAAAATCACCGAAAGAGGTACTGGTTTTTGGACATTGTGTCCAATAACTGTGGTTAAGCCATGATTTTTTGAGATTAGAAGTATCACCTAGAGGGAAATGATCTTGTTTTATGACTCATGCTTGCCATGAGACAGGAAATACTGGCATTCCCAGCAAAAAGGACTACTGAAAGTTTAGGTGGGTGAGTTGGTAAGAGCTCCAACAGGTTTAAACCACCTCAGGTAATTCACCATCAGAAAGCATTTTCTGATAAACAAAAAAAAAATTACAACAAAAGAAAAAAGTTTCTCATGTCTCTTTACAAAGCTCTGAGATGCAAATCTGAATATTTCAGGCAGGCCTGCAACAGACTCCTAAAGAGATTTTGAAAATGAAACAGATACAGCTGTTTTGTCAGGCAGACCTGGCTTTCAGAAGCATGGCATAGAAAATGTGCTAAAATTCCAGATTAACTGAAGCCAGTGGCAATATTTCCACAAGTTTCAATGTATCTGTGTTTTCATATGCTTACAAAAAGCCCCTTGTCTTTTCATCGTGTCCAAAATTTAAATCCCACATGCTTTTCCGAATACGTGTTACTGTAATGATTTCAGCAACCTATACCAGGTGTCTATCTTGTGCTCCGAGGTCTACTGGTAGCATCCCAGAGCCTTTCATCCCATGATACCAGAAATGTATTGGTAAAGATTTTGGGACAAGTGACAATTTTCTAAGCATCTTGATTCTAATCTCTAACTTTTGTTCCATTTCTCACGCAAGAGAAAAATTCTCAGGCTGGATATGAGTGTCATTACACATCAGTTTGTCCTGCACTACTCTCTTGGACCAACATTGATATATTCCTTTGAGTGTTTTGTTGTCTCACAAATAAGGACAAAAAACTTTGGAAGCCTCAGTGCCTATTTCCCTTGTGTTATAGAAAAGCTAGTCTTTCAAAAAAATTTTTTTTTTCCCCAATCAGAATAGCACTTAGAGTGCTTAACCTAGGCCCCCTCTCTGCTTTTTGACCAGTTTGTTTCATTTATGCTTTCTAAAGCAGATACTACACTCTTTACCACACGATGCCTTTTTGTGTGGAACCTAATGGAGTGCTTATTCCTACTGGACATTACTGCAGTATTGAAAGCTGCATCTCAGTAAAGTAAGTAAGCCCACTGTACCAGGTGCAGTAAACACTGTACAAACACTACTATGCTTGATTGCATCTCACTGTCTCATGTGCAAACACTGGTCAGTGAATACTTAAGTTCAAATTCACTATAGAAATGGAAGCATTTTGTTAAAGGTTTTATTTAATAATAACCTAATACATATGATAAAACAAAGCATACTTATGCATCAGTGTTGATGCTCTAGTGTTTTTGTGGTATGGTTTTTTGTTTGTTTTTTTGGGTTTTTTTTATTCAGATCGAACTTCCTTCAATAGTGGTAGGTATTAGAGTTTCTTTAAAGATCTAATTCTATTAGAATCAACTTGCATAAGAACATTGTATTTAAGTTCTCAGAATTGCTTCAGTTGTAGCCTACTTTGATTAAAAAGACTAAAGAACACCTGTCGCAAGTTTGGGTAATTTTGGCAAATCTTTGAATTAAGTAAATTCAAAACAACAAAAAGGTACAGGAAGAAAGAGTCTGGAAACATGAGTAAATAAAGACATCTAGCATATTTAGGACCAATGATTTTTATTCAATAAGTGACCCACCCACGATAGGAACAAGGCAGATACTCCAGCTGAATGTATTACAATTACAGCTCCATGTTATTCAAACAGCTAGATTAATCCCAGACAAAACACAATGTATTAGCTATCTCTAGATACCCTAAGCCAATAATTCACAGTGTTGTACACTGGTGTAATTAAAAAAAAAAACAAACAAAAAATAGGGAGGGAACTAGAGGAGAAAAACAGAGAGAGAGAAAAGAAAAAGAATTTTTGAATAGTTTCAATCCTTCAGAAATTAAATAATCAGGCACTTGAGATTTGTTTGGCAGCCCCAGGTTTTGAACCGAGCTGCTAAAATTATACTAGAAAAGAAAGCTACAATATGGTTCTGGTGAATTCACTGGAGAGAGTTTGCATTTTAAAGAAAACATAAACTTGACCATCTGGATTAAGTTATAGCAGATTGCTGAGTATTTTTCTTCCTTTAGTCCCACATGTATGACTAGCAACATTATATTTTCCAGCAGTAACCTCTAATAGGCTCCACGGCTCTTTTGAAAGCCTGCTCCAAACTTGTTGAGTGGAAATCATCATGACAAATGACAGAGAAGGAAAGCCTCATTTTGTAGTTTCCTTTGCTTAATATAACCACTACTACTGCTCTTTCTTTTCATGATGCCATAACATATACACAGCAACTAGAATCTACAGACAACCAAGTCAGTATATCAGACCACTTAGTGCCTAAAATCTGTATTTTACATTAAAACCAAAGACAAAACGAGTACCTGCCCATAAGACCCATGTTACTGTTGAGCTCCTAAGGATGCAAAATACACATAGTTCAGAATAACTTCTCTGAATTTATCATACTTTCTCCATTCTCCTCTAGATAGATGGATGTTTCAGTTTTTCTTCCTACTCAACTGGAAGGAGGAACAGACAAGCCATACTTTCTATATCAGAATGAATAAACAGCAACACAGAAACAAACAACTGAATGTACACAGACAGCACATAAGAAGTGCTAAGTGGGAGGAAAAGGTTCAACAGCTTTTGAAGTGGCCCAGTTCTCCATTCAGCACAACGTGTTTGCTCTTTACAAAGCACAACAAAATTATATACAACTTATATGCAGGTCAGGCTCATCTCTCTAAAAACCCTTTAACTTCTGCCCTCGAATTTGTAGGGTAAACTTTAATTTACCAGCTGCTAAACCCCAGAATTTTATAGTCCATTCCTTACACTTTACTAAATAAAGAAAAAGCTTCAAACACATTTAAATTAAACTTTTCAAGAATAACCAAAAGAAATTGTGTTTGAAATACAGGAAGTTGAGACTCAAAGTTTTCCCCAGAAAGGGAATCCCATAGTGCATTAAAATACCTGACTCATCCGAAGGCAAGAAGTAACAAAAAGAATGTATTTTTTATGACTTGAGGACACACAATAGGTCACCCCTGATTTTTGTTTACATTGAAGTGAACCCCTTGAAGCTCCTGAAGCAAATTTTTCATCTGTGTCTAAAAGCCACATTTTACCTGGTAAGTCACATTTTATTTTACCACTGATATTGTCCCATAGTTTTTATTCTATGGTCATTATGCTGGAAAAACAGTGTTTCTGCATCACAGGCACTTTGCCTTACACTTGATAACGAGCAAACACAAACTGTGCATCTCATTGCCATGGGAGAGTATGTGATGTCTAATTGGACAAGAAGACAGTGGATTTTACAGTGGCTGAAGCTACAAGTTGCTGAATAAGAAGCAAGAAGAAGAGTAGTAGCTCTCTTAGGATCTTCAGTGGTCCATCACACTGCATCTTGCATACAAGTGCATCATAAGTGACAGCATCCAACAGTAGAGCTGAGTACTCCCAGGTTTTGCCCATTAAGCATGCCCAGAGGAAGATGGCTGTGAAAAGATTGCCATCTTTTTGAATCCACGCTTTGCATTATCACTAGCCAAGCACATTCCAGTGTTCCAAGTTAATTTCAATGCTTCTGTAACTGCCCAAGTTGAACAAAGAGCTTTTGGGACAACTTGGACACAAGAAGACATGCGTTTTCTAGTGCTTTTGCAGTTCACCTGAGAATAAGTCTTTCTCCATAAAGTCAGTGCTGCATGCAAGTGCTGTGCTTGAAGTTAAGGATAAATCATCTCAGCTACTGCATGGGAGGGCGTGATTTATATACAGAAGATTTTCAACAGTTTTCAATGATGGAAATCACAATGTCATTTTTAAGGTAAAAATTTCTTCTTCATATAATGTAAGGGGAAAAAAACTTGACATGATTTTACAGCCCACTCAAGTCTGAGTCATAACCATGGAAGGAGTTAAAATAACCACTTATTTTTTCCCTAAAAGGCAGAAAAAATAGTCCACAAATCATTTTGCCCCATCAAACTAGTTCTACCAGACAGGACAATGCACAGCTCTCTGGACTGCATAGCCAAAGAAGAGGCAGAAGTCCTAAAGAAAAGGCAACAGTCCTTATGAAAAGAGTATTAAAAAAAAAAGTCATGACATGAATGATTAGGCACTGAAATATGTTGTTCAGAAAATCTGTGGTATCTCTATTCTTGGAGTTAAGCAAAATATATACAGGTTCTAGGCAACCCAACCTAACTTTGAAAAGGAGCTAGAAGGAGGCAAGAAGCCTTTATGATAAACATCAGCATAAGGATTATGTTTTGACCCTGGTTTTACTGAAGTGGTCATGAATAGAGGCTAGAAAGCAAGAAAAAGAAGATACGAAGGCAGAGGACTACACTAAATAAATAAGATAGTGTTATGGGACAAATACAAGAGAATTGCCTGAAAAATAACTAGATTTTAGAGAAGACTGACATATAGTTGAGGAGACCTATATTGGGATGTTCCCCTTGGTGAAGCAAGTAGATCTAAAGAGAAAAGCTTTTTCCCAATCAGTTGTTAATTTTGGTTGTGGTGGTTTTATTCTGGTTTTTGGGGGGTTTGGTGGTTGGTTTGTGGTTTTGTGGCTTTTTTTTTTCCCCCAAACAAATTTCCTGATGGATGCCTGA
>JAWWEV010000095.1:36155251-36188320 GCA_035583235.1 Hafferia zeledoni | reverse complement strand
CCCGGGGGGGTGGTTTGGGGTTTTGTGGCTTTTTTTTTCCCCAAACAAATTTCCTGCTGGATGCCTGAATTGGTAGTCATGAGATGACTTCCCTCCACTTACAGCAGGAAATAAAGCATATATTGATTGGACAACATGACATTCATTGCAAAGCTAACAGAAATAACAAAAGTTCCTTCTTCCAGTAGATCTAGATACTAACCACTGTAGCCTCCTAAGCTGCTAATACCCAGCAGATTGGGATTTAGGGCCATTTATAACCAGTTTCATCTAAAGAGATCAATCCTTATTTACCCATTCGTGCAGAATAGTCCGGCAGCATAAACGACTCACCACACAGGTTTCTTGGGACTCAATAGGAGAAAAAGGATATTTTGTTTGTGTGAAACACCAAGACAAACAAAAAGAAGCAGAAAAAAGAAGAAGAAGAGTTACAGATGCCAGGAAGGTCTTTCAAATCATCCCCATCTCCAAAAAGAGATACGGAAAAACAAAATGCTTCCCTTCAAAAGCTCAAAACTGCATCAGAAAATAAAGCAGTGAAAGTAAGATCAAATTAAAGCATTCTTCTAGAAGAGGAAACTTGATTGCTGTGGGATATTCAGAAAATTGCTCAGCTCTAATGCAGTTCTTATTGTTTAATTTCTGTTTTGTTTTGCTTTTGTAACCTAAGTGTCTTCACATGTGTAGCAGCAAGCTAACTCACAAGGAGCTGGACAAATAGTTAATTTGGCAATGTTTCACTTTTGACGGAATATCTTGCTTGAGGTATATATTCAGGCTTGGATGAAAGCATGGGAAATTGTTATTATAAGTGTTAGACTTTTAAAAGTAGTGTAGTGGGGAAGACAGTACAGTACACATTGTGGAACATTTCAAAACAGCACTACAGAACACTATTCTGTCACTGTTTATGAGAATAACAAGACTCACTCACGTAAACATAACCCCCACTTTTAAGGATTTCTATAATAGCAGACCTAGAAAAGCAATAGTGATTTTGAATGGTATCTGCAATTTTCTGCATTATTTGCCAGATTTCAAAAAATTAGAGAGCAAAGAATTTTCAGTAAGACTAACAAAGGATTATTTTTTTTTTTTGAGCTAAATGCCATACCATGTTCAGAACTTTGTGACACTGGCCTGTATTAGTTCCAAAACAGGAGCTACTAATGTCATACTGTAGTTGCCCATGCTGAAAAAGGCAGAGGCTTCATCTAGGCAAATACCTTATCTGTTCCCTGCACTATATCCAGATTTTGAAGTCTTCAGCTTGACTGATCATGAGTTAATATTTAGTATACTTGTCCTGGGCATTTCCAGTTTTTTTTCTAGATATTGTGTTTCTGAACAGGAAGGCTAAATTCACAAGAAGATGTTTTATTGTGAACAGAGAGGAGGACCTCTGATGGTACTTACATACAGCCTACTTTCATTATAACAACTGTCAGCAAGTTGTCTTATACAAGAATGCTGCCATCTCCCACGAAAGCATATTATACTTTAACCACAGTGGTTAGCCATCGCCTAGTTGGATAAGACCATTTCTCAGGAAATGATCAAACACTTAGCTAAACATTACTTGGTTATTTGCTCTTCCACTGCCTTCTTTCCTGAGGGTACTAAGAAAAACTTAGAACAACCAACAGTGTGTGCTGGCTTTGCTATATTTGGTTCAACACAAATGTAGTATTTCCACTCAGATATCTTCAATCAAGTAAAAAGTCTTGGCTTACCTTTTTGGTGTTGCATCTGCATTGCTGCTCAATTGTGCTGTAAATGGAAAAGTCTTCCCTGCTGGTAGAAAAACAATGTTCTTTTCCAATCCACAGTCACCTTCCTTTCCAGTAAACAAGCCCCATATAAAGCAGTCCTTCGCCCTGGCTGGAGAGAGGCAGCAGAGCCAGGGTGTGCAATTCCTTCCCCTCAGATGCTTCGAATCCGCTGCAGAGCAGCTTGCTGCAGGGAGGTGAGGGAAATGAGAAGTTCACTGTTATATTAGTGGACATCCCATGTGTGGAAGCAACCACAACAAACCAAAGACTTCATGTAACCCCACACACCCTTTTCTTCACTTGTGCCTGGACCAACTCGGACAAGCCCAGATTCCAAACAACCTTAGTGATGGGGCTATTTATTCAGAATTTATTCAGATTTTTTTTGGTTTATCTTCATCTACAGATTTGTTTATGCTGCATCTTTTGATCTCAATTTCCCACTTCTCACACTCTCCTCTCCTGAATTTCTCCCAGTGACCCTTCTCCCAGCAGGCCTCAAGCATCAGTCCCACACTGGGACTGGCTAGGCAAACTGGAGACCAAACTACAGCTACCACCATGTAGGCACACTGTTGCTTACAGCCCCCAACACGAATTAATGGCGGTCCACCAGAACTTGGCCCCCACACCTCTCCAAACCCTTGCTGGCCCTGTCTTGGAAGTCACTGGCCTCTTCCACCTCACAGTCCAACATGAAGGAAAGCCTGGTCAAAAGGGAGGCTTTACTCTTCATCTTCCTCCCCTCCTCCCTATTTCAAGCTGCCCCTACACCATCCCAGCACTAAAAGCCTTTACAAGACTTGTAGTAATTTTATGCCTTCTTAGTGCCTTTTTATAAGCAGAAAGCTGAATCTTTATTAGAGTAAAATAAGAACTTTGGGGTATTTCTTAGAAAAAAAAGCTTTTTGGCTAAATGGATCAAGCACAACTTGGATTTTGTTTTACAGTGTTGAGTCCTTCAGAGCAAATGGTGGGCATTTGGCTGGATTACTCTCATCTAGAGTACCAGAAAGATATGACCCAGGAGGAAGGATATTTTCACAGAGCACAGAAATGCTCAGATCAAGTATTTTATAAAAATCGAACACCCAGTGGAAGCCATTGATTTGGAACTTGAAAAAAAAAAACAACAACTGTGGATTGTTCCAAAGAATGACTGTGAATATGGCCCTGGGTACAATGAATAGTTGAAAAAAAATCTTAGTTAAAAAATTTTTGCTGGGGCTAGAAATAAATGTCGCCAGCAAAAGCATTAGTGCATCCTGCAGTAAATTAGAACAATTTATTATTTCAGCTTGGTGTACTGACAATTTCAACAGAGATGGATAAAAAGAAGTTGCATTTTCCTAGTGTAGCAAGTGATAAGCGTTACACAGGAAGACAGAATTAAAACTAAATCAAGTCAGGCTGATCAATAAAAACTCAGATCTTGTTCTTTTCTGGTGTGTTATTGGCTGTATTATGCATTATGAAAAATATGGTCTGGCCAAACTCAGACTGACCAGACTGACAACAAACTTTCTTTGAAATAACTACAAAAAAAATAAAGGAAGCAAGCTCATCAGCTCTAGGGTGAAAGGTGCTACTTACAGTTTGCACATCTTTTCCAGTCATTAAGTTTTGCCCAAAAACTGGTTTGTCAGGAGTTATTTTTCCCACCCCCTGCCAATCCTCTCTTAAACCATACAACAATGCAAAGTGACATTTGAAGTACTCCAAATCCCTCACAGCCCAGTCTGAATTTTGGTTCTTTCCACACCAAAGCAAGAGCTTGCAGCTTGGAATTTAGGATAAGCTCCTTCTTTTCATACAGAATGACGTGTTATCTCCTTCCTCCATGTAGAATAATAGGCTTGGCCTCATTAAAGCCAGAGTATGCAGGCAGGTAACAGTGTTCATAGTCCCATCAGCCAGAAAAAAATGAACTTCTAAATATCATATAACTCAATTTAGTTTGTTTGTTTCTTACAAGAGGCCAATTCAGTGATCATCGAGGGTAGATTTTCTGTATCCTCTAAATGGGGCAAATTTTCTGTGTCCTCTAAATGTTCTTTCCTCATCCCATACTGCACTATACAAAAACCCACATTAGTTACTAAATGGAAAGGTTTATTTTAAGAATGCAATTAATATGTAATACCTTGGAAGATGAACAACTATTGTAAATACAGAATAAAGGCTCAAGCACCATAGCTCTTCTCTTCCTGTATTTATGTTTCACAAGAAAAGACACACAGCACTAAACTCCATAACTTCCAAAAAAGGTGCTATAACTAATTCAGAAAGACAATGCCTCAACAAATTAGCATTTCAGATTGACATATGTGTATTCATGATCACAAGAATTCAAAAGAGGCCCAGAGAGCCCCATAACACAAAGTTCTTTTGATCCCCTTCAGCTGTGCTTTGAATCACAAGCAATACTTGTTTTGCCATGCTGCACTGTATTCTGCTCTTCTGCCTCAGCTCCATAAGGCAGGCCACTAATTTTGTCTAATCAGCTGTGTGAGTGTTCGTAAGCCTTGTCAGCTCATTTACAACAGTGGACAATACTACAGTAGGAAATGAACATATTGATTTAACTCGAGTCCTTGGGCAGCTGCCAGTTACCAATAGATCTCAGCTGAGTTTGAAAACAGCAATTGCAAAGCGACTTTTTCCTTCCTGCTGCCCTCCTCATACTCGCTTCTGATCAATACATCATTCTGATTCACAAACATCTTGCAAGCTCAAAGAAAATGCCAGTATTTATTTTTATGTTGCAAATTAAGTCTACATATCCCCTCTCTCAGGACTCAAGAAAAAGTCGACTTTCTTATTGAAAGGCTCTATCAAAACTGAGGTAAAGTACAAGATTGGAAAGGTGGCTCTAGTAGAAATGACAGAGGATGAATTCATTGCATACCACACCATAGAAAACTCATGGGAATTTGTTTAAACAAGGCAGAGGTGAGCTTCCTAGCAGCAAGAAATTTAATGCCAAAATCTATCAGAACTAAAGTTTATCCCATGACTTTTTACACTCAACAGTTCCAGTGCAAATCAGTTCAATTTCACTGTAACTGATCTAAAATAAAATGTATATACACATAGAATAAAAGAGTCAAAAAGCTGTTTCTAGTCTGACCAAGGTGTGACCAAGCAGAGGCACCAATGATCAGCTTCATAAATTATTTCCCAGCTTTGTCAATAAACCTTTGCATTTCATATGGACTAACATTTAAATATATAGTGAATTTTGCCCATCTCTACAATGAAACTTCTGTATAAGGCTCTTCCAATGGGAATGAGCTGGGGGCAGCCAAACCTACCACTAATGCTTAAGCTTCCTGGAAAAGGCTGACTACAAGCTAGGATAGTAATTTGCTCCCTCCTTCAACCACACATAATACAGTCTTTATTCAGCAAAGTTGTTTCACATCATGACAAAGGTGAGATTTTGCTGTATTATTAGCTGCTCTGGGAGGATCAGTGTTGTGCTATCCTACATTTTTTCCAGGGCCTGGAGATGCAATTTCCTACAATCTGCAGGCAATTTCCCACCAATTTTCTTGGGGAGCTAATAGGCTGTGACAGGAGATGGAGCTAGCAAGCAGCAGGCGGCTTCAGAAAAGACAAATTGCATCTCTGCCACCTAACTGGGCAATCTAGAAAGACGGAGTTTATAGCTTTGTAGTGTTACTGGGCCCCATGCTAACAGCAAATCGTTCAAGCTGCTATCTGAATTTCATATTCTTTTCCTTCTGAATTGTTATAACCACACATCACTTTGTTGCACTTTTTCTATGAACGACAGTTAGACACAGATCATGTATGATTACTAGTTTAACTGCCTTTTAACTAGACAAGCCCTGCTAAATTCTATTCACACTCAGAAACAGACATACATGGTCTCTCTGCCAAACACTGCAGTATTTTGATTATTTTCATACTTGTTAAGGTACAAAGCAGATGCCTATGGAACCGGATTAATTTGAAGGCTAAATCCAAATGCATCAGACAGAGCAAACATGGGAATGCTAAAAAAATCAACAGTGAGCACGCATGTTGTGGTAACAAAGTGTCACTGATCATTTTCAGTACAAAAAGGAAAGCATAAAAAGCCAAATATGACTGGTAAGTTCTCCCTCTACTCTGGCAGGTTTTGAAACCTAAAAAGTTAACCTGAACAGTCAAAACATTTCAAAACCACCCATGCAACCATTTACCTTGCAGATTTCAAATTATCTAAAGTCAGTAAGACTAGTAAAGCTCTAAGAATATATCATTATATCCACTTTGATAGAAATGAAACTGATTTAAAGCTGCTAATCCCCACCTAAGATACAAAAAAGAGAAATAAATTCATGAACTAAAGAAAATGATTCAAAGGCACATAACACTAGCAACTATTGCAAGTTACATCTGCCACTGTACTTCCCCTTATTATTACAGCTAATCTGGGGATAAATACTGTAAACACATTCCATTATAGAACCCTGTATATCTCTATGTTTTTCTTCAAAATATAGAAGAACAAGTTTCCAAAGGCATGGATATTATTAAAACCAACCAACAATAGTAAGGAAATCCTTATAATTAGCAAAATTTGCAATGTTAATATTTTTCCCCTTTCCCCCCATCAAGAATAAATTAGGTAGAGTAAAAACAATCCCATCTAAATTATTGCTGTCTATTGGGAGACAAAATTAGTACTGAGATGTACAAAATTTTACTATAATTCAACCCTAAGGATTTTTTTTAATTACTTAAGTAATGAAAAAATGTAAAATTACAATGAACAAAGTATTGAAATATTCTAACATGCACTTTGAAGCTGTCACATTTAAACCACTTGTCATTAATATCCCCATTAAATTTTGTGGTTTTTAATAAGTTACAGCTAAGTAAAATACTGAAGAAGCAGAATTATAAGAGTACCAGGTCAATAACTTGCACTCAAAAAGAAGATTGTCTACATAAACAAATAAAAAAGCTATGAAAACCATTCAAAATCCAGAAATATTTCCTTTTACAGATTCACGATAAAAACACAAAAGAGTATCAGGGTTTGAAAATCTTCAATCTGACAAACAAAAATTAATGATTTACCTATACAAGTGTACAACTTTCTTGACGTACACAATCAAAAAAATCAATTATATAATAGATTGGTGAAAATTCACTGAATTGCTGTCAGAAATACACATCTCACATAATGAACAAAGACAGAAAGGTAGAAGCTTTTTGTATGTATAACTCATTAAAACATCTCCAAAGGTCTAATATATATATTCAGGGAGAAACACAGGGTAACATGGTAGTAAACTGGTTTCTGTATGAAAAAGGAAACTTACAGCAGGAAGTAAATTTAACATGGCCACAAAAGTTGAATCACTCCAAAATTTTGTTGCATGCATGGCATGCTAAGGAAATATCAAACTGGCATTAAGGACATTTACATACTTAACGGCAGTGTTTTGCTGATTCATTAAGTTAAAAATATTTCAAATTTGTAAAGCCATAAGATTGCAGATTTACTTGAAATCAAATTAAAAACATACTCAGCTCCAACTGCAAAAAAACCTCAATAGCTATTTTTTTTAAGAATAAAGGGAATCTTCGTTGCTCTGCAAAATATCTTGCTACACAAAAATATCTTGCTACACAAAATAAGTTATTAGCTTATCATAAGTGCAACCAATTTTGTAAATAATGTGGATTGCTGAAGGAAGTGTGGCAAAGGCTGTAAAATGAACAGATGAATTTTATTTTAAACTAATTAGGCTCATACATTAGGAATGTAACAAGTGATTTCTGTTTCCCAGTGCTATGGGTTAACTTGCATTTATGAACCCTTCATTTTGCTTGTTAACTTCTTTAAATTGCCATTAAAATCAGTGCTTGGGAGAAAAACAGCACTTATTGTCTGCAGTTACGAGCTATCATCTCCATTTTCTATGCTAATGCTAGAGTATACAAGAGAGATGATGATAAGAGTATGTTTGATTACTTAGTCTCCAAACTATGCATTATCTTTGCCTCTAACTCAGTTTTGGCAGAAAACATATAGAAACAGGGTTTGAGAGACAGTATACCTTTGTACTGTGAACATAGCAAAGGCAATCCTGGCTGAGTTGTACACAATAGAACTGTTTAGTGTTCCTTGCAGCATCCCTTCTGTGAACCAACATAACCTTGCTGTGGGCAAAATCACATGTAAAATTTTAGGAAAGAGAAGATCTCAAAATTTTAAGTTTTACATCAGAAGCCACCACAGAATTTTTCTGTGGAGAGTCAACTACACTGACCAGCAATTTCACAAACAATAAGAGTATGGAACAATGCAGCTATCTTATCTCTGAGTGCTTGCCTTAGTAAGAGAAATTACTGCAACATACACTGGCTCATATGATCTATGCAGATATCCACTAAAATATTCAGTCAGATTCTCCTGTAGAATACATACCACCAATAGGCTTATTAGCCACAAAATTCTTACTAAGGTATAGTGGAGAGCATAAAGCCAGCCCGAAAGGACATAGACTGTTGTTCAGTTTCCAGGAGTGAACTGTGGGACCCACCAATAAGAAAAATGGCAAAAAAACCCTAACAAAAACAACCCTCAAAGGTCTGAAAATGCTCAGATTTTGCTGGTTTAGAAAATGTTAAAGTGATTGTTTAGGCTCTCCTAGCTGAACAGTAAATTCCTCAGAAATATCAGTGAGCTAGAACCATTGGGCAGATTTTCCAAGCACTCCGTTCCCACATGTCTAGTTTCCCTAGCAAAATCTACCATGTTGCACTAAATTGCAGTGGGACATCTGGGATTATCAACAGCTTGGAAGTGGATCTTGAGCTACAAAAATGTGAGGTAATGGGAAATGTTGAGACCTGGCTGTGATTTAACTCACTTTCCTCTTAGGATTAATGACTGCTTATGGATGTCAAGGAAATATCCACTTAAAATTCCAACACACAGCTCAGGTGACCTTGAATTGCTATGCAGAAACATTTGAACAACCTTACAGAGAAAGAGAAGTAGTGAAATTGCATACTGGAATCTCATTCTAAGTAAATTTTGCATATTACATATTAGATTGCCCCTAAAATGTTTTTTTGTGTGTGTGTTTATGTTCCCATTTTATCTTATCTAGCAGTGTTCCCAGGTGGCCAAGAACGCCAATGGCATCCTGGTTTGTGTTAGCAATAGTGTGGACTAGGAAAGGGATCCTCCCCATTCTTGGCACTGGCAAGGGAGCATTGCAAATTCTCACTTCCTTTTTGGCCCCTCTCCACAAGAAAAATATTGAGGCATGTCCAGAGAAAAGCAATGGGGCTGGTGAAGTGTCTGAAGCATAAGTCTTTCAAGTTTCAAGGAGTGGCTAAGGGAGCTGGGTTGTTTAGGCTGAAGAGGAAATGGCTCAGGGGTGAGCTTATCACTCTCTACAACTACCTGAAAGGAGGTTGTACAGCCAGGTGAGTGTCGGTCTCTTCTACCAGGCAACTAGTGATGGGACAAGAGGATATAGCTTCAAACTGTACCAAGGGAGGTTCAGGTTGGACATCAGAAAGAATCTCATTATGGAAAGGGTTGCCAAGCATTGTAATGAACTGCCCAGGGAAGTGGCGGAGTCATCATCCCTGTAGGTGTTCAAGAAACTACTGGATGCAGCACATAGTCCTAGAGTTTAGTTCATGTGGTTGCGTTCGGTCAAAGGTTGAACTCAATTCTGGAGGCCTTTTCCAACCTAAATGATTCTGTAATTCTGTCTCTCCATGCATTCCCTGCCATGAACAATTTCATTCTGGTGTTCATCCGGTTCTACTCTGTGTTGGTTCAACTTTCCCATTACATAATAAAATACAAGACACCATGACTGAAGTCTTGCACAGACCTATATTCTCATATTCTTTCTATGTACTTGTTAAATTCTTCTATGTACCAAAATAAAAATATTAAATCCTTCAAGGAGCAGCAGAAGCCAGTCCAGCTTCTCCAGTGAATTGGTTTTTCAGTAGTGCGAAATCTGAACTCAGTACTCATCCTGAAAACATCAAAATGCCCCTTCCTAATTACTAGAATGGTGGAGTTTCCCCATCAAGTCAAATTGCAGCAATACAAGAGAAAATATGAAGGACTACTCTAACTACGTTACATCATCCCACAGGCTCATAAGTGGGCCTGTCTTTCCAGTAAAAAACACAAACAAAAAATCAAAAAAGCCCACCAAAAATTAAGTATCAAAACCAAAAATCAATTTGTCAATCTGAGTTTAAGTTGCTTAAGTAATGGAAACACTTCTGAAAATTCTACTTGATCTATCACCAATGCAAAAATGTGACAGAAAAATTATGGTCAACTCTTTATACACTGTCATCTGGTCTCATATATACTTTTGAATGTATGAGACTAGATGACAGATTCTATGCTGATGTTTATATTAAAAAACAACACTGTTGTTTTAATAGTCAAAGAAATTCATATTGGTTTAGTGCTCCCTCTTCCCTTTGAAGGAACAAAAGCTTTTGAAATGCCAAATGAGATAAAAAGAACTAATGTGGATGAAAATTCTCTCTCTGGTTTCTCACTGGTCAGTGGCTTGTGGATTGACATGTGGAATTGTCTTTACTTGGAATTATAATCAAAAAGAGATAGTCCAACACACTGACAAATGCATTGTGTGGAATAATATCATGACTTTCTACACCATTTTTGTAAAAGGTTTATGCCTACTGCATATATACAAAATATACACATTAGAGCTCGCAAAGGATTTTGTTTAGTTGAATTGATATTACCTCTCTGCATCAGTTATTGTTTGCACTGACATCCAAAACACCTTTTGTAAGGACTCTCTGCTTCTATCCAGCACCAGCATTTTCCAGAGTGGCATTTAGACATTTCTGAATACTGAGGGCAACCCAGGAAAAAAAAAAAAAAAGTGTCTAAGCAAAAGACTCTTTTATCACTGTAATTAAGTTGACCAAAAAAAAATTAATTACCTACACCACATTTACTGGTGTACTTCTTTTTTCCATGTGGCTTTTCCAGTGCCATCGCTGTTACTGCTGATCTTGGTTGGTTTGCTGCTTCATTCAATATACAATTATTTCCACCCACTACTTTGCACAGGGCTATAAGACCTTACAGAAGTTTTAAGCTTGACATGTTTTAAATCTTGTAGGTAATTGTGTAGACAGATGCCAAGATTTCACTGAATCTATCTTTTCATTAAAAATACATCTGCAGCTGGAATAGGTTTTACAGTGTGACAAATAAAAAAAACCTCCAATGTTTCATAAACTCTAAGTGAAATCAGAAAAAAACAAATTGAGAGAACTACTTTATGGTGCATACACAAGTTCTAAGATGCAAAGTTTAAAGTAGATCTGATGGGGGAAAAAAAGAATCATTTTCTTAATTACAATCCAGAAACATATGGCACAAATATGATTAAATTCATTCCCATGCATAAATAATACCCAATTCCAGAACTGCTCGGACATATTGTGCATTCTAAAAGCTAAGAAGACAAGGTATTTTTTGGTTTTCTTAACACCATGAATTTTAAACTTCCCGATTGCCAAGAACGTGGTCTTACTAGCAAGCACTGTGTCACAATATATAGCAAATCCATTATACTTGTGTTATTTTTCTTTAGTTTACATGGATGTGTCAGAACACTTGAATTCTTGATTCCTCTAATATCAACTTCAGAGAAGAGCAAAAGAAGACCTAAAAATTAAAAGCCAAGGTGATAGCAGTTTGAAAAAAATCCAGATGTTCCTAGCTACAGCAAATTTGCCACTACTGTTAAAGTCAATAATTATTAGCAAAGTTAAATGTTCAGAGAAACTTCAGTTTAAAAATCAAACAATCTGGTAAACATTCTTTTTAAAAAAAAAAATCCCTTTAAAAAATGACATAGCACTTCACAGTATTTCAATATAGAATATAGCAAATATAGTCAATCCTTTGAAAAGCCCGATCATTCTGCTTTTTGCCTCACCATGTGTGAAAGCAACATGGCCAGCATCCAAGCTGGTCTGTTATTTTCATACAGATACATATTGACAACACAGTAGTTGTCAAAGATGTCAATATATATGGACAGAAAACTAATTCTAAATGTCTAGGACACCAGATTATCCTGAATGGTTAACATTTTACATTTCGAATGTGATGATAATACATTAAGACTATTTCAACTCTAGATGCTATAAAATGGTTTCAGTAGAATGGTCATGCAGATTGAAAAGAAAACCAATGTCTCTTCAGACTGGAAACTGAGATAAAATTTGCCCCCAGATGAGAAATTCCTCATCTAGTCAATGCATCTGTCAGTCAAACTTGGTTTTTATCTAGATGCCTGTCTGAAAGAGCAGAGATACAGCTCATTGTCAAAGGCTGGCAAACTGAGAAAGCAGCTCTTTACAGATGAGTCTTAACCTGTCTGTCAGTTTGTGTAATCTGAATTGTTTGTTCAAAGACATCCTTCTGTTCATCTGTACTCTCCATTAGCAATAGAAATTCTAATCAAATTTACTGAATGTAGGAAATGTATGGCCCTCACTGTCCAACAACTAGGTTTGTCTAGCACACAAGTGGTAGAACTGTTAATCGGAAAAAACAGTTAAAGTGAACACATTCTCCCCTCATCCACTGCTCTTGAATACATCAAGAAAACTTGAAGATGAATAGCTTTGGTAACGAGCTGTTCAGCACAGTTCTTCACAGATGCCACACACCGATGTCACAGGGGAAAGGATTCAAAGATTGCTCTGTACAAATACATACAGCCTATAGCCCTGAATAACATGGGACACTCAGGAAAATTAATTTGAATTAATTTGTAGGGTGGATTAGTTAAAAATCAAAATATTCCTAAGAAATTAGAAGCAAATTTAACTTAGTTTAGATTAATCCACTTCATTTTCACTTTAACATCTTTAAGTGATCCCCTGTAAAACTCACACTTTTGGTAATTTAGTTAAATTTACCTGAGTACCTAAGCATAGACAAGACTTTAAATGGAAATGGTCATTAACTACCACTTCTCTGTAAAATATAAATGATGCGCAACTTATCTAACCACAGACATCCTCAGTTAACAAATAAAGGCTCTGATGTACTTAGTTGAAATGTCTCACATGACTTCTGTTCAACTGGGGGAAAAAGGAGAGGGAAGTCATCTCTTTTTCTATGGAAATTACCAAATATGAATTATGATCAGACACATATTATTGTTTCTGTCACAGAAAATATACATGGGACATCAGAATAAACTTTAAATAAACTGCACAGCTTTATGAAATGTTCCATTTTTATATTTACACTATAATTAGTACAAAATTGCCTTTAAGTTTTCTGTAGCACAAGACAGTATCTCCCAGACTTGTTACCCTAGTATGTTCAAACAACTACTCTGAAGTATGATAAAGGAATTCAGGAATAGTTATAAAGAATAAGACACCATTTTTCAAACTATACATAGCATTTGCTTTTGCTTCTAAAAAGGTACTTATATCCCCAAAAGGCTTGTAATTTTAAATAAACAGGGTGGACAGGGAGGGGGCAAGGGGGAAGACTGGTTGTTGATACTAAAGCTTTTACTGTAGTAAACTAGACATATTTACAGTTTATACAAATGTTTGACCTTCAACAAAAATACAAAAACGTATCACAATATGCAAAACCAGGAAACAAGTTCTTCTTAGACACTGCTGCTCTACACAGGACAGAATGCAATTTGAACGGTAAGGAACAGAAAGGTATTTATCCCCCATATTCAGGCAATGACAACAATTTGCATGAGGTCATAAAGAAAGGAAAAAAAATAAAACGGTGCAACATTCTTCAGTAGACTTGGCTTTTAAAAACTATGTCAAAAACCTAGGCTACATCTGTTCATCTTGCCTCTGTGCTCCATCTGGTCCACGTAGCCAGTACTTAGTTGCTGGACGTTGCCTTCTACTTTGAAAAATCAGAGTAGTTTCATGGTAATGTCTGGAACCTCAACACTTTCATTCCTTTTAAAAGTCAAAACCTTCCTACTTCTACAATTAAGAACAGTTTGGGCCCAGTTCAACTTCTAAAAGTTATATCCCCATGATATTTTTCAGTAGATAACTTCATAGACTGTAGCCTTTTTGTCTCCAGAGCCAGTGACTATGTACTTATCATCCACAGAGATGTCACAGCTAAGCACTGACGAAGATTCTTTTGACTAGAAGAAAAATAGAAATATATTACATCATTAAAAAAAACGCTGTTAACCTCATCTAAGCATCCCATTTTGGGTAGATCACATATGTGAAGATATCTTAGTCCACTCAGAGCACTCTAGGTGTTCTAATTTTTAGTTTAAAAGCAACATCATCCTCACCTGGAAGATACTGGCTCCATAAGGAGTTCGCCATGCATTAAGAAGGTTATCTTTCCCAGTACTCACAAACCATTTACCTAGAACATAAACCAGAAGGATTATGAAAACAAGAAACAGACATTTTTACAAATTCTGTGTTTTCACTTCACATCACTGAAATCTGTCAACCAATTACTGTTATAAAAGCTGTCAACACTAAACCACATAGTACTTTTGCTTATAATCAATGTGGACACTCATGCTTTTGCAGTGTGTTACATACTAGGAAATCCCTACATTCTGTAAACAGAAACAGGTTTTTACACACAAATCAATCCTCACAGCAGCCTTTAAAGAAACAGATGGTTGTTTGTAGGTAAGTGCATTTAAATTCATAAAGCAGAGATATTTATTCGTTACTTATGAAACTGAAATACTAAGTAAGTTTTGACTGTCAAATAAGCTATGACTATGTAATAACTAATTAGCAAAACACAAATTAGAGCCCTGACCTCCAGTTCTATGTTCAGGGCAACTTACCACAGTAAGCAAACTTGAGTGACAATACGCAACTCTCATGAAGGTGCAGTTGATATTTGTCTGGTTTATTTACATGTAGCACTTCTACATTGCTACTCTCCATTCCCACAGCTAGCCATTCACCAGTAGGACAATAACCAAGGGAAAATATCTGAAAATTAAACCACATTTACAATTTTTTTTCCTAAAGGTAATTCTTTTTTTTTGCAGCTAAAATTAATTAGGAGAGGGAGAGAAAGAGACAGAGAGAGAGATAAGGACAAATGCACATAGTTTAATAGAAAGACTGCCGTTCAAAATTGAAGTAACTAAATAACTCCTGTTCTTACCCATTAACTTAGAAAACTAGGAAAAGAGAGTAGTGCCAGGCTATAATTTTGTTCTGGAAACAAGTATATGAAAATATTATGTTGTGAGCAGCTTAAGTAAGAGAGGGAACAATCTGCCAGTTGCACTGGGCTCAATCTCACCTCTCATCATGAATGTTTCTTTCCTACCGCACACAGTCCTCCAAGCTATAGGAAAGTCCTGTTACCTGTGATGTGAAGTCATGCTGTTGTAGCTGTCTCCCCTCTCTCAAGTCCCAGGATCTGACAGTGTTATCCAAACCACCTGTCCAGAGCTTGGTACCATCATTAGAAATGTCAATACAGCTGGCTCCATCTGTGTGGCCCTGGAATTGCCTGATAAAACAAACCAGATTGAATAATGATTTCCTGCCAGAGTTGAAGATAAACACGGCTGTGGTGCTGGTTTTGGACTCTGTACATGTGTGCCATCTCTATTGTGTCTGCCAATGAGCAAGCATCAGCCCCTCCTTCTTACTAGGCATTGAATACCAGTATTACAGAAACATTTTCCAGATGCTAGAGGAATTAATTGCATCATGGCCAGCTGAATAAAGTCAAATCTTTTCCATCAGGTTTTGAAAAGCAAAAAAAACACCTTATGAGAATATTAAACCACAGTAATTACAGTTAAAACCACTAAGGGCAGCTGAGATTAAATCAAGTGCTTGGGGAGCAAAATTTTCCATTTCAGAAAACAGCTTCTGTACTTGTCTTTGGCCACAAGTCCAGAAGATAAACAATAAGCAGATATTAATAGATAGGGATTCAGATAGACTTTCAGATAGTTAAACACAAGCATTGCTGAGTCACAAAATTGCATTGTCTGTGATAGATTAGAAAAATCTGAATGGTGCAGTTTATTTTATAACCTTCCCATTAGCAAATCTCAGCTTTCAGTAACCAGAATGTCATCTCAAGGTTTTCTTAACCCTTTGGCAAAAGTATTCTGAGACCCCTGCATTCTTCACCAGCAATCAACTTTAGCAAAGTCCTGTGCCTCAGTGCAAAAGGTGGAGGGCAGATGGGGAAAAGACAACTAGCTTGAGAATGAAGGGTATTAATCACTAAGAGCTGCCATGCAAAGGTGATGCAGCACATTTTGTTTTGTAGCTCTGGTCTCAAAATTCCATGAGTCAGCAAGATCAGCCAGCAAGTGGTGGGAATAGCTACAGTAAACACTTAAAAAAGCAAGACAGTCATAGATGGAGAGAATGCACCTTTACAGGGACTAAGCATGTATAGGGTAAACTGAAGATTTTATACAACTGAAATTGTATTTATTGATGCAAAAATTCCACAGAAAGTAAAATTTGCATTCACATTAACAGAATTTTCTGCATATAATTTTAAGCTAATTACTGGTATACAGGAAGCTTAATTGAAACACAGCAGACTAAGCACATTCTTTAGTGCTCGTGTTCAGAAATTTTAAGGACTTTCCCAAATTAGACTCTCTCTTCTCAAAATACTGTAAGCCACTACTACTTCAGGAAGCAAAAATTTGTAAAATTTATCTCATAGTTAACCCATCTGCTTCCCTAAAGAACTATGAAGATCCACATTTCCAACAATTTTTGTAAGATTAATTTTATTGTTTAACATCACTAAATAAGAACTGAAAATTCTCTTTATTATTTAACAAGGCTTAAGATAAAGCAAAAGAACAAGCTTCAAGGAGTTCCCTAAAAGGTTATGTTCAGTCTATACCGATCATAAACAAGCAGAAATGCTGCTTGTAGAAACCTGAAGACCAATCCCAACTATTTAAAACCACAGCACCTTTTACATTGTCTGAAGTAGATTACAGACCAATCCATTAGGCCCTGAAAGTACATCTTCCAAGACTAAGCTGAAGCTACCAAAACTTGTTTGCAAACCGCACTCTTTAAATAAGAGATGCTATTTTACCTTGCTGTCATGAATCCTATTCAGGGAGATAAATACTTGTGTAGCTGTCCAAAGAGTAACTTCTACTAAAAATTTCAGTAAACATGTATTGACTCACCTGACCAATGTCTGATTGTGCAGATCCCACACTGCAATGTTCCCATCACTGCAGCAGGAAAAACACACCTTGGAATCAGGGCTGATAGCCAGTGCATAGCAGGCAGGCGCTGAGGATGTCAGCTCTGCTTTTATACGAGGAGTTGGTGCTGCCAAGTCCCATATGGATAATGTGCTGGCTTCCCCGCCAACTATGAGGGTGCATCCATCAGGCAGCAATTTACAAGAGCGGATGTAGTTATCTCTGTTCTGTACAACACAAATCACCTCAGTTATGTTAATAGATGCCTTCCAGTAATGACCACTAATATCATTCTGACTGCTTCAAAGTTTTAAATTGTTTGCTACTTTTTCCATTACCAAAGCACTGAAGAGGAAGCAGCAGATTCTAAAACATTTCAAACACCTTCTCCTCATCACTAATTAGAGACTGCAGCTGCAGAAATTAAAACTGCAGTCTCCTCTTGCCACAGAATACTCTGTTTCAGACCTAATGAATGGCAAGTTTTCTATGTCATTACACAGAGACAAAATAAACTTGTATTTCTGCAAATACACTCCAACAGTGAAGGGCACCAACAGTAAAAATATTAAAGCAAATGACGTTTAATTTGGCATTTAGAAAACCTTATATGAAAATGTGGTTCATCTCTTGCCGTTCTGCTTTTGCAATTTTTCTTTCAAATACCATTTTGCATTTACAGTATTAAAATTAAAAAATTAAGTAGTCACATACTGGTCTTGTATTTATGTTGGTCCTTTGCTCTTCAACATGATTCTTACTGTACTTATCATTCACATTCGTGATACTATTGCTAATTGAGAGGTACTATGGCAGAGTTAGCAACAGAAGACATTCCTTCCCTCACTTACTACAAGCTTGCTTGACTGACAGCAGTTCTTTAGGAAATGGATGGTTAAGATCCGTAACTCAAAACATTGGAAAAAGCACTGCAAAAAGTAGTCAACAGCATTCCTACTCCTATAAACATATTTTTTTTTTTTTTGTGAAGGAGCAGTAAACAAAGCAGTGGAAATGTTGGCTTAATCATCATTACCGTTCCATGACAAAAATGAAGGCTCTGTATCCAGACACAGAAAAGAATACCTATTCAACTGCACTGTTACTAGTAGGCAATTAACAAAAGGATACCAGTAAATAATGGTGAAAAAATCCAAAACAAAACCCCCACCCCAATTACTTGGATGAACATTAAAGCTAGAATTATTTCCAAACAGAACACATATTGCTGTGCTTTCTGACATTAAGTCTTCTCAATGAACATTGCACAAACATCTATACTGCCTCTGTAGAGAAGCATCTTTAGTGAGCCATTACTTTTTTGACTTATCTTTTCAGGTACCTCTGCTATACTCAGTCCCTTTTGTATCCTGCACATGTGCAAACAACCAACCTGTATGTATAACTTGTGGATCATGAATGAAAGCATAGCGAGACTTAAAGTAACTTTGGTATCTTGTCAAATTATTTCACTATCTCCTTGTTACCATCTGCAAAATATGAGGTTGCTGCTCCTTGTGTGAGTGAAAGACCCAGGAAAGTTCTGTGCAGCCCTGCATAAGCCAAGCTACATTCCTTTTAAACTTATGCACAAAAGCATCAGCATACTGGAGAGGGGGGGAAAGGGGATGAAAAAAATCAGGTGCACATTCTACTCAGGAATCTGATCTAATCTGTTATTTGACCATTAGTGATGATATTTATCCCTTAACAAACTAGAACTATTCTCTAACTCCACCTGTCATATGCTAAAAAAAAAAGACACCAGGAAACAGATCCACCTGCTATTTCTTTGTCATATGAACAAAATCCAGACAAGGACAGCTATTTCCTTTTTGAGTCTCCAAGGAGAAGCTACACTTGTGCACAAGTTCCTCTTCACCTACCAGGCAGTCCAGCTGAGAGACAGGGCTCTTGTTGCCAGGCTGGCTGATGTCCCAGACTTTGACGCACCCCTTCCCACCCGTGTACACGTGTCTCGTGGGGTTGCTGATGGTAACTGCACACACAACTTCCCCATGGTTCAGAGTGTTGATCTGACGTGCATGGCGAGGGATTCCTGGACCGATGAGGGCATCAGGAGGGAACGGAACTGGCTGCATCTGTCCATCTGCACTTACATGAAATGAGTATGCACTGAGGGGAAAAAAATTATAGGGGTGATTTAAAGAGGTTTTTTCAAGGCTGTTTAAGAAAATAGAATCAAAGACGTGTTTCAGATTGTGCCCTAAGCTCCGTATTTTCACAATCCTTTTCACAGATACTTCAAAGAATATTTTGAGTTGGAAGGCATGTTTGAGTCCAGCTCTTAAGTCCATACAGAGATCAAACACGCAATCTTGGTGTTCCTAGCACCATGCTCTAACCAATTAATATCAGCTATGTTAACCAGCTAATATCAGGTATGTTAATCATGCAAAGAAGAAATATTTACCTGTATGTATCTATAGCATGGCCCTCAAACTCATCTTTTAATGTGAAAATGTCAAGCACCAATCAAACGAGCTTTTACAAATCACACAATGATGCTTTCTGGCATGAGTAAGGCTATAGGACACTATTCTTAATTTTGGGGCATAGGCATTCTCAAACTTGCAGGATGGGGATATCACTGTATGCAGAGAAGGGAAGGAAGGTAGGGTCAGGGCCCCCTGAAAGACAGAAATAGTTGGCTGGCTGCTGCAGAGCATGGCGGCTAGCTGTGCACCAGGGGACATTTGGTTGCTTGCTTTACTGACTCTAATGCGGCAGCTTCAGCTGGACTTCTGCCAATCTGCCCCAGGCCCCTTTAGCCAAGCTGCTCAGTACTATACCCAAGGGTGCAGTGAAACCTCCACCCACCAAGAAAGAGCTAAGTCCTCAAGGTACAGTTGCTGACAGCTGACATGACAGACCAGCAAAAATGCACTGGAATGGAATTTTTTGTTGGGGCTTGTTTTGTTTGCCTGTTTTTGTTGTTGTTGGTTGGTCGGTTGGTTTTCGTTTTTGAGGGGGGGCTTGTTGGCGGGTTTTTGTTTGGTTTTTGTTTTGGTTGGCTTTTGTTTTGTTTTCTGGGGGGTTTGTGTGTGGGTTTTTGTGGTTTTGTTTTGCAGTTGTTGTGTTTGTTTGTTTGGATTTTTTTAGTTTTTCTTTTTTTCCAATGGACCTGACACAACTACTCTTGCCAAAATCAGGGATCTCACTGAGAAAAAACGTGTTGTGTGATTGCCACTTATGTCACCTGTGAATAAATAAATATTTTCCAGGGAGAACAGTTAGGTTGTGAAATTGTCTTGTTCTGAGACGCTACCTGACATATCACATCTACTGCAAGAGCACAAACTTTGTAAGAGGGCTTAAGGTATGCTTAACGAAAGGCTTTCATTTGCTTAGACCTAAAAGACCATCATAGTACTGATGAAAAATCCATTATCACAATGGTGGGATGAGAAGAGCTCACAAAAAAATCATTTGATGAGAATACTTTCTAAGATCACTTTCTTAATTAATGCTTCAAAGTCACTGAAGGAAGGCAGTATTCAGAATTCAACTACTGAATTTGTCATTTAAGATTCACAGTACATTAAAACTAGAACAATAATTGTCAGTGGGACAAAATGCAAATGCACTTTCATCTTTCTGCCCTATTCCCAGTGCTTTACATACTTTTCTCACTCTGCACTCTGTTTCTTGTTCTGGCAGGTCTGAGTGACAGATCCTATCACATTCTCCATTTTTTGACACTAAACACATTCAAGAAACAGCAGGACAGACTTCTGTGATTGACAGAAGAAAAGAACTGCCTATACGAGTAGTATTAGGGTTCAATCATCACTATGAAAGTCTAGAATATCTTCCTTGTTATCTCCCTACTTCCTGTTTGCGCAGTACAATACTGAAAAGAGTAGCTGATGGTCATCTGACATCAAAACAAGTGGAACTTCATAATCCTTTTTTCTGATTTCTGTACACAGTCACACTCTGCAAAGCCATATTGAGCGTATGATACCTTTATCAGTCAAAGTGGGTTTTAGCATCCTTATAAAGTACATGGGGAATATATTTTAAAATTACAGAAATAAGGCTTAGATCTTTTATTTTCCTCACTCTATTCATTACTCCATACCAGCATATGTGTTTAAACTTGCTTTGTTGCTTGGTTTGGTTTTGTGGTCACTGAGTGGTTTCTTTTCTTCCCCCGCAAGAACTTACATTGCTTACTGATGTACTGTAAAAATATTACAAAGATCTGACACTACAAACAGATGGTGAGCACCTTTTCCTTCTTTTCCCATTAGCTACCTTTCTTATTTATATATTTTATAATACTCAACATTTTGATGTACTTCTAACGTGAAAATAAAGTTATTAGGGGCCAGATTCCTGATGTACCACATGCTGTCCAATCCATTTCGAGACACCTAATAGTGCAGAGAATTTACATAACTTTTCCTCCAAGGGAAAAGAAAGAGTAAACAAGAATGTAACAATCCTGAATGGAAGCTGTGAGAAGTACTACGCTTAAGATGAAGAAAAGTCAATGCAACCATGCTAAAAGTACCAGAAATTTTAAAAGTTTCATGCCCTACAGTAGAAAAATGATAGTTACATTTAAATGTTTAAAATAGACATCAACACAGCAACAACATTCGAACCCCTTGGAGATGTGCCAGAATGGAGAATGGAACTGATTTCATTTCAGTTTGCCTCATGTTTTATTCTCCTAAATTCTGAAATCAGGTGAGATGTAAGCAGGGAGGTCTCCACATCCCTGAATTTGCCAGTTGTCAGATCACAGCAAGCAAAGCCTAGTAGATCCAGTCACACTTCCTTCCAAGTCACTGACTCCATCAGGGATGAACTTAAATCTGAACATTACATCAAGACATTTCTAAGAGCCCACTGTACATACTGGATGAACATCTGTGCCCCATAGAATTTTTAATGCAAGCAGCTAGTCTGTACGAAGCTGTACACCGATTTACATAACTGCTGCATGCAGCCACCTAACAAGGTGGCACAACCAGCAGAAATTCAACTTAAGGCAGTTATCAGTGTGTGATGCCTAAGAGATCTGGTCCTGGTTTGGTTTGTGTGACACATATGTACAAGAGGAGTTACAGACACTAGGCTTGATCCCTTATGTCACCATATGTTTTTAATCCTGCATGTCTGCAAGCTCACTGGAAGGTTAAGTATGCATTTCCTCACATACATGCAAGTGTGTAACTAACCCCAGTCACTCTTCCACAAACATGTTCTGACATAAAGGAGCTGGAGAAGAAACAGAGCAAACATCCCTTGACCTTCAAACACTGCAGTGTGAGCTGATCACAGTCTCCCACAGTGCCACAAGGAAGTGGAACTACATGACCAAACATAACATCTGGACGAACATGGTTTGTGTAGCTGCTTTAGCTTTTCTCCTCTCTAATTCAAGAGGAATATGAGCAGAGTTCTTTGTAGTTCTTCTTTCGAGGCTCACAACATGTGAAGCCTGGTACAGCGAGTCAGCTTTTACAGTCAGCTCTACAAAGGATGAATCTGAATATTATGATAATCCTTTCCAGCATTTTAAATCAAACAAAACATTCCAGTGTTCCTTCCTCTACACATTGTTGTTTATAGCAGCTGCTAAGTGTGCAAGTAATTGCAAGGCTTTTGTGAATAAACAAGTAACTTTTTCAACTCAGAAGCAGAGTACAGTAAAGATGGAAAGCTGAGATCCCATTCCAGTTTGCAGTTCCACAGACGACCAACCAGTCAGATTTGAAGTTCAGCTCCTTTTCTCATTTACTCGTATCCTTTACACTATGCCATCCAGTCCCTCCCGAGTGCTATTAGTCTTCAAAACAAATTTATAAATGTAAACTTAAGATTAAACAGGGATTCTCCTGCTCTTGCTGAATAGCTGTATTTATTTCTATTCACACAATAGTTTTGAGTAGCTAAGGGGAATTCTAACCAGCAAGGGAACACAAGTTACAACATATGATTGACTTTTAAAGATGAGTGTTTGATACTCACGGTTTTCCTCCTGGGATGCCTGTGAGACTGGGAGGGATGCCTGGGACTCTCATGTGATGATGTGGATCAAAACCAACCTATAGTTTTCCCCAAGCAAAACAAAACAGTGTATTAAAGTAAAAATTTGGCAAAGGAAGACTGTGAACTGGAAGAAAGAGAGTGAACTGAGTTAAACCCACAGATCTCATATTTAATATAAGCTGCTCTCAAAACTAAATGCACTAACAGCAAACACTTACCACTGGAGATCGCCCATAAGCTGCTGCTGCTGCTGCTGCTGCAGCTGCTGCACTCATTTGAGGGGAAATATTGTGCAGACCAGCATAGGCAGCTCCAGGGCTGGTCAGCTCCCCATTCATACCAGCATGTGGCACGATACCAAATGGAGTAGGATAAGGACAAGGTACTGCCATAGGTGTTCTTAAACCTGAACCTATGGAGAGGGTAAAAGAAGAAAAAAGTCACAGAGGCATTCTAAACCCATCAGATGAAACATGAATTTAGCTAACAGAAAAACTCCCCAACATATAAAAACAAAAAACCTTAAACCAACGAAAACCGCAACAAAAAAACACACACACTGTATTACAGTGCTGATGAAACAGCTCAGCACCCAGTTTAAACAACTTTAACATACTGATTTGTCACTTCTAATTTAAAGGGACCCTGGCAAGGGACAAATGGCCACTGTTTCACCCCATCAAAATTTATGGACACTAACCTATTGGGTCCACACCTGGGGGTTTGCCAGGCACTGGCCTCAGTCCGGGAGTGGAGTTGCTGCCTGGAGTTGGGGCATCAGTCCGTGGAGTTGGGGTATTTGATTTAGACACAGGAGTGGTAGATTTCTCATTCTAATCACCAAAATGGAAAAAAGGAAGAGAGTTTTTAAGTTATTTTAGTTCTATAGAGAGTCACTGGAAAGCAACAACAACCAGGATGTGTATGATTAGTGGTATTTAGCTTTTGCACTTGGGTTTCTACAGTCCCTGGCAATGAAGAGGAGCTGAAGAAACACTGAAAATGATGGAACGGCTTTGGTAATTAACTACACCCTTCACAGCTTTCCTCATCAGGAGCATCCATATGATCCAGAATGAGGCAAATAACAGAAAATCACTGCCAGCTGACAACTCGTAGCATATGTAAAGTCTGGCAGTGGTCTCACTCTGCTCATGGACCTGCTCCCATTATGATTATGATTTTCTGTGAAAGGCCACTGCAGGATGGACAAGAAGAGCACAAAAAAAATCCCCTAACAGACCAACAACTCATGCCCAAGCATGGTGCTAGAAACACAGGATGGAGACAGTGAGAGGTATAAAGCCAGGAACTGTGCAGCGCTACTCCTGTGACCAGCTTGTTCATCAGACAAACCACTGACCCTCCAGACCTGTCATGCCACCATCTTTCCTGAGCATTCACTTCAAGCTTTCTTTTTGTTCATTTTACTTCTTTAAATAATCACATGCCCTGCCCTGTGAAGAACTGAGAGGGGAATTACTGTGCAGCTCAGGTAGGTAGGTAGGTGATTAACTGTAGTCACAAACATGAAAAGAAAGGACACCCCTTGCAGGCAGCTCTTTTTTTGCAGTATGATTTGCAATGCAAGTCAAGGAAGGCTCTTGTAAATGACAGATTATTTTTTAGATAGCAAATAAGAATTATTGTTGCTGTATACAGCTTGGTAATTCAAACAAAGCTAACAAAAAATCACATCCAAGCAAGGAACTGAATTTGCTATAAACCACAGCACATGAACACAGCTCAAGAAAACCCTGTGTACTTTTATTTATTCTCAGAATGATAGTTTTTCATATGGAGGAGAAGAATATCTCTCAGAACAGCACATCTTTCATCTACCCACACCACCAACAAAAACCTCTTCCTGTCCCACAAGAAAGACTGTGGACTTTTTTATTATTATTTTATTAAACTCCTTTGAAGACATAAATTAAAATAATTCTAAATTGATGCTTCATAGTGCTTTACTGCACCATATTTACAGTTAAAATACAAATTGTGTCCAGAAAAAAAATCAGTAAAATGTATTTCAGCATATGATCACAGGTCAGGAGCATTTTTAAGCACTTACAAGGCTAAGTTCTTTGGATTTGGAGGAAGGAGTACTGCTGGAGGATGCAATAGATGCTGGACTAATTGGTGCATCTTTTTTCAGCAGTCGAGTCTTGTCCAAGCCATTTTCCCGTGGAGAGTGTGCTGGGCTCCCCCGGGGAGAAGAAGGATCCTAAATATCAGCAATATGGGTTAGCATAAAAACTAGCCACTACTGCTTGTCTTGAGCAGTCCTCCCTTTGGAAAGAAGATCTGCCATAAGAAGTGACATTTTCCTTCTATTCTTTATTGATTTAGCTGATACAATTGTAAAATTGAGAGAGATAATGAAGGACAACAGTTTTTTGTAAAGAAAAGTCCTAAAATTTTATGCCCTTAACTATGAAAAATCATGGCAAAAATCTATGGATATTGAAACACGCAAGTAATCTCTTTCTTTCAGGTGACAGATTGAAAAGGTTTGATGTACTTGGCAGACCTGATAAAGTTCCTGAATTACCTCATGGCCAGAGCGAGAGAAAAGACCAATATTGTTATAAGCAGCAGCCTATCTTGTGCTGGGCTGGCTTCAAATACCTCAAGAGAACTTTCTGTTCATATGAGAAACAAAAGTCCTCTGTAGAAATAAATGTTAGAGATCTGATTTGTATTCTAAAGAAAGATGATGCGACTGGATTCCCTCATGCGTTTCAAGTTCCCTTATAAAGGCAAATGCCGTAATCTTATTCATAAAACCAATATGCACAGAAACCACTGAAGACACCCAGACCACCATTTACTATAAGGTAGAAAAAATACCATCGTGTATACCTCATTGGAAACGTCAACTACCAAGTTGTCATCACTCTTTTCCCCGTCACTGTCCTGCAATGACAAATCACAATGTGTTAAAAACAATTTATTTAATATCCCAGCATCACTTAAGTATTAAGAAAAAAGAGCAGGGCTGCTCACAAACATGCAATGTACCATTCACTTTCACCAAACTTACTGTGGTCAAATATTTAGGCCACCTATAGGGCTTCAGCTTTGCAGGTTACCACAGCTACGGCGTTATTCCCAGTTTTCACACTGGTGGACAAGCACATGCAATGAAAATCTTCATCCAAAATTGCACTGCATTATGAAGTGGAGGCAAGCCAGAATCCAGATCTAAGAAGCCCTAGCCTAACTAAAGCTCACCACTACTGCCACATGACATCCAGGTGCTCTGTATTTGTGTTTTTAAAAACACTACGAATTCTATGCACCAAAACCTTTAATCCAATACATACATTAGAGGTACCCAGCAAAAAAAAACCTGTTAAAAATTTTACCCTCAGTTTTAAAACTAGTTATGCAGCAGGAATCAGGGTGAAACTACAGAAGAACACTTAAGTTCAACAATGCACAATGCAGACAATTTACTCACATAACGAGCTGCTATTTCCTTTTCTTCTGTTTTCTGTTTTTTACTCTCTGAAGAATAATCTGTTGAATTTCTGTGTTTTTCTGCCGTTCTGAAACTGGCTGAGGGAGATACAGAAGAGCTCTGTAGTCCGAAAAGAGAAGGAGAAAGTACTATTGGGCACTCATTCAAAACAGTAATTCATTTGTCACTACCCTTCAATACATCTTAAGCTGATAATATTGTATGGACCTGTTCTCCCAGAAACCACTTTGGGTTTTCATTAGCGACAGCTTATTTAAAAATTGCACATTGTATTGCAAGAGACAGAAAAAGGCTATCTGGAGTGTCAATGGGATAAATGCAGAGCTACCTTGGGTCATTTTATGAATACTGTGCTTGTCTTGTTTAGCTTTGTTTCCTCTACAAATGTGCAACGTTAAATCAGTAGTTCCAGAAGAGAGGTATGTTTGTGTACGTGTGTGTGTGTGTGTGTGTGTGTGTGTGTATGTGTTTGCCCGTGTAAATCGAAAGGAATGAAGAGGTTCAAGGCAAGTCACACTTCAGCAAACATTTCAATGAAGATTTCTACCAAAGAAAGAAGCAAGTTCTGAACAGTCTTGAAGCAGGCAAGAACAGGGAAAACCCACCTAAACTCATTTTGTTTTGATGCCTTTTACAATTATAGGCTGTGCCTGCAGAAGACGGAAATAAAAGGTAGTGGGCTCAGGGATTTTCTTGCCATTCTACAGCTCTCACCCAAGTAATGATTGTTGCCCATGCACAGACAGGAGAAAAAGGAAGATAACATGTACTTTATGCACTGTCATCCAACATTCTACTCTACTCATTTCAACAAGGCAGGCAACATTTATCAGCTCCTACCATATTTCCAAAAGTTAGTGAAACCAGTATTTTGGTATACAAAAAAGGAAGCAATGAAAGAATCAAAGTTCCGTCTGGGACTGATTTTAGCAGCAGCAGCAGCTTTTGGCCCTACTTCAAAAAAAAGCATTGAAGCATGCACTAAACTTTATCTCACGCTGAAGTCAGTGCTTGAACATACACAAGTAAGGACGTGTTTAGGCTTTTCCAGAATTGGAAATGACAGCAATGAAGATAAAAATAATTGTCAGTTGAAACCCTGCTGTTTCCACCTCTATCATCCTTATATAATGGGGTGGAGAGGAATAACAATTAAAGAAGTCCTTACTGATGGATTTTATATCCTCCAATTAACCCAGAAACACTGGTTTGGGGTCCTCTATCCATTATGGACTGCTGTTGTTCCACATAAAACTGTAAACCACAGCAATTTGGTTTGGGGGTTTTTAGTGCACATCTCCCTTAGGTTTATTTTCTAGCTATTAACATGAACACAAACCAAGAAATCAGCACTTACATTGAACAACTTCTGTTCCATCACTATGACAAAATTTCTTCTTTTCCTTATTACATCACAAGCTTCTGGTGAGGATTGAGAACACGGAAGCACAGAAATTAAGCTGTGCTTATTGCTCAAGTCACATGAGAGAATATTCCTCCCTACTGCACCACTCTCCAATTTTGTAAAATTTCCAGCCCTTGTCAAAAGCATCTCAGATTAATGAGTGGTGGAATTTACAAAAATTTTCTACATGTTTGATTGGTAATTGTTAATTACTCTCTAAGTACACTGAGTGGAAATAAAAATCTTAGAAAAAAGCTAGTGTTGAACACAGCTCGTGCCTTTCCCATTTGCCTACCTGCCTGCCTTCCTCTCTCTCTCCCTCCCTGAGAGTAAGTAGAAAAGGATTTCCCACCCTAAGCAAATACATCTTAAAATACTGTTAGCTTTAAAGCAGATCATTAATCAACTATTACAGTAAATGGCACCAACTAACCAAGTTATTTTTGCTTTGAAGCAACAACACATGTTAAGACATTTGGAGACAGCAGTGACAGTAGGTATAGAAGCACTTGAAAAAAAGACGAGGTACAAACACAACATAAAATGAACTGATGACTTGAAAAATATAGTTGTTTACTTCAATGATGTAGCATAGCCTTTTGCAAAAGATTTTAATAGTATGCTCCTATTACATTTATATTAATTTACAATTTGGAAGGCAGTATCTTGTAATGTGAATTCAATTCATTATTTTTTAACTTCACCCTATAGAAAGCAATTTGCTTTAAAACGAAGAAAAATAATCACCAATAAAAGCACAAATTAGAGTGGTGTCTAAAGAATTAAACTACTGCACTTATTTAAACAGAAATACTTATTTTCATAAATTTGAAACTATATAGTTTCATTTTTCACAATCTGGTTAGCTATGTGCTATAGATACTATTTTAATCTTTGATTTCATCACTTAATAAAGTAATAAATTAAAGTTCCCTACTAGAAAGATAAAACTAGCTTATTATCATAGCACACAAAGGATGAGCACCACATTAGGCATTGGGGCAATGCATACTGCTTAATGCTTTTATTGCTTCAAAGATGGATCAGACCTCATACCAATATGAAAAAAATTCTCCTGCAGTATCTCACCTGGCATTAGCAGAAAAATGGAGACAACTCACCTATTGACAGCAGGCAGACTCTCATTTCACAACCTGAAATTAGGCCTGTATACTAGACTAACATTATTTTTCCTCAAGAGTCAATTATTACAGAACAAATCTAAACATTTCCAGTTTTAACTATCACACCACTTTCCTTGCATGGAGCCAGTTTATCAATACCTCTTCAGCACCGCCTTCTTTTCCCTTCAACAAGAAATGCATCTGCTACATGAAAATCATTTGATTTCATGGGATCTCTGGTAATGGTATTGAGAAATCTCTTACACTAAGTAACAAAGATATGCCATATACATAGCAAATGAGCTATGGTCTAGATCTTCCTACGGACCTAATGCCTACTATTTTCGCTGTGCAATGGACAACACTGCTACTTGTACTGAGTTCCCTCTGTTGTCTGCAACAGATTTTCAGTCTATAAACATATGTAAGGTTCTAGTCTCATTGCCAAGTACCAGGATGGAACAAAGTATTCACTGACATCACATTCCTGCATATAATCCTTTACCAACCCACACACTGGTTCCTGAGTGTGTAAGCCCACAAATTCCAAGGGAAGTCCTTACATTTGCAGACTGTGAAAGAAAATCTCCATCAAAGCCAACTGTCTAACTGACAGACTCTATTCTGTTTCTTGATTAAAGCATCACTGTTCTTTCATTAAAACTCTCCTAACAGCTGTCTTTAAGAAGCTGGGATAGGATGGCTACTTAGAGAAATCAAGTGATTCAGTACCATGACTTGGCAGACTGTAAATTGATGTGCCAAAGTTTTTGTTGTAGTGACTATTAAAATTTATAGAGAAATAGAGTCTTTTCACACTGCTGTTTTCTTCAATAAAATGTGTTAATCCACTGGAAGAGTAGCATTTTCCTAATAAACAACACTGAATTTGATCACATATAATAATTAGATAAAATGTAGGAAAAAATACACTTTAGTCAAAGTAGGTTACATTTAATTTTTATTTGAGCAAAACATACCAGTTTTTCATATTTCTGCCTAGGTAGAACATTTTTATTCATGTTAAATACAACAAAATGCTGACAAAAAACAACTGAACATACATATATTTATGTTATAGAAAGGCTGTGCACGTTGCTGCATCCACATAATTTGCTTAAGAAGTGGAACAGTGTGTTTCTAGTGATGGACCCACAATATTTTTTGCATTAAGCTGTAAAGCATGACATGCTATGCTTCAGTCTCTGTTTTGGGCAGTGCTCAGAGCAGTGTTAACTGAAATGATCTCCTACCACAGGGACCACTTCTCTGTCTTCTCTCCAACACTGGCAGGACACTGCCCCTGGTGGAGTATACCAGTGCCATACAGGTACAAATTAAATTAATATCAAGAGTGCCATGCAAGCCTCTAGCCCAGCTGTAAAATTCTCTCCAGTACACTGTCTATTTGGGATAATTAATAGTTCAAATTGCTAGGGAAAAAACAATCACTGTTCCTCCAACGGAAATTAGTTGGTTCACACTGTAGCGTGGCAGAAACCAGTGTGGTCAGGCTGCACAGCTACCAAACCCTGGAAGTCCCAGCTTCCCAAATGCTGACTCCTCCAGATGAAGACCTGGCTTGAGCAGACTAAGTGATAATTAAATGGAATCAGTGTTGAAAGTAATGACTAGAGATGACAAGATGAAAAGCCTTCCCACATGTTAAAGCTGGTAACTCTTTAAAGTATTCACGAATATGACCATTCCCCAGTGTACCCTTACTACCATTCCAAAATGATGTATTTGGAGTGGAATAATTAAAACAATAATTCCCAACAAAGTGGGAATTACAAGATAATTGACCATACTGAAGTATTAAGCAAACTGCAGTAAAAGCCAAGGATGCTCAGCACTAAGGTCAATTACAGTATAATTATGTGAATGACATTATTGCTGTTATAAAGTCTGTTGAAAGTATAAGAGAATTATAAAAATGAATACCATATGTATCACAGAGAAACCATCAGGCAGTCCAGCTGGGGCTTGGACTCAGGCACTGTACTGGGCTTGGGCTTGGAACACTAAGCTGCCTAAGAAGAACATGAATGCTTACATCAAAAACACAAATACAAAAGAAAAAAAGAAATTGAGAAAATAGGGGTGAGACTCATGACACTCTAAGGCTGAGATGAAGACAGCTCTAGTCAGCTACAAATGGTATGCAGTGGCAGATGTCCCACCAGAGAGGTGAAAGACCATGGCATAAGGGACAGCCCAGTGCAGTCCATGAAGACCATGCAAAAACTGCAACCAAGAGCTACTCCACAGCAAGCCTTATACATGGCTCTAAGGCATCAGTCTAAAAGAATGAATTCGTCTACATACACCTGTGTATGCACAGGTACATTACTTTGCTTAGAAGGAGATGGTGTCTAATGCTGTGGACTGATCTACGGACACTGTGGAGTGTTTGCATAGTAACTGTGGCTCCTGAGGTCATCCACACTTACTGCTACTATGCCTTTTTGTTGTTGTCATTATCATTACTAAATTGTTATTATCATTATTACTACATCCCAATATCCACTCTAGCCTCATGGATCTTGTGCTCTTTGCTTTAATTTTTCAAGGTACTCTGTTGTCCTTACTTAGGGAAGAAGAATTTCTTTACCATGTCTTTAAGAATACACAGTGAGTAGTAATCAGGCTCACACAGTCAGGCAGTACAACCCAGAGCACAGCATTTCTGAAACAGTTCATCCACGCACAGGAGGCTGGCCAACTTCCACTCACCCATACTGTTATCAATCATTTTTTTTATTTTTTCTTCTTTGTCTCATTCACTGCTGTTTCTCTGTGGCTGCATTTTCAGATACTAGAAAAAGCCTCAGTAATTGTAAGTGAAAAATGCTTCTAACTAGCTATGAAAGATACAGAATAAAGCTGGTTTTAATATCACATGACCCTGCCTGAGCTAACTGGATCGAGTTTAGTAATCAAGCATGTGATAACTATTTTTAATACATACTATGATTAAAATGCGAACTTTGAAGTTTTATACAGCATTTTTACCCACTAATTAACTTCACTAATTGCAAAATTAATGAAGTTAATTAGAGGATAAGAGTGTTATAAAAAACATCAAAGTCTAGTTATGTGGTGTTGCCTGCAAGAGCAATGAGAAGGCTATTCAGAAGTCCAGAATAAAGAGAAAGTGTAGGCTCAGCAGTCTTCAAAACCTAAGCATTCTCAAAAGTTTCATGTGAACAGAAATCTAGATACATATGTACATTATGAATATGGGTATGCAATTTCCTTAAAAATATTCATGTAGCTGTTTAAACTTCTAAGTATTTAATCTAAGATAATTAAAAACATCAAAGTCTAGACATTATGAAATGGGTGACAAAATGAGCAATAAACTACTATGGTTGTATACACTAATTTCACGTTTTTTTCAATATACACTGTATATGTTGTATGCTGTAAGAGTTGAGAGGGCCACACAGCAGCAGCTGAAGATACCTAGCAATTTTGAATTATAATCCTATCAGCAAGTGATGTTTCTCCAGCCTCTCCTGGTGACAGGTGCATGCATGGTGGTGACAAGAAAGGTAGGTATTTAAAGCAATGGTGAGGGCTGCTCGATAGCCTTTCACAGATGGATTTTTGCAATAAATCCTTTAAAATACAGCTTCTCCGCTAATCACTGGCTGAAGGACATAACACACATAAGGTTTAATCACTACTGATACTATGATGAGGGTCAAAGGATGGAGAGAAGAACTGATGGAGCTTATGGGTTTGGCCAGGTGGGCTAAATTTAGGTTTTAAAGTTCAAACTAGGCCTGAGAATTGTCAGGTGACTTGAGCTGGGCTGAGCTAGCTTACAGCTGACTTCTTTTAGCCAATAATACTGTATTCCATACCATGATACATCATCTCAAAGGGAGTAAAATCCAGAGTTGTGGGTGTGGCTTGGTCAGTTCCATCATGGCCGAGGTACAAGCCAGACGTGGTGCAGCTCCTGTCTTGGAGTAGG
>JAWWEV010000095.1:36097538-36155151 GCA_035583235.1 Hafferia zeledoni | reverse complement strand
AAGCAAACAAAAAAATCAACCATTAGAGTACTACAATGCAAGAAAAACACGTCTTTGCCAATCATTTTTTGCATGAACATCAGAGATATAGTGCCAAGTAATACAGGCATATAAAACTTCATAGTGCGATAAAGATTCACAATAGAAATTACCAGCTTGCCTCACTTAAAGTATTTGTGCAGTGGGGAAGCAGGTTAAAGTCTACCCTTAAATTTACAGCCCAAGATCATGGCTGCTATCCCCTCAACCACCTGGATAATCTAAAGATCTTTCAGCCCCTGGTTTCTAGCCAGCAGTTCCAAGTCTCAGCACACACCACAAGTCCTACAGCACCAGTCGTACTCTCATCCTTTTTCTATGAGGCTTGCACCCATTGCCTTGCAGTAGCACTAGCTAACAATAAATTTTGCTTAATTTATGCACCTTAGCTTTAACATCACCACTAGCTAGTGCTTTGAAGAGAAAATAGGAACATGTAGAGTGGTTGTTCACATTTTTCCTCAAGAAAGCTGATAGTATCTTCTCATAATTGTTTTCCTGAATGAGTATCTGGGAAAAGCTAAAGGGCTCAGTTTTCCAGGTACTCTTCGTACTTCTGAAACACCTTTTATTTGTATTCAGTGCATGATTTCAAGCATATAGAAATTGAGGGCTGAGGAAGTGAAATCCCAGCAGTGAAAAAAATCTTTCCTCCTTAGGGAAAGTATCACGAAGAAATTATTTCTTCATGGTCACTGTTGAAGTCAGCTCTAGTCAAGGACAAGGGCACAAACACCAACTCATAAAGCTTTTATCCAAATCTACTTTATTCCTCAGAAACCTTCAGTCACTGTGGTTCAATTATTAGTATTGCATCCATCTTCCAAGAACCCAACAATAGGTATTTCTATTTAACCTCTTGTTCTGAACAATAAGCTAGTATTTTCAAAGTAAGTTATACATGTTCCCAAGTATCACACAGTTTGAAATGAAGGAACAAGCAAGATGCCTGGATTTGTAACAGACATCACAAAGCAATTGAACGTGCCCAGGAGTAGAGCAGAAGATATTGCTTTGAAAAAGAGTGAGAAGAGGAGAGATGAATGAATTGTACAGTTCTTTTATACGGGAGATAAGAGTGGAAACAGCCACTCCATGAAATATCACAATTTTCTCTGAAAGAAAGGGTAAAACCTGGTTAACAGTAACTTCTGTTAAACAGAGAAGAAATTAATAGTGCATATACATGCAAGTCCTGTACTTCATTCATGTTTCATGGTTGGATACATGAGTGGAAAGCCTGCTCAGAGCATACTGAGGATGAGCAAGCGCAAAAGATGACAGAACTTTTATGTCATAGAAATGTCAGAAATGGGAAGTGTAAGATAAGAAAGGAAATGCGAAGTTCACTTCCTTACATGCATACAAGGCATACAGTGTATCAAACGTATTTTGTCCCATGGCACCCTTTCTCTTCTTTGTATGAACAATTATAGGAATGATAAAGGCTTAAGTAGAAATCTGTACCCTTCCTGTGAAGAGGACTAGAGACAAGACAGTCCCAAAGTAGCTATTCACTAAACAGATCAGACACAGGGTGGGAGAGGAAACACAACAGAAGTGGCAACAAGACTGCTTGAGGCTGAACAACTGCTCAGGTTCATCTACAGAATCCGGCTGAAGAGTTATAGCACTTAAGACACTGAAAAGCTGGGCCCCATGCTGGGCTCCATATCAAAGTCAGTTGCAGAATATTTGTTAGTAGGAAGAGTACACAGAACTACACAACTTTGAAGTTGCAGCCTGCCCTTGCTTTTATCATGGACTGAAGTAAAACAATTAAGCAAGTATTAGGCAATTTCTTCCAGGATGTTCAAGAAGGTTAATCTACTTGTCCATGACTGTTTTTTTTAAATGGAAGGTTACAGGTTAAATGCTCTGTTCAGTTCAAAATATCTAAATAATTAGTGTTTTGAAATGCTTAGGTGCATACAGAGAGATTTTCAGTTCTTGTTCAGATGGGGTGTGAAGAATAGAATACTTTTCAAGCATTTTGTGTTACTGTAGAATTGTGATGACTCTCGTGCTCTGAAACATCAGACCTACCCAGTATAGATTTCATCATGTAGAATTTTATCAATATGCCTGTGTTTAAAGCATGCCTATACCAATCACGGAAACCGTCTAGGTTGATCATCATGGGCTGGCATTAGCTTCTGAGACTAGTTGATTAGGACACAGGATAACTGAGTTTGAGAGCAGCTTTTCCTATAGTGCAAGTTATCTGCAATCCACTGTAAAAAGAAATGGCTACACTTTGCCAAATCCCTCTGCCAAGCCAAGAACACAAAAAAGTAATGTTCCTGTTTGTTTGAAGGTATGTGGCATGTAATACTAACATCATCAGTGCCAGCATAGTTATGGCATGGTGGTCTAGTGATTTGTATCTGCTACATATTATGGTATAAACTTTTTTATACACCCCTTTTAACTGATAAAATTTGCAACATTTGCCAGACTGACTCTCCCTAGATAAGGAAGGCCTCTGTTTCCAGAAGAACACAATACTGGAGACAGCAGTGCAAATTACTGTTTGCAGCTCAATCACCGTTGTCCTTGGCTTTCTCTCCACAGGTCACCAAGATAAGAGGGCTTGCTATGCTACTTCTGGAAAGGAATGTACTCATAGTGCTACATTTACAGAAGATTCAATTTGTAATGCACTAGACATATTCACAGGCCTGAATTCTCAAAACTGACGAGCATTTTCATTGTCCTGCCTCAAAAGATCCAGTAGTCAGAAAAACTCGCAAATTCTTGAGTCTTCTAAAGCTCAAGATGTTTCTTAACGGGGACCAGTTGACCACCTATCTTTCTTGTAGAACTGATAGTGTATGCCAGAAACTCCTGTTCAGACTCAGGACTAGCAAAGATTTCTGTATCTTTACCAAGAATTTTGCCTATATGAAAGATAGCTATCCAATTATGGGTTCCCTGAATATCCATCTTTGGTCAAATGACTGTAAGCATTAAGAGATCCCTTCCTTGTGTTGGGCTAACAAACACAGCAAACAATGAAAGGTGTCTCACACAAATGCAATTACAATTTAACATAAAATATTTTCTGTATTTGTACAGAAATAACTGTTTAACTTTATACATATCATCAAACAATTCTACCCAAAGATACATGGCAGGGACACACACACAGACCTTACACTCCTTCAATACAATAAAATTAGCCTTCCTTTACAATAACTCTCATTGTATATTCACTGAACAAGTGTAAAGATCAATTGCAATTGCTTGATTTCAGTTCTAAACAGTATACTACACCTCTCCAAAACCACAACAAAAAGTCAGCTTGTAACTAAACATTTACCACATGAAAGTTCCCATTCCTACTAAAATGAGAAGCATGTATTTTCAGCTTTTTCTAATGTCTTGGAAAAAATACTGAGAAATATATCTGCCCTCCATTCTACCATTAATTCACAAGTTTAGACACCAGGAAAGCAATACCGTGGAAATAAATCTTACCACTAATCTTGAATATCTGTGTTCAATCCACAGTCCAACTATTAGAAGTATGATTCACATCAACCAGAAAAACTAAAGACTTCACTAGAAAGATTATGCAAAGCAAAAAAACCCCAACAAATTACAGCAGCACACAACAAATTTATAGTCCAGGGCATAGTTACATGCATCAAAACAACAGAATGCAGAACACAGACACGATGTGTCCATGTTCAAGTGGGTTCTTAACAGGCTACCAATTGTTCAATCAAGCTAGTCATTAAAAGATCTCAGAATACATGGGGGTTAAAGAAACCTGGGTGCTATCAGAAATATCTGTCCTTTACAAAGAAGGAAATTTAATTTTATCTTGGAAGGAGAATGGGGTGAAAAAGAAATATCAACATAGCCATTGATAAAAATGTGCAGCCTTGAGCATACACATATGGGTGGGGATTCAATAGGTCAATTTGAAAATTCTCTGTACTACTTGCAACAAGACTCATCAAAGGTCCACATCTCACAAAATAAATTCAATGTGACACCTTAACTGCAGTCTAGGAAATGGCTGACTTTGAAAATAAATGAGATACACTCTACCACTTGGCATGATTATATCACCCATGTACTCCATAAATAAAATACAAGAGACAAACCTAATAAATGTGAGATACTCAAAGATGATGCAGCACCTAGCTACCTGTAGCCAATCAAGACTAAAACTCTAAAGCTGTCAATGGCAAAATAACAGATGAGTTTATGAAATTTTAGGCTTGCTTTACGAAGACAAGCAAAGAAGTAATTTTAGAAGAAATGTGTAAGTAACATAACCACCAAAAATCCCAAACACTCCAGAAGATGTTAAATCAAGTGGAGAGTAGGGAGCATGTATCGAAGTAGGCAATATGGGAAACAGTATGAATAAAGTGCTAAAACATAAAAAAAAACCCCCAACCAAAACAAAAAAACCCCACAGACACACAGGAAAACCAAAACACAGACAGTAACTTAGCTGTAAAATACCAGGATAGGAAGTAGAGCAGCATGCATGTGCTCTTCTTATGTCTTGAACAATGTAACAACTAAAACTCAGACACAGAAAATTTCTGATGGAACAGAAATAGATTATGATAGCTTACAATATAAAAAATTGCCAGGCATTAACAACAAAGTAAGTAATTGAAAACTTATGAATATACTTGTTTAAAAGTAAAAATTTACAGCCACTGGAGTATGCAATCTCCAAAAGCATTTTATGTAAGTACTTAAAGTTCTACTAAAGTCAGCAAGAATGCGCCTGACAACTCTTAGAAGAATGTTTTGAGAAAAAAGCCTGATCCTTACTGCACTAAATTTAAACACAAACCAATACATAACACCAACTCACTGAGCACTCACTTCAGTAATCTTGTCAACATACCACTAACTTTGAGTAAAAACAAGATTTAACAGGTTTCTTACACTGCCAACAGATCGATAAGCCTGTTCTCAGAAGTATGGTGGATAACAACAAAAACACCTTCAGGATTGCTTTTCAAATAAAGTCTGCTGCTTTCCTACTGTTACAGGAAAAAGAAAATACAGTTTTCTGCCTGTAATCTGGTGTACTTTTTAGGATGTTTGTAAGACTGACATTACACCGTATCACTAATTAATAGAAGTTTAGAATGAAAGCAAACAGAAATATGTAACTATATAACTTTCACCACAGCCTGTCCCATAACTTAGACAGTATTCTTAAAGTAATAATTTCTGAATTTTTCATGAAACTTCAAAATGAAACATTAAACCAAGGTAGATTGGTTACTAAGACATTATAAACATATAATATGAACATTGAGCACAGAAAGTGCAAAATGTTGTTATTTTCAAAATTATGTAAGTATCTAGCTAGAGAAAAACTACTCTAATTTCAGCTTCCTGTTGAAAGAAAAAACAGGCCTGACAACCAAGCATGAAGGGACAAAGAAGGCGTTCTAACAGAGTATTGAAAAAGGTATTATAATTCTCTCTGCCCCATTCTGCAAAGCAGTTTAGTCAAATTTTCTCTGTCAGCACCTGTGTAGACCTACTTGTTCAGAACTCTCAAAAAAGAATCAATATTTTAAGAGGTCATACATGCTTATCAGTAAGTTCAGTGTCAATAATCTACCAAAGTCAAATTACTGAAAAATTTAGGGTATGCTGGTGAACTTATTCTACGGCAACATCAAAAACCCCACAGCATCACAAAAGTATTTTATTTAACAACTGCTTCATCAATAACTAAAAATCGTAAATAAAAAAAATGTGTTGTGAAAGCTATTCCACATCCATGTGTCACCTGTTTGATGACTGCTTCATCACCTTTTTGCTCTCTAGTTGCACATTCACACAGAAGTTCAAAATAGGCTGCTCCATTATGTAGGGTGTGTGTAATCTGTTACTTAAGCAACTGCTTCAGATATCCACTGTCATCATCTGCAGATTCTCATGCCTGATAAAACAGGTGCCAGACAAGGAAGTCTGCAAGCTTGCACTACACATTTATTCTCAGTGAAGTGTGAAGTTTAGTTTCAATATATTTTTATTAACTATTTTACCAGCATCTACCCCAGAAAGGATAAAATAAAAAAACCTCCAAGTGTACCTTCATCAGCTTCTCCCTGGAAATAGGTACATGCATACCTGTTTTGGGATATGACAAATACCATTTGAGAATCTTTATTCTTCTTTCACTAGAAGAAGTCTGAAACAATCTCTTTTGAGGACATGCAGACACTATCTCCTTTGAAATTCTTGTTCACAAACACAATAAAATTTTATTCTCTCTAGATATTGCAGATGTTACCAAAATGTCAAACATTACTTACGGTTTCCCCCCAGGAATTCCTGCTAGATTTGGAGGGATTCCAGGTACTCTCATATGAGGAGGAGGATCAAACCCAACCTGACAATGAAAAGTGAATTAGTCTCACGCTTGCAATTTCTCACTCAGCAAGAGAAGACCCTTTTCGTCCCTCCCAAAATACTATGCATTTAACCAAAAGGTGGCTTTTACCCACAGTATTAAATAAGTGCATGACCCTTCACTGGGGAGCAAACCAAGATGCTTTCCCTGGGCATGATTCTGATAAAAGCATTCATATGCAAACACAAAACCAGTAGCATCTATCAAGCACTCATGCTACTGAGCCTAACACAAGCATCCTTGCGTTAGTAGCGTATCAGATTCCTGTGTTAACCCTGGAACTAGAGTCCATGGTATGTCAGCATGAAGCCACACCAGTGCTCTTTACCTCTAGGACAGCTAGCAGGCCGGCACAGTGCAGTGCTGGAAAGCAGCTCTGGGCCCCAGCTAGGATCTGTATATGGCTCCACAGCATTCTGTGTGAGCACATGAACTGAGAGATCTCTCAAGGAGCCACATTGCAGGGTGCAAACAAATTCGTATACAGCTTAAATAGACTGTCATTACATACTGCAATTCCCCTGAATTTTTACATCCTGAGTAAGTATATACATCAAATAATCCAAGCAGAACAAATACTTTAGTTTTTCTTCTGAAGGTCATGCCTGAGTACAAATTGTTATTGCTTTAAAAGGAGGGTGTACACTATGTAGAATTTCCACATTTTTACATAAAAGCCGTGTTTACCAGTTTGAAAAAAGTAGTCATACCTACAATAATGAAATGACAAGCTTAAATCCAATTTTACAAGTTGGTAAGTTTGTCTATGCATAAAAAAGCCATTGACAAGCTCATGTTTGCAGAATCAGGTCCCTAGATTATTTTGTGTGAGAACATGTATAACTACTATGCCCCATTTACTGACTACATCCACAACAGCAACTATTCTCAACACGCCTTAGCAAAGAGTTCCAAGATAGGTATCCATTGCAGATTGATTTCCACAAAAAAAGAGCAAAATACAAGGACAGTGACACAAATAAAAAAGGCTTTTGCATGCTTCAAGATTAATTTTTTATGTCTGTATGGAACACGAGTGTAGTTCAGTAACAAAACAGCCACAGCTTTGTGTAGTCTACAGCTATAATGAAATACTTCGGCTACCGAAAACAACCTTTTCATTGGCATTACTCATCAGTTAAAGAATTGATGAAGGAGAAGGAAAAAAAAAGGAAACATACATTAATACTGAGAGCTTTTATTTTCAAGGTGCAAATTTGTTTCTCCTGCCACGCAGCAAAATGAAACATGCGGTAAAGCTATCAAGCCTCTGGCACTGATACAACTCAGGAATTCAGTTGTGCTAAATGAAGCATGTAGTTTTTCTCAGTGAACCACAACTCGCACAACTGAGATTGCATGCAATGTATGGCTTACCATAGGAGACCTTCCATAGGCAACCACAGCAGCTGCAGCTGCAGCAGCGCTCATCTGGGGTGACATATTGTGCAGACTGGCATAGGCTGCCCCTGGACTGGTTAACTCTCCATTCATGCCAGCATGAGGTACCATTCCAAATGGAGTAGGGTATGGTCCCGGTACTGCCAATGGTGTCCGCAAACCTGCAGCTACAGAATAATGAAATTAAGTAATTTCATTTATATATTCCTGCATACAGGGAAGAAAACAGCCCCTTTCTTTCCCCTACAATACCTAACCTTTCCCCGTCTCACATACACACACTGTCAAGAAACACTGCCATAATTTGTCTGTACCACCAGCTCTTCTCACTTAGTGTAAGTAAGATCTACTGAAGTCTGAACTTTGTGATTACTTCTAGTAATGTCTTCTAGTATTACCTATTTCCATTTCTGTAATATTCCCTTGTTTACATTAATCTTCTCTTAGCCAAATTAAGCAGTAAAGCTGACAGACATGATTTACACAGCTTATGTCTGAAGCAACTCTGTGTACAAGCCTGGATAGCAAAAGTAAACTTCACCCAGCATTTGTCAAGCTGTGCACTGCAGTAAATATTAGTAGACTCCAAGAAAGTAGAAGGGATTGCACACAGAACAAGTACCAGAAACTTCTGAGAAGTCTTTTTATATCATATTCAGTCTCTGGATTATTTGCAAAAAAGATAAAGACAAAAGTAAACAAAGAAGAATAAAAGACAGAAAGATATTCAAACTCTTGATAATCCAAACATCTGCTTCTCATCAAATCCTCTCTTGGTATCAAGAACAAAGCAATATAATTAGTTAACAGTTGCAAAGAACTGCATATGTAAAAAAAGACTAATTCTGGAACCATAAAAACACATGAGGTAATACATTACCAGCTTGGTTAACCAGAGGGTCCATAGTTGGAGGTTTGCCAAGACCTGGACGAAGTCCTGGAGTTGCACTTGTGCCTGGAGTTGACACATCACATCGAGGAGTTGGTGTGCTGGATTTCAGAACAGGCGTACTGGCTTTTTCATGCTGGTATCATTAAAGAAATTAAAAGAGTATTATTTTTAATCCAGGTCATATTATACAATTTTTCACAACAGCAGCTGGGATGTTGGGCACCTACTACCTAGTCCCTCAGCCAATTTTCATAAATCCATGCAACGCTGACAACATTAACTTGTGAGAGAGAAATGCTGACCATTTGATTGCTGCCAATATTAAAACAAGAAATGCAGAAAGATAATATAATATGATATAAACAAAAATAATGCATGAGTTCAATTTTTTCAGGACACTACCATATGCATTACCAAAAGTATTTTAGCTTGAAATCCTTAATATCTCAATTATTACTGAACACAGCAAATCTAAGTACAAAAATAAAATACCATCTTAGTTGATAGTATCAAAAAACCATGACACAAAGTTACAGAGGATCTGATCAAACTGTTAGTGAATCCGCAGGAAAAGGTTTTCAAAGAATAACAGCTTATTTAGAAGAGTTTAAGAAAAAAAACTTCTTAGTGCCTATATATACGCTATGTTAAAAACCGTAAGCTGTTGTTCCAGAAAAAAGAAAAAAACAAACAATGCTTAAGCAACTCTTGTATTTGTAATAAATTTGCAATTCATTTGACAAATGCAGGAAATACAAGAAATCAAAACAAAGCAGAAAAATTGTTGAGGAGGGAAGCTGAGTAATACTACAAAGGTCTGGAGAAACTATAGTTGATTTCAGCTTCAAATGTTTAATGCCAAGTACTTTGTGCCGTAAGTAATTGCAGAAGAATGCAGAGTTAGATTTTACAAGAAAGAGGAATATTTATCTGGAAAGCAGACTGTTACCTACCAGACCCATTTCTTTGGATTTGAGGGAAGTAGAACTTCCGGAAGAGGCTGTAGATGCTGGACTGCTGGAGGCATCCTTCTTTAGCAGGCGGGTTTTATCTGTACCGTTTTCACGTGGTGAATGCGTGGGACTTGCCCTTGGGGAAGAAGGATCCTAAAACAATGGGAAGGGAAGAACAGCACAGAACCGTGTCATAGGTTGGTACACAAGCACCACTGATGAGTCTGTGGGGAAAAAAACCTTGGAAAATTTAAGCAGCAAGTTCAAATAACAAGACATTTTGCTACTTTTATAGACAAAAAAGGTGAAATTCCTTCATCAATTTAGAGACATTAGTAAAATCATATAGTAAGCAATCTGTTTTTATTTTACATTATGTAATCATAAATTGTTTCCAACCATAGAGCTTGCAATCCAAGTATACTAAGTACAAACTAGAGCAAGTGCACTAACGGTGGGATACACACAAGGAAAACTAGGGGTAAGTAACTGCAGTAAAGTTAATACTGTTTTTCCATGTACATTCTCCACACTCTGCTAGTGACAATAAACAGACCTTGCTCATCTCTACATTCAGAAGAAGAGATAAAAGTGCACACTTTCAGGGATTTCACAGAATATTCTGAGTTAGAAGAGACCCACAATGACCACTGAGTCCAACTCTTAAGTGAATAGTCCATATGAGGATCTTTATATGCCATAGTTATCTGTCACTTTTTTTCTAAACACCACCTGCAATTGCTTCACTACTTAAATCTACAGGAAAAATTGAAATCACCTCTCAGATGATTATTTTCCTCTCTTCCAGATATACTCTCAGCATTTACTTTAACATGAAATAGCCATACCTGCAAGCTAAAATCAGAGCTCTGCAGGTTCTCCATGCTCTGTTGGCTCGTAAGATTAGCATCAGGGAGAATATACACCTCACACGAGGGCATCAAGTCTACTGACCAATTATTGAGCGATTTCATTGCAAGCAGGGCTTCTGGACAGATTACTAAAATCATTAGTTGGATACCTATTTTTCTACTTGGCTAACATAATTTGGGCACTTGGGGCTGCTGAAGACACTTCTCTACCAGCTTCTCTCCTTTTCCTTTGTTCTTCACAGAGCCAAAAAACCTCAATCCCATATTCAGACTTCCTAAATCACTTTGTTGAATAAAATGAAAGATGAAGAACCTTTGATCACGTATCCCTTCACCTTGACATCATTGTCTGATCTCTGACCTGAAGAAAAAGGCATTTAAAATCTCTGGAAAATCTTTTCAAATGACTGCCTTCATTCTAAAAAAAGCACTTTTGGAAAAATTGTCTTTTAACATAGGATGTTAAAATACTACCAATTTTTAAGGCAACATTTTTAATAACAATCCTATATTAAACAGAACATTAGATAACGTCTTCCTTTTTCCTTTGAAGACAGTAGTTTAAAAACCTCAGCCTTCCACATGCATCTCACAACTCTCTGCATTACAGGGCAGTTGTGAAGCCTCAGAATGTTAACTGCAGAGGGAACAGACCTGCACAAAGCAGCAGAAGGAAAAGCTGAGAAGGCAAAGCTCAGAGGAAGACATAATAACTGCAGGACTAATAAAAAGGAGATGTTGAGAATATTTTAACATATTCAGGATTGTTTTTCTTCTAGCATCTAAATGCACTTTTCTGTTAACCTTTGGGCAAACATGTAAAAAATGAAAAAAATTACCTCATTGGACACATCTACAACCAAGTTATCATCACTCTTGTCCCCGTCACTGTCCTATTAAAAATAAATAAATAGCGTTCATTTCAGTTAGTACAATAAGAGCCCAGAGAGAAAGACTACACATCTACTCAGACATTTTTTGATTTTCCTAAACAAAAAATAAACGGCCTTTCATTAACTCATTAGCAATAGGGAGACCAGTGAAAACAGAAACACACCACCTTATTAATAAAACCCAAATAAAGTAGAACTAGTTGAAAGATGGTGATCTCACCATCAGTGCAAGTTGCAGATGGTCCCAAACCCCTCCTATTACCACTACTCCTAAAAGAGAAAGGCACTCTGTTGATACACTAATCTTATGTGTTAATGTTAGAGAACTTACTCTAATGTTAAGTGTATACCTAAAAAAAACACCATCTCAGAAAAAAAGAGCTTTTAGGCATGTTTTGATGGATCATCTTCCTCCAAACAATAGGACCATTTTTTTCCCTTTTCCAGTAAGGTCAGTTTTGCATGAATTATCTGAGAAAGAAAAAGCTTCAGAAATGCCAAGGCATTTCAATATTTCTGCCTAGGAAAACCAAAACACTTAGACATTCCTAAACAGAAATACTCTACTGCAGTTTGTCAAGCTGCAATTTGACTATTTCACTTAGATCTATGTTCACCTGAGCTGCTCTATTGCCATGTGATTGCAATTACTCGAGTGCCTCCTGGTCCCTATCTCCAATATAGGCTGGGATGCCCCAGTAGACATATTCTATGATAACACAATGGTCTATTGATATGCACAGTGCAACTTGGTGCTTCAATCCCAAAGTGAGTCTTGACAGAAAATCAAATAAACAAAATCAAGTGAATGTTAAAACTTTAAATTTTTGTGAGGGCAAGTTTGATATTTTTAATAAAGTACTTCTAGTCATGAAGTTTCTAGCAAACAAATCAGACATACAAGATTGCTCAACCATCCCCCATCTCTTCCCTTCATAAAAACCCCAAACCAATATGCAATTTCAACCCTTCCCTTCTCTTTTAACAGCTGAATCTTGCTCCAAGAAATACCACAAATACATTAGGGTGTGTGCCACTGGAGATGGAATGTTGTCTCCCTTTGCTGCTCAGGCAGCCATCTAACTAACAGGTGCAAAACATAGAAATGAAAGCTCTAGGTCCAGTTATCTGATACATCTTGAGAAGTATGAAGCACCCACTGTGCTGAAATAGGTAGGAACACATTTGAGAGTAGATGGGACACCTGTGCACCAGAAATACTACTCTGAAGGAGGGCAAAATTAGCTGCAAGCAATGGTTAAGTCAACACCACTAACTTTGCCATCTTGATAAACAAAAATTTACTGGGATTTTCAAAGGCATCTCTTGTAAGTGCTAATAATATCAGAAGATTCTCCTAACTAATAAACACACCCATTGAAGCTACACAGGCTCTAGCACAAAAACCAGTCAGAAGTTAAAAAGAGAAAAAAAAAATCATTTTGCATCTTTTTTTTTCCAAGAGCAACAATTCTTACAAATAATTTATGTTCTTTTGACAAAAGCAGAACTTCCTTGTCCCTAGAATTATGGAACCTTAAAAAAAAAAAAAAAGAAATCTTTAAGATTGGAATAAATCTGGAACCTTCAAAGACCCTTGCTTTGCTCTATTCCTTATTTTGATGCTGTTTAATTTGTAAAATCCATTTCAAACAAGCAGCAAGCAATACCACGTTAAAAGTATGGATTAAAACAAACTGCTTCTACAGCCAATAATAGCGTTTCCATCTCTTTTCAGCAGAAAACCAAGAAAAACAAGCAAGTTCTTTCTTTCTGTTCTTTTTATATCAAATGGAGCTTAAGAATGCTTAATCTTCAAATATTTAGAATGAAAAAGACCAATAGAATACCAAACCCTCAAAGCTGAGAGAGTAGCATGCAGAAGTCTGTCACACCCTTCTGTAATCAAAACAACATTATTAGAAAGTTAAGTGCAAATACAACTTGTAAGACTGTAACAGCACAAAGTTATCCAATACCTGCTCAAAGATATTTTCCAAATGGAGAACTATCACCCTACCAAATACTGAGGAAATAAAGTTTCTATTTTCTCTTAGGTTTCAGTAACCCAGAAGTAATTAGTAATCTGAATCACATAAACCAGAAAATTTGCCACATTATTGCTATTTCAAAGTACAGTATGTGACAGTCTTGTATTGGAGCATCTCCTTGAAATCAAGCAACAAGCAAGCTAGTCAAAAATGCAAAACACAAAACTGTGAACTTTTGAAATTTCTATTTGCTTTCTGCTGAAACTATCATATAAGCCAAAGTAAACTTTAGTAACTTGGTACAGCCTTATAATATATGCAATTTGCAGTGGCAATTATCAATCAACACGGTGATAGCTAATTATCAGACAAATTTACTACAACACTCAACAACAAAATCCTCCATTTCAAACAAACCTTCAGGTTTTAGAGCAGCTCAGAAAGGATGTCGTTCAAACTCTAAGAGTCCAAGAACACTTGTGAATCACAAATAGCTACTCCTAGCTCCATTTTTCCTGTTGAGGGGTATTATTTAACAACATCCCAGACTACTGAGTCACTACTCTTCCCACAATACAAACAATGGACTTTCTGGCATACGTATTCATGTACTACTTAAGTCTTTGGAAACACATTTACTTGTTCTTCACTGCTCTTTTACTGTTCATACAAGCACAGTATGTGCAAATAAATGAATCACTTCTTTGACACAGATTTGCTTACATAGTGGCTGGAATCCTTATCATCCACCTTTCTCTTTTTGATGTCATTGGCATATTCAGGGCCATTCCTGCGTTTATCTGTGCTTCGTAGACTGTCTGGGACCAACAGAGAATTACTCTGTAAAAACAAAATACAAGGTCAATTAAAAATTCCTTTTTAAGATTGCTTCACATGTGCTTAAAACTTTAAACTCGATTTGATAGATGCTTTAGAAATAAGATAACCATTCAAGTCTTTCATTCAATTTAATTCAAATCAAAGCGTTTCAGGCAAACACATAGAGCTTCATGCGTTCTAATAAGCTTGGATTCTCATTGTTAAACTTATCAAAAGTTTAGTTCACTTATCAGTCACCATTTATTTAAATAATTAATTCAAATTATTGTCTAGATGAAGTAGGCTTGCTGTCTACTCATGAGCAAGTAACTATTATTTTATAATTTTTTAATATGCAGATTCCATATGATAAAAGAGATTCACTAAATATAATCTGATTGATTACTCACTTCTAGACCATCATAAACAACTGAGGCTTGGGTATGCCTAAATCTGCAGGCATGGACAGAAAAATGGCTGTTTGCTTTTGACTGTTAAAATAACAAATATTTTCTGAATAAGGCTATGCAGTAATCAATTGTTAGCTGTGGTAAATTCCAACTGGTTTCCTTCAACGAATGTATCGCAAACAAAGATCAAATATTTTTACTTCCAGCATAACATTCACTACTAGTGTGAAATTAAGGCCGAAGTGCTTAATCAGATTTGATCTGAAAAACTGAGGCCAACATACACACACAAAAGCCAGAAGCAAAGACTAATCTTTTCCTCAAACTACAGGGACTGCTTTCATTCATGCTAAGTTATGCTAAGTACAAACTGTTGACCCAAAGAGCATTTCAGACATTTTTCAGTCACATGACAATCTGACATCCCTTCGATTCCCATCTCCACCTCCGTTCCAGCTAAAGCATTGAAATGTGTTACAATGAGCTCTTTAAGGTGCTGGATTAGCATATGCAAGAGGGCAATTTGTTCACTGATGTGTTAATGCTGTGAACAATACAGAACGAGTTGAGGAAAAAAACCCATCTCCTTTTCAAAAAGACTTAGTAAGCCTAGATCCTAAAAACGAAGTACATGCATAGATAAATATATGCTCACATAAATATGTAAGTAAATAAGCATTTACACACACACATCTCTCTCAAGAGAAAAGCTAATACCAATATATACTTCAGTATGATATACTCATATACTATGTACTGACACATACATAAACCCTCAAAGGCAATACTTAATTACCCAAGAGCCAGAGATATTTACTTGTAATATATCAAAACATAGTTTTGTGCAGACACAAATGTTTAGCCCCACGGAGAAGGAAAATGAAACAGGGTACATAAAGCAATCTGAATCCTTTTTTTAACTAACTCAGACACTGCACTTTAAAGCCAACGCTAAGATCTTTTATTCATGACTACTCAAGCTAAACAAATGCCAAAGGGCTTACATAAAGCATATAGGAGGGTCTATTGAAATTTAGTATAAAGCAGCTCAAAATAATGTCTTCACCGAATTGTTTTGCAGCTAAAAGGTGGGCTTGTAGGATCATTAAACTAACTGCCTTGACAAATACAATTGGAAGTTAACCCCTTATCTCCACCCAGGAGCAAACAAACTCAGAGATTCACTGTTTTAAAAAAAACATTAAAACCCATTTTCAACATTTTAATATTGAATCCATCATGTTTGTAGAAATAAAAACATCTTAGGAAGCAAGCTGTCAATTAAAATTTGACCAGAGATGTTTTTCTTTAAAGGAGAAAAGTATTTTAGTTGACATACTTTCCTTAACAAAAATAATTAAAACTACATATTTTACTACTGAAGAGTTTAGAAAAAACAATCAAGGTAAAGGTAGCACAGTGAATAAACTCAGGTCCTTGCTTTAATTTGCCAAAATAAAGTGAGAAGAGCAGAAAAGTGGCAAAGGGGCAGCTGCTGGGACAAATTTAGCAACCCTGCTATTTGGGAGTTATGGCTTGCAAATTTTGGCAACCACTATGTGTAACTATAATGGCTGATTTTTTTTTTCTGTTTTATTGTAAAGTCTACCAAGACAATACTAACAATATTTTGTACTGTTAGTCTTGCAGAATTTCAAAACTGTAAAACATACCTAGGAACTCCCAGCTTCTTCTGTGTCTTAAATGCCAAACAAACATTATTTGATTGGTTTTTTCTTCAAAAGACTGATGGCTTGTCACATGAATATGTAATTATATCACAAGTCTATTGTGGAAAACATAATCCCTGTGGTCATATTTACACTACCTTTCTATAACTTACCTGAAACTATAATTTAAAGCACTATTCTCTGCAATCAGAGCGCCCATGTTAGAAGCTGCTACAGAGCAGCTTATTTCACAACAGCTATATCTGAAATTGCAAGTAGGTTTGTGCTGTTGTTCTGACAAAATTCACCAGTAAACTCAAAAATTAAAAAGTTCCTGTTTTATTTCCCATAGGAATTCAATAAAGTTCTAACAATTGTGACCAAAATCAGGTAAAGTATAACTCTGGATGAAAAAATAGCTTGCTACTGTAACCTATTATCATAATTAAAATCACCAACTGCATAACACTTCATTCAACAATGCAAAAATATGAATCTTTTAAAGTGGTACATATGGTAGATCCAGAACATTGAAGTAACATAGGAAATAAATGAAAATACAAGCAAGAACTGAGAAAGGGATGATCATACAAGCCTTGGACTATTGATATCTCTTACTCATGTAATTACTCACTGTTCCCGGTTCAGGAACAGTATACTTAGCTCTGGTAGTTTACATTTGCTATATGTCCACTACCAAACATGAGGCCAACCAGAAGACAGCAGCAACAGCTTCACAATATTAAGAGTCTCCTTATGTTCTCTTTAAAAAAATAATAATAATCTGTCTAGTTCTTCTATTAGGTCTACTAACTGACTTATTTTCAAAAACAGCACAAGAATTTTTATTTTGACTATAACGAGGGGTTGTTTAGTAATACTACTGAAATTTTCAGTTGGGATTGATCTTCAATAAAAAACAATTTGTATAAAAAAGGATATAGTTGGTTTCCTAAAGAGAAACTGCATGGCACCAATTTTTGTCTTGTCTTAATTTACACAGACTTGATGCATTACTGAGGATAATCCTTGCTTTCAATCATAGGAGTTTGATTTATTGGGGATCACCAATGCAACACTGTAAATTGTGAGCCTCAGATTAGAACAAATGCTCCAAAATCAGTTTCATGTAAGTATTTTCCTTTTTCTCCAATAGTTCACTATATACACATGAAACCCGTTTTTTTCAAATAAGCCCCAAAAGAAGAAAAAAGTCTAATGCAGCACTGCTTCCTGTCAGTTACCAGACTGCAAAAGGGCTGTGTAACAGGCAACTTGTGATCCTAAAACAACTCTGCTGCCAGCAAAAGTTAAACACTGAAACCACCAGCAGACAAAGGTAAAGCAAACTCTAGCTGTAATGCATAGAAAGAAGGCAGGCTTCCTACTAAGAATATAATGTACATTATTCAAATGCACTTTCTTCAGCTTCCATGCCATTTCCCAGAGGAAACACTTCCAAACCACAAGTATATGTGCCAGAGGTACAGGCTGAGAGCCCACTGTATTTCATTTAGCCCCAGTTACAATACAATACATACAACTCACTAGTACATACAGAACTGACAATTTACTTTAGGCTGATCATTACAGCAATTAAATAATAGTATTTATATTACATGTGTGCTCATGGTTCATCTGCACCTGGTCCCAATTAAGACCTTCTCTAAGTGCTGGGATCCTTAGCCCTCCCACTCCCTTTTCCTCCAGAGATGTGCACACACATAGGCTTGCTCTGTGCTTGGTCATTCCCTGATTGATATCCAAGCCAATGGCAGCCACCTGCCATTGCAGACAGTTACCACAGTTGACACTTGGCCTTGCTTGTATCATTAAGCTGCGCCTCTGTATTTATTTAACCATTGCCCCAGACCTCTACTGCTGTCCCACACAAAAGTGCTATCTACAGAGATGCATATACAGATAGTAACAGGTGCAATCCCTTGCGGAGTAGGTAAAATAGGATGAAGTCCAATATCTATGCTCAAAACTTCCGTTCCTCATTGCCAGGACTCAGTAACAGAATACAGGTAGAAGACGGATTTAACGATCCCACAGCAAGGCACAAGAAGATTATGGTCAAAGTTATTCTACTCCAGGATCATTAACTACCAATTTTTGAATATGCTTATTGCAAACACACATGTCAAAAACTCAAAAGTTGACTTAAAAAGTCAGGAGGTTTTGTTTTAAATTATTGGTGATAGAAAGCTACTGACTTCACCTTCTTTTTGACCACCGGTTTAAGTTATATTTAGACTACTACATTCATATTCAGAACAAGGAAATCTAGAAGTCTAAATACATTTGAGTCACTCTACACATTGATTTTACAATCAGAAGACATTAACAGGGAATAAGACTTCTGTTGATTTCAGTATTTTCTAGCTAATGTTTGTTAGAATCAGGGTATCTGTAAAAACTTACACCAGACCACCCCAACTTCCTTGTCCTTTGCCATTAATCTCATGCTACTTGCTTTCTATCAGCTACAAACTTAACTACAACACAGCAACCCACAGCTCTTGTGTATGATCAACTTCTGCTGAAACGAACTGTACTATCCTCTAGAAGCATACTTGATGAGTACCCTATATTTCCACAGAGCAACTTTTATAATTTTCCTCCACCATTTAAAATTAATAAAACACAAAAAAAAACCCAGTCTGCACATAATATCATCCAAAAAGTAGCATTCAATTGTTCATATCTCCTTTCTCCAGGACTCAGAGTGGAAGAACAGGACAGAGAGCTTAGGGTACAGAATATTCTTCTACTCTAAGAAAAGAACATTTGTTTTCCAAAACAATTGCAACATTTATGCTCAATAGCAATGGCAAGAGGAGGTCTTAGAAAATTCATTAATTCTTCTTAAGTCTTAGAAAACGAGCTAAATGTTTTTCATGAGGGCATGTTTTTCTTTTCATATTTTTCTTTTGTATCCATGTCTTCTCTCAAAACTTCAAGCTTCAGTTGCAAAACTTGCTGACTTTGCCTGCCTTCATTACCTGCAGTCAGACTGTGTCCCATTAGATGCCTGCATCCACAAAATAACATGACCCAGTTTGGGATGGTTAGAGCTACATCAGCCAAAACCCACCATTACCTATGTAATCCTGCAATTTAATTTTGGCAAAATAATTCTAGCGTTCACGTATTAAGTGTACTATTATTACTATCTTTTATGTTACTTATGTATTTCACAAATATGCATTAACAAAAAACTTTTTTCATTTTACTTACTGAAACTTGAGATAATATATAAAAGAAAACATAACTCTTGCTATTTAGAAACAGCAAAAGTAGTTAAAAAGGGCAGTGGTCAAAATGAAGAATAATGAAATCACATATTTATAAATGCATTAATCATATTGTTATGAATATATTGTGGAGTATTTCTAAACAGACAATACACCAAAGTGCATGACCACTTATTTGCCTAAGAAGACTTTAGAAAAATAAACCCAGATCTCATTTACAAATGAATATGCTCAAATGTGCCACAATACGCTTCAACTCAAAGTTATGCCACAAAAACTCAACTTAAAACCAAATAGGTATTAATTTTTCAAACTTGAATGTTTAAAGCTGTCAGATTCTACTGATAGTACTTCAAAGTCAAGCTAGACATATTTGATGGAAGTCATACTGTAAAACTGCATAGTAATACCAAACATCATGGGTAAATTTAGGTAACTTACAAACAGTATGGGGTTTGGTGTCTTGGATGATGAAAGCATGCCTTTGTCAGGATTTCTGACAGCACCATCACTCTTAAAATGTTACTCCAAAAATCAAATTGGTTTTATCTTGATGACCCAGATGTTACAAAGTGATTTGAAACATAAGAGCCTACTGCTAGTTGGAACCACACATAATAACCAAACAGACCTGCTGGCATGCCTTGTATACTTGAGATCAATTTCATATAATCCTTATATTTTACATTAAGAATACAAGTCAATTACAGAAGTTTGATGATCAAATAATTCCCAGCTCATCATTTTAGCTACAGACCTGAACTTCACCATCTCTTAAATTATGATTCTTTCATTGAAGATATCATTCAGTGTTAAGCAAAGATTCTAATGTAACAATGCATATAAAAATTTTAAGTTCAAGCCCACGTGTATTCAGCTATTAAGATTTAATTTCGTTATGAATTATTATCTTCCACTGATACCAGAAAGGAACCAGGATGTCCTAATATCCTGAACTCAATAGGTCCACACGGCAAAATTCCTGTATGAAATTAAACCTCAGATTATTTAAAGGTTACTTAGTGGTAAATGCAGCATAAAACCAGTCTGCTTCAGATAAACCAGGCATTCATGAGTTTACACATGTGAAGACACAAGTAACTGCAGCAACAATTTTATATAGTTTATAATATTTACATCTATAGTAAATTAAGCAAGTAATACTTCAATTCTCCCCCAACACAAAAGCCTGGTCTAATTTTGACAGTTCTTCTTCCATAGGCAAGAACTATTCTGAGCCACAATTCAGAGTCTAAATTTCACAACACTGAAACATTTGATTTTAAACTCAAAAAACTTTTTAGCAAATTACATGATGGACAGGGTAGGAGAAGATGGCAACAGGGCAACCAAAGGAAATGTAACCAAATCAAAATACAAAGCCATCACTACCAGATATACATGTATATGTGCACAGACACACACTGCAAACCTCCATCCTCAGCTCCTAAGAAGAGTTAATGAGATTCCTGAAGTTGACTAACATCACTCAAAGAAATATGTCCCACACAGAGGAACACATCCTAAATAAGTCTGAGTCTTAATGAAAACCCACTTTAAAATTATGTATGCAGTTACACCATCATTAATAACATTAAGCAAGCTGAAAGGAATGCTTCTTGCTTAGCAATCTAAAACCAACAGACTGCCACAAAAGATATGCAGATAGTTTCCAGTAAATAATTGCAAGCAAGTCTAGTATATATATTAAAAAAGCAGCAATAAGCATCGAAAGGTTAATACCATAAAGCTATCTGTCAAACCACTTTTCCTTGTCTTTGGCTTCACTGAGAAAAGGAACAAAGCAGAGCTCAAATTCACCTATGACATGAACAAGCAGAATTACATTGAAATGATGTAGAAGTTGCACATGCCCAGCTCCAACAGATTAATACAGCAATATCACTGAAATCAAAACCATATGAAAAGCTGTAACAAAGTTTTTCAGAGGGTTTTTCAGATAAGGCTGTCTTAGACCAATTCTATTACAGGGAAAATAGTATCGCTAAAGAAGTTACACATGAAGTACAAATTACGCAGTAAAGATATTAATATGGTTTAAAGTGATGCAATAAATAAAACTCCTAAGGCCATGGACACATCATGACACATTTAAAATTTACACATTTAAATTTCTCACCTGTTATGCAACTCTAAATCCTGAAAATCCAAAAGGAAAAATCTCAATTCTGACTAACATATTGAGATTACTAATATGTAATATTTGTAATGTTCTTTTTGATTTGAATCCTTCACCTCCCCCAGTCACGTGTTCATAAGCAAACTAAAGTTCAAGCTTGCCTAAAATCATTCTGCTTAGAAATAAAACTCCTTCACACAGTCTAGACTTGGTGTTCTGCACAAACCAAGAGATATCTGAACAGAAAAGACATATGTCTAGTACCATGAATATAGCTAAAAGGAAGACAAAACAGACAAACAGTGCAACAGTTGATTATTAGATTACTAGAAGGGGAAACATTCAGAGGAATGTTGGTACTTACTGTGCCTGGCTCTCTGTCTGCTCCTGCAGTAACCAAGAAATGGACAGACATGCCCGTTCAGACACAGAGGCAAGAACAGAAATAAAAAAGGGGGGAAAAATTAGAACACAAGCCGCAAACAGTTTTAAAATGGCTTTTATTTATATAAGTCATTGCACATTCCTAATACAGTGATTTCCTGAAAATTACAGTATTTTGTAAACATGATTTACAGTTTAACCATACACAAAGCCTAGTTTTATTCCATGACAGAATAAATTACTTTCTTTCAAAAATTGGTCAAGTGCAATTTTGCCCAATATTTAACTGAGTACTCGAATTTAAGCCTATGAAACTAAACTAACAGATGCAATTATCTAAATCTTTCATTTGAACACATTCACTGAAGAATTTAACTTCTTGTTCCCCCTACCTTCCCACCCACCCATTTAACAACATTACTTTCCTTGAAAAAGTTACCCATTATGCAGTTTAACAGTTTTCCACAATATGTTGCAGGCCACTGCTATTACAACTAAGCATTTATTAGGATGTCAAAACACCCTGCAAAGAACAGAGCAGGTGACACCTAGTGATCCCCTTTTAAAATACTGAAAAACTCCAAGCTGAATTCTATTTTAGTGGTATATACGCAAAGTGTTAAAGTTTGCCAACAGTTTTTTCTCATTCTGTATAACTTGAATTCTTTAGAGATGCACATAATTTGCAGCAATGTGAAAATCTGACAATGTCCTAATCAAGCCTGCCATGCCTCTCACCTCTGTGGTGGTCTGCATCATGATGCTTCTTGTCATCTTTTATTGCCAAGTGAGACTGCCCACCCAAAGCACTAGAAAGGGCAAGAAGGCCAGCACTGCTTCCGAGTGGAGGGATTCCTGGAGGCTGAAGTCCTGATGGATGCGGCGTTAGAGGCACTGGAGGTCCATGGCCATGGGAGAGATGTTGAGCCTGCAACTGCTGCTGCTGTTCCCAGTGGTATCATCATTCCCAGAAGAACAACGTATAGCACATAGTTTGGGAAGGATAAGGCAGAAGTTTGGTTAATTACTGAGAATCAACAGTGGGTTTTGTCATTTATTTGTTTGTTCTAAATTTCGCGACTCCCCTTTGTCCCACCACATTATACATACTTGCACTATATCATGCTGTCTTTGGACCACTATGTTCATGTCCCATTACCCAAAAAGGATAGATGGGTACCCATTTTCCAACCTGAGCAATAAATTCAACTACTGTAGGTTGTTTGGGGCAGCAACTGCCTGCCACAGCATCACTGGAGACAAAGAGCAGCAGCAGAAGGCCCAAATACCTTTCCCTTTCTATAGAAAGGTATCTCACTGCTCTGAAAATAAGAAAAAAATGTTTCAGTGTCAACATGGATTTAAACTCACATCCTTACCTTCCCCCAATTTGAAAACAGCAAGTACATTTCTATTTTGAAGATTAAAAAGTGTAAAAGATACTGCTCAATTTTGTCTTTAGTGAAGTTAAATCTGCATTTTATTCTAGCCAAGGCTTTTGGGGGGAATGTGAAGGGAAATTATTCATAACCTCACAATGTCCATTGTCCATGGAACAGGCATAAAACCCTGTATGGCTGTAAGCAATTTTAGAAATAGAGTTCTTATAATAGAATGCCTTCCCCATAGTTTAAATATTAAGATATTTTCTAATTCAATCTATGGTTTTATTAACATTTTCCAAGTTCAGCTATCCATTTAATTGGTCCAAAATGCTCAGCACATTTGTTTTTTTTTTAATGAAGCTTCACAACCATCCTTAGCTTAGTCATAGCTCCCCTATAGTCTGCTACAGGTAAACAGATTTTCTGCTTCTTTTTGGTTTCCTTTTGACTGAGCATGTGAGTAGAAGACAGAACAAGCCTCTACATCTTGGCCACTCTCCACTATCCCTCTGTTGAAAGCAGATACCAGAACAAAGCCAGATCCCACTCAAATCATGGGATCAAAAAGAAGACAGATAACCCCATGTCTGAACTGGATGAACTCAGCTAGACATAAAGTTTGACCAGGTAAATGCTAGCGGTCCTTTAAGAGCAGGCAAAATTGTTACAGTACTGCCAACAGCTACTGAAATCATGCCTAGACTACAGCTCACAATTTCACAAGTTACCACAAAAATCTTCAACTCAAAATAATGTAGAAATATTGTATCTTCTTCTATAGGTCCCAAGATTCTTCAAGACAAACTGTCAACAATACCTGCATAACATCTACTGGCATATGAATGAATTTATTTATTAGTAGTTAAATGACTACTACACTCCTGTAGTTTTACTTCTCGGAAGCCCATCCCAAGACATACCTCAGGCTGCTTATAAAATAATGAAGACACAGAGGTTCACATTCAAGAACTATGGACTGGACCTGCTAATCTTTCACTTTTCTGCTGTCCCAGCTGTCATGTAGCCATCATTTACTTATTTTGATATACAAGACAAATCTCGAAATTTATCACAATCCATTTAGTCAATTCTATAAGGCCACATATTTACCAAATCTTTCACCACACATGATACATCAGAAATTTATTTTCAAGTGCTGCATAAAAATCCTCACTAGTGTTCATTGCTATATATACATCAGATCACAACCTTTGTCAGCTTTTTAGTATGTTTAAAAAAACAAAAGAGGCAGTTCTATTTTTATGTGTTTACAACAACTTGCTACAACAAGTAACATTTTTGAAGGAAGTTCTAAGAATTACTTTCATTTCAAGTAGTTAACACAATACCAAGCAGCTACTGCTAGTGAAGCTTCACTTAACTGAAGAGCTATCAGTAAAACAACTCTAAAGTCTGACAGGACTGCAGGGGTTTGGTTTTTTGTGTTTTGCTTTTTTGATCCAGCATCTAAAAAACAAGAAGACATCCCTCTTTTCACAGACTTTATCAAGACTTCAGTAATTTTTAGCACATTTCCTCAAAACAGGAGATAACCCAATGTTTTGGCAGGCTCCCTCAGAGATGGCATATCATAGTCATTCCCCTCCTCACTGACCACTTCAGCCAGGTCACTCGTCTGCACTCTACCTCTGAGACAGCATGAATAAGCAGTGCTGTGCACCACTGATAGCAGGTCTTGTCCCAGGCTGCACTATCAGCCTGGGTTATCTAGCTGTAGTGTGCAATTGCCTAAGAATAAAAAGTGATTTATTCCTTCCAAATCAGTTTGGTGGAGAAAAGCCCCCTCCCTTCTGCAACAGTGAGCTCAAATTAGCTTCTTCTTGCACTGTGAGCATGGGAAGGTTGAAACAGAGAAAAAAAAAGTGTTTCCATTCTGTTCAGGAAGCATATGAGGATTCCCGTTACTCATGCTTCTCTTACTTCATTTAATTAACAAACAAGTTAATCCACTTGATTTCAGGAAGCATAGGTTAACATTTTAAGAAATGTTACAGACACACTACCTACCATTTCCCTGGCTCTGCCTGGTAGCCTGCACACTGTGCCTTTTGAAAGTCTGAGAAATGAGGAACAGATTAATTGACTGTAAGAGGTTCTGAAGCTGAAAGCATGTACTGAGGAGGGCTATATCTTGTGTTCTCTAACACTACTGCCCAGGGACAGAGATGAATACTATTCAGTGTAATGTGTAGAACAGACTATGAGAGCTGCAAGTGCATTGCAAAGCTGCTCTACGCACCTTCGTAGCTTTCCAAATGATTACTTCAGGACACAGCACACAAAGATCCTTAAATATGGCACTAAATTAAACTGACTTGGGACTGAAATTCTCATCATAGTCTTTGTGCTTATTATCTGAAGTTCATTGCTATTTAAGACTTTGTATATTGATTTACTGCTTACATATTACCTATTCATAATAGGTTTAAAGTTCTCCCTAACATATAAAGATGATCCTTTCCAGAAGTTCATACTCTTTTTATTTAATAAACTTGAACTGTTAAAAATATATTGTATTCTCATTCTGAAAGGAGTGAAAGGAATGTGCACTGCACACAAAGGAAAAAACTAAAGACCATGGAGATGGGTACCAGCAGCTTTCCCCAGATGTATTTAGTGACAAAACATTTGCCATAGTAGATCCTGGAAACAATTATGTTATGCATATATTACTTTCCCATCATTTCAAAGACTCTAATGCCTGCTCTGTAACCTTCTAAGAAGAGCTAAGCAGCAGTGAGATATAAAATGGAGTCAGTTGGCAGCAGTATCATGGTCTACTAGGCATGTTCATTATTAGTTAATTAAAAACTAGACATCTGCCGTAAGAAATGTGCTCAAAAAAGGATGAGTAACAGGTCTGTCTTACTACCAATTATTATCATTACTTCAGAGCAAAGGCTGTGTCCACTTTCAGAGGGAAGTGGGAAGGTAGAGAAAAGTGCAATGATGCGTACTTAAATGACTGCACTGAGATAATTAACCACAGCAGTGATTTTAAAAACATCAGTAGTTCACTCACCATATTATTGCAAAACCAGAAGTTCTTTATATTTGCAAAGGGAGAAAAGGAATTACAAATTCTTATTATTGTACTGTCTAGATGCACGTTTTATTGCCTCAGATGTTTTTCCTAGTATCCCCTTAACTGAGCCATAAAGACTAAAAAATCAACATATAAAACCCACAGCATTTGCTTCTCTGAGCAAGAAACTCTTTACAATTTTAAAAGTAGTACAACTTTTAATCTCTTAACATTCTAGGCAAAGTCCAGCTATAAAGAGATCTTTAATCAGGACTTTAAATTTGGAATTACATTTTCAATCTCTGACAAAGACTTCTAGAGACAGAGTTAGCATGTTTCTGTGAAACACAGTTCCTATCATTAAACAATGACAAGTCTCCTTGCTCATCAAGATAGAGCACAAGTTTCTACAATCCCACTCCCCACTTTAAGGTAGCTCTGTTGAGGTCACAAACACCTAATTTTATTTTAACACATTTTTACTTTAAAATCTAGTTTTCCTGTAATTAAACAGTTGTAGCATTCTTCTTTTCTTAAACAGATGTGTGATGTACTATTCAGTATCTGTTGAAAAGCATTGAACTAAAAATTCAGATGTGATTGTAAATGAACAGTGTAAAAAATGTTATGCCTAGTCCTAAACTACAATAGCTGCCTTCTCTTATGTCCTTTTAAATAAACACCCGACAGCAGGAAAATTTTTCAAAATCTTATAAGCACCTTCAGTAATACTATCAACAGATTCCCTCAAGCTTCATGTATGTGTTCTGAAAAAATATCTGGCAAGTACAGAAGTCATCTAGAGACCCAAAATGTAAAAGATGGTTTTATGTCATCTTCTGTAAAACTGAAGAAGGCAGAAAGACATGAAAGAAAAACATGCATTACTATGTTCAATTTCATTGCCAAAATCACTTCCTTCCCAATGGGAAATCCACAGTTTTTCATTTGCTTGCTTAAACAGCAAAAGGAAGTGAAAGCCTGCACCAAATGTCTATGGCCAACAAATATAAGAGGGCCACTGTCTGAGCACACACAGGTAGTTGACAAGGAATAACCTTTTCCCTCACTGTTTAGAAATATTCGTAAAACCAACATTGCAAATGTAACCTTCCAAAAAAGGAAATAAGTCAAGACTATGCTTCTGTTGCATCCAGTTTTCTCTGTCATCCTAAAAACCCAAAAACCCTGCACGCACCCACACTACCAACAGTCAAATCTGCCAGGTGGAAACTCATCAGACAGCCTAAGACATTAATTAATACTTGCATTTAAATTCCTGCATGTATTTTTCAAAGAGTGTTTCAGCTGCAGGGAAGAATATATTGCAACACAATAAGCAATCTCCTTGAAAAATATATTCACATTCTTCTATAATAGAGTGACTGCATCTGTTGGACATGAGAAGAGCAACAGATACCATCCATTTAGAATTCTGGAATGTCTTTCATATGGTCCCTCACAAAATTCTTGATAGTAAATTGGAGAGATATATCTTTGAGGGATGGATTATTACATGAATAAGGAACTGGCAGGATAACTGCATCTGAGGAGTCAATGAGATTCAATCCATGTCTCTGTGGAAACCAGTAATTAGTGGTGTCCCTCAGGAGCCCACAATGTGACCCAACACTACTCATCAATGATACAGGTAATAGAACTGATTGCATCCTTTGGTATTTTGCAGATAACACCAAGCTGTGTTGTGTAACTGGTTCACTTAAGGGAAGACATAACACCCACATAGACTTTGACAAGCCTAAGAAGTGGGCCCATGTGAACCTCAGAAGTCTCAACAGGGCCAAAGGCAAGGTCTTGCATCTGAATTGGGGTGATTCCCAGTATCAGTACAGACTGAAGGATGAAGAGGTTGAAAATAGCCTTGCTGAGAAGGTCTTGGGGTGCTAGTAGATAAAACATTAGACATGTACCAGCAGTGTGCATCTGCAGCCTAGAAAGCCAAGTGTACCGTGGCCAGTCTACCAAGGGAGATGATTCTCCTTCTTTACTCCCCTGTCAGGAGATGCCTCCCTGGAGTACCATGCCCAGCTCTGGGGTCCACAGTGCAAGAAAGACACTGACTTGCTAGAGGCCTATAAAAATTATTTGAGAGGGCTGGCATAGCTTTCCTAAGAAAAAACATAAAAAGTTGGGGTTGTTCAGCCTGAAAAGCTCCAGGCACACTCACTGTGACCTTTCAATATACAAAGTGAAAATGGAAAAAATACAAATACAAAAATAAAATTGGAAGAGACTAGGGTCTGTCGTGACAGGACAAGGAGTGACAGTATTACACTGAAAGATGGTAAGTTTAGATTAGACATATGGACAAAATTTTTTATGATGTGGGTGGTGAGACTGGATGTCCCATCAAAGCCAGGTTGCATGGGGTTTTGAAAAATCTGGTCTAGTGGAACAAGTCCCTGGCCATAGCAGGGGGTTGGACTTGATGCCTGAAGATTTCATCCCATGTAAACCATTCTATGTTAGGTCTTACCATTACCACAGACCTCAACAGGCTGGAAAAAACAGACACACAGGAAACTCATGAAGTTCAACAAAGGCGAGTGCAAAATCCCGCACAATGGGAACAATTCCATATACAGATACTGTTCACCCAGCTAGGAAGCAGCTTTGCAGACAAGGTCCTGGCAGACCAAGCTGCACATAAGCCAGCAATGTGCCCATGTGGCAAAGCACATGAATGATATCCTGGGCTGCATTAGAGAAAATACTGCTAAAAGGTCAAGAGAGCAGATCCTTCCCCTCTGCTCATCCCTGTTGAAGCCATACCTGGATGACAGTATTCTGTTCTGGCCTACCTGTACAAGAAACATGGACAAAAATTGAGAGCATCCACCAATGAAACGAGAGATGCCTCAGTAGTCCCAGCCCTCTGAGTCTGTTCCTCATATGCAAGATTCTCCAGTCCACTGTCTTTATGGCCCATCATTGGATAGCCCAATGACAAGACAAAAGGTAATGGGCACAGACTGAAACATGGGAGGACGCCCCTGAACATCCAAACACATTTATTTTTGACCAAGCCCACACACAGACTGCCCAGGGAGGTTGTGGAGTATCCATCATTGAAGGTACTCAAAAGCCCCATGGACATGGTCCTGCACACTAGCAGTAGGTGGTCCTGTTTGAGCAGGGGCAAGTGAATTAGTTGAACTCCGGTGGTCCCTTCCTAGTTATCAGGCATTTTGTGATTATGACATCCCAGAATCACAGCATGGATAAGGTCGGAAGGGACCACAGTGGAGCATCTGGTCCAATCTCCCTGCTCCAGCAGGGTCAGCCCAAAGCACATTGCACAGGATTGCATCCAGGTGGTTCTTGAACCTTCCCAGTGCAGGAGACTCCAGAACCTCTCTGGGCAATCTGTTCCAGGGCTCAGTCACTCACACAGTAAAGAAGCTCTTCAGCATTTGCATGTGGAACTTCCTGTGCACCAGTTTCTGCCCGTTGCCTCTTGTCCTATTGCCTGGAATCACTGGGAAGAGCCTGGCTCCATCTTCTTGACACCCTCCCTTCAGATACCTATAGACACAGATAAGATCCTCTCTTAGTCATGTCTTTCTGAGGCTGAACAGGCCCAAGTCTGCAAGAGAGATGGTCCAGTTCCTTAACCATCTTTGTAGCCCTCCGTTGGTGTCACCGCTAATGGCAGGCATCTCACTAGACCCCGTGCCAATTTTTATTCTTTACTGTTTTCTTCTTGTTTAAATGTGTCTTAGAAAAAAGAGAGTCAGATACTACTACAGTTTTTTAATTTCCTAACCAATTCCTTTGAAGTATGTGTTTATTTTGGTTGATTTGATTTCCTTGTTTCTTCTTCTGAATCCTTTAACAGATAGAAAGCTACACTATTCAGTAAACAAAATTTAAAGTGCCTACCACTATATCTCTAGCTAATGTGCCAGAATGTGGTTTTGTAGAAACTGTTTGAAAACTATCCTTATGTGTTCAAGCCACAGTGCCTAATGTGGGAATATAATGTCCCTTCAGAAACAAAGAAGTGTCTTCAGCAAGTCTTTTCCATCTCTAAATCATATGAAATGTCATTGTACTACAGAAATTTAAGTACATAAAAGGACAATATTGGCAAAAGCTACTCAAAGCTATGTATGGCACACACACAGAATTTGTGTGACAGTGTCATGATTATTTAAAGGCTCAATTATCTCATGGGAAAAAGCCTGTTTCTTTTTCATGCTTTGTTACAGAAGGTGCATAGGATAGTGTCTTTGGGTCTTAACAAATTGTTATGGGTTTAGCCAGGTAGGCCTAAAATTTAGGTTTTAAAGTTCAGGCTAGGCCTGGAATTGTCAGCTGACTTGAGCTGGGCTGAGCTAGCTAACAGCTGACTTCTTCTAGCCAGTAGTGTTGTATTCCATACCATATTACGACATCATCTCAGAAGGGGTAAGAGCCGGTGTGTGGGAGGTGTTAAGTTAGTTCCACCATGACCGAAGTGCAAGCAATACGTGCTAGACTTGTTTTGCTGTGCTAGGCCTTGCTCCTGCTGCTGCCGCTACTTGCCTTTTGCTTGAGTTCAGGGAAGTAGAAATATTTTGTTGTTACTCTTTCTGTTTCTTATCGAGTGCTTATTGATCCAGAGTGATAGAATCTGTTTTTGCTAGAGAGTGGGGAAGTTTTTTTTTTTTGTTATTCCTAGCTTGTGTAAGTGTATGTTATACTGCAGTTTTACTTTTCTCTTTTCTGTATAAATATATGTAGTCAGTTGAAGCATAAACTTAGTTTGAGAGTTTTTTCCCACTTCTCCCTTTTCTCAGCCAGAGGCTCTCTGTTCTTTGGGCAGTTGGCATTTTGCCAGCTCAACCCAAGACACAAATTTTCCACTCCCACACAAAAAACCCAAACAAAACCCCAAAATTTTTCTGGGAAGAGAATTTTTCAGAAAGCAAATATCCAATTCAAATAGAAGATGTAAGTTAACTTCAGTCTGTTAATTTTTGAACAGAAAGCTCTTCAAAGTTTTTCACATTTCCTGTTTTTACTTGTTCAGACAACAGAACACTAAGAAGTATCAATTGCACAACTTCTTTTAAGCAGAAAAGGGTTGCATAAAATGTCTCATAAAACAGAAAACTGATGCTATAGTAGGATAAAGGTAGCTTTTTTACACACACGCACTCCCCAAGCAATCATTTCTTCACAAAGTTAACTTCAGCTCTCAGCTAACTAAGGCTAAGTTGTATTTCACTGCTCCACTGATACAGTAATTATAAAAGACTAACTAAGCCCTTCTGTCACTTTCATTATTAAAAAAAAATCATATATAGGATGTCCAGCAGCATGTCCAAAGTAATCCATGAAGCTACTTAAGAAAAACATGAAGCTTATGGTTCTGAATTAGTTTTTTATCTGTTTTCCTTTCTTAAATCCTTCTCCACTTGGTCACTCAATTCCTTTCTCCTTCTTAGAATTCACTTTCAGTCCTCTACTATGGGATCCTCCCTTAGCAATCAAGTTTTTCCTCCTTGTTTTTCAGAAGAAGGAAAAAAAAAAAGACATGAAAAGCAATGCTGATTTCAAGTGGATCATGAAAATTAAAAATATCCCTTCATGCTCTAGTGTCCTCACTACACTATTACAGTAATGCATGCCTGTCTTCCTGTAAATCTCTTTTTACGTGTGGCATACAGTTTTGCCTTAGAATACTAAATTTCTTCTGCTCTATTTTTTTTCTCCTTACCTTAGCAAGGTTAAATTACATTCTTTAAGTATAGCTTAATTAAGGAAAGTTAGCACCCTTACAAGCATAACTCTAATTACCTATATACTTTTTCTCTAAAGTTAAAAGTCCTCTATCTAAAGAAAGAAAATAAAAGTTAGTTGCAGACAGGAAGGTACCACACTAACTCATCTGAAACAAAGCTATATATTTATTGATTTATGTAGTTCTACAGAAAAGTTATTCCACAGAAAAACTAACAACAGGAAGAGAACACAGATTCCAGTCTGGGGCCAGCAAACAACTGATCACCTACAAAAGGCCCAAAGACAGTAACTGAGAGAGTCAACAAGGGTCAAAGAAGTTGAACTTTGTTGCATCTGCCTAGTAAAACTCTAAATTCAATTTTCAATTACTACAACAGTAAAGGTTTTTTCAAAGTGCCTTATGTAGTAAATCTCTCATAATACCCTCATAGGCAAACGCAGAAGGTATGGTCTGGATGAGCGGACACTGAGGTGGATTAAGAACTGGCTGAACAGTAGATCCCAGAGGGTTGTGTCACAGGGTCTAGCTGGAGGCCTGTCACTAGTGGTGTCCCCCAGCGTTCAGTACAGGGCCCAGTCCTGTTTAACATTTTCATCAGTGACTTGCATAAAGGGGGAGATGCCTCCTCAGCAAGGCTGCTGACAACACAAAGCTGGGAGGAGTGGCAGGTACTGCAGAGGGCTGTGCAGCCCTTCAGGACCTCAACAGTTTGGAGACACAGGCAGGGAGGAACTGCCTGAAATTCCTCAAAGGCAAATGTGGGGTCCTGCTCATGGCAAGGAATAATCCCAGGCACCAGTACAGGCTGTACCTTCTGGAAATCAGCTCTGCAGAGAAGGAGCTGGGGGTCCTGGTGGACAACAAGCTGCCCATGAGACAACAGTCTGTCCTGGTGGTCAACAAGGCCAATGGTATCCACGGGTGCATTAGGAAAAGCATTGCCAGCAGGTTGGGAGAGGTGATCCTGCCTCTCGGCTCAGCCCTGGTGAGGTCAGATCTGGAGTGCTGTGTCCAGTTCCGGGCTCCTCATGAAATGAGAGACATAGGGCTTCTGGAATGAGCCCAGCAAACAGTTATGAAGTTGTTTAGGAGACTGAAGCACCTCACTTATGAGGAAAAGCTGAGGGAGTTGGGCCCATTCAGCCTTGAGACGCGACAACTGAGAGGGGCCTTCATCAATTTCTCTAAGTATCTGAAGAGAAGGTGAAAACAGGACAGAGCCAGGATCTTCTCACTGGTGCCAAGCAACAGGACAAGAGGCAATGGGCAGAAACAGACACACAGAAAGTTCCACCTGAACATGAAGAATAATTTCTTTTCTGTTGAAGTGATTGTCCAGTGGAACAGATTGCCCAGAGAGATCATGGAGTCTCCCTCACTGGAGATACTCAAAATATGTCTGGATGCATATGTACTCTGGGACTCTGCTTGAGCAGGGAGGTTGGATCAGTTCACTGTGGTCCCTTCTAACATTACACAATCTCTGATATACATGTAAATGCATTTTTAGGTTGCATTCTAAGATATTTTCTGTTTTCAGATTTTTTAAATAAGGGAGGAAGAAAAAAAAGTCTTCTAATATGAGAAGGGCTAGGGCTGCTATCACTTTGAATTACATGGACAGTACCAGTACAAACACAGTACTTTTGCTGAATCTTTAGATTCCATTTTTAAATTTTATGTACTGTAAATTTTATTATTTTACACCTACAGAACTGAGAAAGAGGTCTGAAGTGCTTCCCCATATAATTCAAAAAGCAAATAAAAATTAATATTCAAGGTAGCTTATTAACCCTTGATTAGTTCCCACATTATCACTACACATTGCAGACATATAGGCCGCGGGGGAGAAAGGACTCATCTTTTCCTTAACACAAATCTGAACACCAACTCTAACCTTTGCAGTGCCTTTCTGTCTTGTTGTAAACAGGTATGTTTCACTGCCTTTCCTCCTGGCATTTTCGAGGGCAAGACCAGGAACCAGAATTAGAAAGGTAACAGAGAATACACTTCAAATCACTTTTGTAAACAGTAAATGGCAGATGAGGATGACTCCACCCACAAATGATTTGTCACTACATCCAGCAAATAAGCACATCAGCTGTTTTTCCACTAAAGTGGTCAGCAATTAACTGTTTAACAAATTTTTAGCAATAATTCTTTAATGGCAGGATTTCTAACATCCCATTGACACACAGGGAATAATTATACAGTGCTACCAGCACGACTGGTGCTTTCACCAGAATAGATCTGCACTAGCAGCCTAGCTATGCTATGGAGCCTCTGCAGATCATCCAAACCCATGCAGGCAGAGCCCTGCAGTGAGGATTCAGGGTACTGCCAGCAGACGGAATTCTTCCAGTTCAGTGACATCATCTCCTCAAGATGCATTAGCACTCCACTGGTATAGCTGCAACCACACAAGGGCTTTTGTCAACAGAAAAGGGTTGTCTTCCCTCCTCTGTGCTTTCGGGCACTGCAAATCAACCTATAACTCTGTAGAGGTTGTTCCACATGCAGACCTACTGAAGTGTAAGTAACACTTGTATCCGCAGCTATACTGGCAACACAACAAGCAATGCACAAACTAAACAAGCCCTTTTGCTAGCATAGCCTTATATATACCTACGTATCTCCTTCCCCTATTTTATATATGATATATACACAATATTTTATATTGCATATGAAATATCCTCTTACATATACTAACATAATATATTTACTGTTTATACTTTTATTTAAAAATACAAAAGGTGCTGTGTGTATTTGTACTTATTCTAAAAATGTGTGTTGCAAGAAAAGTTCCTGTCTCAAAAACCTTATAGCAAAAAAGATGAAATAGAAACGAGTCAGAAGACTAAGTTTTTAAGGGTCCTTGTATTAATTATATAATGATAATTTAGCTTTTTTCCTTTCTTCACTTAGGTTAAATTATGTTGGGTATTTTGTTTTTCCTAAGGCTAAATTATGAAGAAATAAGGGATGAACAGCAAAGCTGACGGCAACTGGAGGAAAAAGACTAACAATGGAGGAGCCAGAGCAACCTTTGTAAAGGATAGATGTCACAGGGCAGGAGGGATAGAGTCAGACACCACAGGAAAAACAATCCTTGCTCAATAAAACATGTTCCCACCAAAGGACTTCCCAGACTCTAAGTGCAAGTAACAAATTTAAAACTACAGTCTACAAGTCCCGGAAGATACCCTTAAATTCTCTTGATCCCAACAAGAAAAAGGCTGATTTTCTGAAACTGCTCACACTCCTCTGATCACTGGCAGTGTAGGTCAGTTCAAGAACAAAGCTTTTCTTTCATTTTAGAAAAATACATATTGCTTTCTCTGAAGACTCAGATGCCAAGCCTCAACTCCAGAATGAAGCTGTCACCACACATTGTTTCTGGTCGGCAGAAACTGCCAGCACATTTCTTTTCTGTGGCAACCATAAATTCCTGTTACCACTCACCTTCTAACCTCAAATCTATGTATTTGCCTTTTTAGCTACTGTTAACATACCACCAGCATCCAACAACACTTCAAAAGCATGCTCCTGCTGCAGAGCAGCCAAAAACAACTAGTTCAAGCATTCACTAACTTGGAAATGACTTACAGATATTACTCTAAGGGGTTTTATTACTATCTTTTATTATTATCTTTAAAAGTATCTATTTTCCTTCCAAGCTTTTTTAGTCTCCAGAAATTTAGCTCTTGCTGAACGTGAGAACAGTAATGCTTGAGTAGCAAGGCTTTTTGGTAAATGAAAATCCAGAAGTTAAATACAAGATTTGAAATTATACTTGTCACCCTTTTGTCCAAGTTACTACTCACTACAAAAATATTTCAGGGACAAACAATTAAAAATGACAGTCATAAGAAAAGCATTACCCCAATTTTTATTTACTGTTCAAAGCCACAGGCCAGATCCCTGCAAGTTTCCTCTATAGTCCGTAACAACTTCAGCATGCCAAACGATGATTACTTCTGACTATGCATTTGAGCAATCTGCTTTTGCTAATTCTTGCTTTTATTTCCTTAATACTACTGCTTGTAAGTATCCAATTGGAAGAACTAGCTAGCCAGCATCTTTGTAAACAATACTGAATGTTCTCAGGCAATTAAATATTACACAAAACAGCAACCTTGGCAGTTCAGCAAGTACTCTGAAAAATTAAAAATAAATGCAGTTACTAGATAACAGAAATTCTACAATTGATACAAACTCTTAAAACATATTGAAGAATTACAGCTTAATGCTGCAAAAATGTCCTTTACTTTGCCTTTAATATTTCCTAAAGTTATCTTAAATGCCTACACTAGCCCCACTCCATGCAAGAATAAGGAAAACAAGCTTCTTGTCTAATCCTCCCACACAGCCCCTACCTCAACAGTTTCTCTTACTCTTCCCCCATGAAAAACATAGCAGCTTGCTGTTTTCTTGCACATTCCCAAAGTTTAATACTTACAGTACTTGCGTTCCCCTGTATCTTTCTCCACCCTCTCTGCACCTTCCTACTCTCACTGAGTCTATCATTGCCACTGCCACGTAGTTAGAAGTATATTTTGCCAGTGAAGTCCACATTACTCCCATGTGCACAGTGACAATTAGTTCACTTCAATGCATCAGTGTCTGCTTCTCAAAATCTGTATGGTTCATTCTTTGCACCTCTCTACTACCACAAAGTATGCCAACTTAGAGCCCTACATCATTCAACATAAAAACTCCCAAGAACTGTCTCGACTCCCATTCACATTGGGATGAGACAACTCCAGGAACATAACCACACTTGATCCTTATTCAATTAACTTATTTGTATTCAATTTCTCCCCATATGCAGTTACACTGAGTTTCTCTTTTGTGTGGACGAACTAATTCACTCCTCCCACTCAGCTCCTTCCACTTTCCAAACCTACAGTATTTCACACAGCTTTTAAGATAAGAACTGAATGCCATATTACATTTTTCTTAGCTTATTGACTCTTCACCTGCTCAAATTCCCCCATTTATCTCACCTCAAATATGAACACAAAGCAGATGTTTGTAAGAGAGAAGAATTTATGTTAATCTCTTCAGTTATTTTCTTTTTACTTATTGAATAACCTAATTTTTGTGAATATTACCCACTTTACCCCTATCTTTTAACATCGAAAGCTATTCTGCCAGTATATGCTTTAATCAACAGAGGTGGATTGAATCACTATCTAGAGGAAGTAATCCTTTGCTCTAGGATTAAATGTTAAAATGTGTGCCAATTACATATACAAATGTACACATACATACACACTAACCCAACCACATTCAAATACAAACCCATTCCTAACACCCATTTTGTTTTTCCAGTAGCCCTCCCATACTGTCAGTATTAAAGCTCATGAACACATCTGCTGCAAGTTCTTGCCTTAAACTGTACTGTTTCAGCATTTGGAGCCAACTTTAGTCCCTTCCACTCCACTCAAACTCTTCTTTCCAAAGCAGTCTAACAGAATCATTTGTAGTGAAGTTCACAAGATGAATCAATCATCTCTTCAATATCAATCTCCTCTGCTTGACAATAGCCTTTTTTTATTCATTATTGCTACATACACATTTTTCTAATTCTATCAATCTCCTCTGCACCTCTATTCTGCTGCAAAGCAGACCAGCTTAGAGCTCTACACCCTTCAGTCTGTATATGCCACATCCCCAACAACTGCTCAGCAGAAAATAGTCTAGCAAGTGGTATCAGCTTGCAGTCGGTACCTAAACTGTTATCTCTTCAGAATCTGCCTTCTTTCTGCATTCACAATTGCAGCTGGATATCTTCAAATATAAGCTCTAGCTAACCGTATTTTTATCCAACCGTCAACCTTTCACTCCTTCCCTGAAAGCTGCTAGGCTTCGCCAATTTTTAACCACATGCTTGCTCTCAGCTTTGACTTGTAGCTTCAATATTAGATCTAGATGACACAGAACCTAAAGATCTTTTGTTTTTATTTTTGGACAAGATCCAAGATGAAGCTTTTTTCATCCAATCCATAGGAAACCTTGCAAGCCAAGGGAGGTCTGGCCTGCAATTCAATTCCATTTAACTTCTGGATGCAATTTTACCTTCTCCAGAAAAACCGAGAATACCTTCTGTAGGACATTGTCTCATTTAGACACTATCCTCCTCTATATTGCTACTTCAAGGTTCTCTGTTTTCTCATCAATCCCTAGTGGATGGGGAGAGGGAACAGATGTCAAGTGGATACCAAGTTTGGTTTACATTATTCCTTTATTCATACACATTTTACACACCTTCTACCAGATTTTCTCTTTTTAGGAGGTCAAACTACCAATACACATCAATAATGTTTTCCTCTTTTTCCTCAAAATTTATTGGCACTAACAGTAACAATCTGACCATTGTTTGAGAATACCAGCTGTCATGTTGACAAATATCTTCCTCCATTGCTTTAGTCTGGAGTCTTTGTATTCTAAAAAGCAGCTACCATAACAGAATCCTAGGACATAATTAAGATTTCTATGTATTTTAAAATAAAGAACCCAGGATGTTGCCATGAAATACAGCTCCTATTGACAGAGTTTAGTAATTTAGACTTGAGATTAGCTAGTTTATGCTAAAAGTGAGGAGAGTCGCTTGTGCTCAGCAGATCTCATTTTATTTAATTTAAAAGCACTAGGCAATTTCCCCTCCCTCAGGAAATAATGCAGATCATGGCTGAGAAGGATCTAAAGTAATGCTACAGCTGCTTAGCTCTTCCCTTCCACTAAGTTCTGCATTCATTTCTGTTCTAGTCTGTATTTCTATTTTATAATGAAACATACAGCCTAGTTATTTATAGGCTTTCTAAGGATTAACTACACACTCATAAAAATAAACCCTCAAGAGGTTAACCTCATCCTCTTAAGCTTCACACACTACAATCCCAGAGTTAGCTGGCAACCACAGCCAAGAGAGAAAAAATAATCCCACATCTTGCTAATCCTTTAACCAATCACCTCATGCAACAGTGGAGAGGCCTCTCAAAGGCCAATAACTCAATCTGTCTCAGGAGCACTGTCAATGCAAAAAATACATATTTCACTGAATCATTAGCAACCTACCTCAAAAGGCAAAAATAAGACATACCTGGCTTCTCAGTGGTATATTTAAATTGTGCATCAAAAATGTAAAGTTAAAGAAAGTTTTCAGTTTGCTGCATGTGTTTCTCATTTAGATGCTAGCATATTCTACTCATGAAACTAGTTTATTTGTTAGAAAGTAAATCTAACAAATTTTGCTTTGTTCACAACCAGACATGCCAATTTAACGGTCCCTTATAGTTCCTAACATGAACTTTGAGTACCTGTGATTTTCTAGACGGAACTTATAAAGAAAATAAACCAAGCCCCTCACCCCTAAAAACCCAAACAAAACAAAACAAAAACCACACACACACCCCAAAAAAACCCAAAATAAACAAACTGAACAAACAAAAAACAACAACAAAAAAACATAACATAGCAAGTTGCCTACAAAGGAACCAAAACAACCATTCAAGTTAAACTATAACAATCGACTTAATTATTTCATACCATGATCTGGATTTTCCCTCAACCCCTGAAGTGGACACTGCCCAGCTGCAGCAATGCCAAGGAGTTCATGGGTGCACTTATCTGTTTAGTCAAAGGTTTCTGCTTTGTTCATTATTTATCCAGTGAAATTGCTACTTCATTCTAATATAACCACCACTTAAAAAAACTGGAAAAAAGGTTGTTTAGCCACCCTGCTGCCCCATGGTTGAAAGTTAAAGCCTTCAAGAACATGCAGGATAAGTTGAAGGCCAGAGATATGACTATTAATAACCAAATATCCTTTTTTTTTCCCAAAGCAAGAATTTCTAATCAACACAGAGGATTAGCACTGCCTGCAAGCTGAGTCCATCTATATTATTATTTTTTTTTTAAATGTGTCAATTTGTGCATTTTGTTTAGAATGTACTTAATATATAGCAATTTAAAAGCCTAGCTTTTGACTTTGTAGGCATATTCTCTGAAAAATCTCAGTCCTGTCAGATTCTTAAGTCTCTATCCTCACCGTCTGTACTCTAATAGGGCACCATCTTTTTACTCTGCAAATAAAAAAAAAAAGTATAAAAGAAATATCATTCCAAATCATTTTGTATTTCATCAAAACACTATTCCCAGTAACTAAACTCTTTGTTCCCTTCCAGAACTTACACACAGTGCAGCAGCACTAAGAATTGTTCTAGCTGAAGTAAGCCAGACGGGAAACTCTTGAATCATCTAGTATCAAGAAACAAAGGCCTATAAGGACAGAAAGGAAAGAGCTGGCACAAAAGCCAAATACTGACAAAAATGCAGAATTTTATTTAGTCAAGATAAAGCATGCAAGTGAACATGAGCTAGGAAAATTAAACTTTCCTCCTATCTTCAAAATTTATGAAACATAAGTATTCTCGTGGTACAACACTCGATTTCATCTTCTATTATTACAGATTGGCCCAGCCTATTTGCATTCTTAAAAGAAGTTTCATGATCTTTCATACTCATAATATGTGTCTAAACCATTAAATTATTGTATCTTTTCTTATCTTGAAAGACACTGCACTTCAGCAGCATGGCCCTTCCACAGTTCTTCACACTAAGTTGGGTCCCTGAACAATACTGACAGCTGCTATCAAACTGTGCTGTGCTCAGCCTCAGTGCAGCTGCCGCTTGTAGGAACTGACAGGTTTCTGATGTGTCCTCCCCTCTGGGGAAAGGGCTTGACACCCTGAGTGCTCAGTGAGAGGGAGCAAAGGTCCACTGAATTGTCAACCTGATTTTATGCTATTCAGATTTTCCAGGACACACACCATCCCTTTCAAACAAAACCAAGCATGTGTTGAAGCATGAAACTTATTATTCAGCACAAGATAACTCTCGATTAATAAGACTGTAAAACATCACCATACACAGGCACCTACATGGTCAAACAAATTTTGTGCCCAATGTGTTAATTTCCTCATTCACCATTTTGGATTTGTATCACATTGTTCAGAAGTCTTTCATAAGACAAAAGAAAGTATCTCTTCAGGGGAAATCATAGACAATTAAAAAAATAAAAGGGGGAGGATTCTATTCCTACTTCCAAAGAACGTCCCTACTGCCCTCCCCCCAAAAATGTTAATTGCATGCAATACTTGTAGATCCTATGGCTTTTAGAAGACTATGTTGTTCAGACTTTAAAAACACGTAGATGACATTCCTGAGAGAAAAATTTTGTCTAGGTAGCCCTATCCTAAGCCGAGCAAGAATGGTTTTAAATATATTTTAATATGTATTTCCTTTTATTGCATAAACTCTTCTTTATAACCAGTTCATTAAGAAAGGTTTTCCATTCCATTTTAATACTAAATAAGTAATTTGTTTTAAAAATGCAAGAAAGTACAGTTCAATCTTTGTTAATCAAATACTACAAATGTACATATGCTGTACTTCAAAGATCAAATCAGGTATTCATAAAGTAATTCATTACACAAGCAAAGCATAGAGGAGAGTCTTACAAATACAGATGTAATTGTATTGGGTTTCTAAGATGTGATTAGCAAATCAACTAAGTAACAGTCAAAATTTGTTACGAAGGAAAAACAGCACAGATTTGAAGGGGGTATGTTTATGCAAAGCTAATCTGTCAAGTGTAATAAAGCAGCTTGAATAAAATTTAAGCTGAAAATCCACTGAAGCTCCCCATTTCAGGGAGGAAAAGCTATTAAAAGGAAATGAAGGTCACCCTCCCTGTTTATTTCACCTAATTGACTGCCAATAGCTTACCACAGGCAAACCGACTGCAGATCTGCAATTGAGAAACTGATGAAAGGAGCATTTTCAAGCTGGGGCTCATTCTTTTAATCCTCCCTCACTCCTATTTTTTTTTCTATCTCCAGTTGGGATGTAATTTTAAGCACAGATGGATTAACTGGTTCCATTGTCTGTACACGTCATTGGACCATGGCACTGTTAATCTGTATAGCAGCATGTCTAATTATCATTACAAAGTGTCTGAGAGAACTATAAAGACCAGCAGGGCATCTTCTCAAAAGCAATTAACATAAATTGATAAATGAGTAATTTGCATCTGCTCAAGGCAGATGAATTTTATGAATAAAATCAGAAAGGACAGGTTCTTGTTTCAGCTACTTCTTTCACTTAGTATGGAAAGGCATAAAACATGAGAAATATTCTAGACTTAGTGGCAGGGGAAATGAACTCATAGAGTGGAAGGAATGTATGGTTCCAAAAAGTTCATTAATACAAAGCAAATTACTTGTGATTGACAACCAGTCACAAGCAAGCAGTATTAACCTTTTTAGCGTATTTAAAAGAACATTCTTGGTGAAAGGCTATTAGAACACTGTGTCAGACAATTAATACTACCTCAAAAGCAAGTGAAGTTTCTATTCAATAGCTTGCTAATTTAAAATTCATGAAAGATTCACAAGAAAGGGAAAGAAAGAAAGAAGAATGGATAGTTGTAAAGTCTCCAAGAACTCAAGTGTCACAAAAAGCATAAGGCAAAAGTAACTAGATCAACTGACATTCAAGATCTATAAATAAACAAGCAACTCTCCTAATAATTATATTTCTTGCAAGGAAAGTCTAACATGCAGAATTGCTGAAAAAAAATGATGTTTTGACAAAGTAAACCAGTATCTTTATTTCTGCTAAAATCTGTGAAGCACAAACACTTCAGCAACACTGGACATCAAACAGTGTGAGATATCAAAACAGTGTTAGATATCAACACATTAAGTTTATTTTAAAAATAGCAAAGTGGTAAGATATGAAAGCAAGTTATACACACTGTAGGAGGTAGACCTGGAAGGCCACGTACCCCGATGATGGCATTCAGTTCAGCCATGGTCACTTGTTTGGCACGTTCTACAGCTTGGGCCACTTGTTGCTGATGCTATTAAAAGAAGAAAGGGTATGGAGAGGAATTTATGTTAAGGTATTGACTGCACCAAATCAAACCAGGATCACAAACACCTGAATAACCAGTTTGTCTGCAGAAGCCCAGGCTACCTATTGCAAGACATCTTATGAAGGAAAAAGGTATCGATGCCCTATTTCTCACCTGTTCAGAAGGAAACAAGAGCCCTGAAGGCATACTGATTATCTCTTACCCATGCCACTTCATTATTAATTTTCTGGCAAATGAACAATAATTTCTAATTGAGCTGACAGGACAATAATGTCAACTTCACTATAGTGTCAATTTTAACATTTATATACTCTGTGCCCACAAAGCAGAACTTACTGGAATTTCAAACATGCAAAAGGGCTTCACTGTACTCAAGAAAAACAAACACTCTCTATAAACTGCAGAGTTTGAAAATAACAAGCAGCTGCACACAATATGCGAACATCACAGTCATTCAGACCAGATGTATGTTTTTAACTTTAAACTGGTTTGCATCTAAGCTAAATACTCACCTTTACACTGAAGTTTGATACAAATTATATAGAGAAGATAAGCATGCTTATTTCACTAGATCGTTTGACAACTGAATATCTAATAAGCAATCACGATGATCAGAAATGAAAGCATGTTCTTTTATTGGTACTATTTTACAGATTCCCACTCAGGCAATGAATGAGGCCAAGCCATTCTCACTAGTTTGAACACAGATTTGTTAGACCAAATTAGCAGGGGGTTTGCAACTTCAGGTCTAACAGATGTTCCTTACACTTACACATAAAACTAACATCTTAAAACTAGCTAATTTGCAAACAGAAAAACAACATAATTGCACTTTAACAGCTGAACAGTTTTACTTACTTCCTGAGACAAAAATGGGATGACTTGTGCACAAATTGTATTCAATCTCTTGGCGATTTCTGTCTACAGAGGAAAAGTATTCTGATTAAAAAGTGTTTTAGGGGTTTTGACATACATTAACTAATATGCAGGATTATATTAAGTTCAGACAGTGAAGAAAGTAACAAAAAAATACCCATTTTTCATACTACTGCAAATGTAAATACTTAATATATAAGCCCACATGAGGAAAGAGATTTGGTTAGCTACTCCAGGACATCTGCCATATCTAAAGCACTTAACCTGTATACACATTTGGGCACAAATCTGGTCCTTGTAAAAAGTTCATTAAAAAGTAGAGCATTTTTGAAATCCATTAAGTCCCAGTTAAAGCCATTTAAAAGGTAATTTTTTTTTACTCAAATTATCAAGCAGCATAACATGAAGATGACAGGCATGAAAGAAAAATGCTTCTATAAGGATCAATTTTATCTGTGTATTAGAAAATAATTTTTTTAATCAACAGAAACACACCATTAGGAGTATAAAAGAAATACCAAAACAGAACTAAGGAAGAACGCAGACAAAAAATACAGACTTCTAAAATCTGTATTGAAAGAGAATTAAAATAATGCAGACAAGAAAAAAGTCAGATCAGAAAATGGAGAACCAGGTTAGGCATGAGTAAAGAACAGAATAATCCTTCATTGAAAGCAACAGAGATTACAGCAGGACAAAGAGTTTGAGTCCCACTTTTCAAGAGTTTTATGTATCTCCCAATTCTTATCTTCCACTTTTGGCATGTCAACATAAACACAGGATTTCTGGTGGGGTAAATGGATCTTTTTCTCTCATTACTCATTGTTACATGTGCTTACAGCTTTTCAGACCTACACATAGACCCTGAGATTAGCTCAGCTGGTGAAAACTTTGTTGTAATAATGCCAAGGTCATGAGTTCAATCCCCTATGTGGGCCATTGATTTAAGAGTTGGACTCAATGATCCTTGTTCGGTCCCTTCCAACTCAGAATAGTCTGTGATTCTGTGACTGAAGTCTGTGATTTGCCTATCATTTGGAACCACCATTAAAATTAACCCTCAAGGTACTTTAGCCAGCTCCTGTAGTTTTCTTTAAAAACATCTCCTTCAGTCACTGTAGCACAGTTGCACAAAACCAAATTTAGCATCCAGACATGAACTCAGACTATATACAAGACACTGAACAGCTCCTGTCAGATTCTGTCATATCAGTAACCCATAATGGTATTTCTTGATTAGCTGGGGTTTTTCTTATGTTTTAAAACAGAAGAAAGAAGAGATTGCTGCTGTGAATTATTACGCCTTCCATGAGATGACATGTATTAAACCTGAGTAAAGATAAAAAAATCAAACTAAAATGTTGCTAACTCTTCTGCCAAGCCTGTTCCCAAAGCTCCCCATCATTCTGAGGGTTTTTTTAAGAAGACACTGTGATGTAATGATCCTTATAGATCAGTCACACAATAATTAGGACACCAAAGCCAACCTCTCCTTTTATGTCTCAGCACATAGATTTAGATTTGGGATCTAAATTAGCAAGCTTTAACACCTCTTCCCAATCTCTGACAGACATTAGGAAAATACATGATAGCATCTAGCATCAAGACTTATAAAACACCACAACTCTGTGACATGAAGTACTCTACCTGACCAAAGCCTGGTATTTGACACACTCAAGTTTTGTACAAATACTAGCCTCCAAAGCAGTTCTGGGACAGTTTCTTCCTAGGATAAATACGTTTTCCTTAAATAAGGGCAATGAAGCAACAGTAACTCTAGAGAAAACCTTTGCCTCCCTGCAACAACGTAAACATATCTCTGCTCTCAACTGAAACAACTATCATTTCAGAGTACCACAATGGTCTGTTTCTATTGTGCTTGGGCCACGACCATAAAATACCCATAATTCCATGTGTAGTCTTTAGTATTAGTACTACATTCCTAAAAGCAAAGTCAATACTATGAAGTTACCAGCTTACTTATTATCAGTTATCATACTTAACTATTACAAAATCTGTTGGTAATTTTCTGTTAAGAAGTAAAAACAAAACAAAAACAACCAACAAACAACAACAAAAAAGCACACAACAAAAACACAACACGAAACAAACAAACAAACAAACAAATCATACATACTAAGGACATTTTCCTACATACCTACTGTGTCTCTCCAGAAAACAGGGTAAGTCAGCTATGGAAAGAAAGCCTGCGACACAGCAATCTGTTTGGCATGTTTAGCCAAGATGTTTAGGATCCAAGATGTTAATTGCCCTAGACCAGCTGGATTTTTTTTTTTTTTTTCAGGACAGAAGGCAGGATGAATCATAGCAGGCGGCAGAGGGGAAAAAATAAAGTAAGAAACTCACTTGGTATCTACTGAAAAGTTCTGTGTCCTCTATAGCCTACACAAAAGTACACAATAAATATCCTTACTGTCAGTGTAAGGAAAAAAATCCAATCCTATAAAACGAGCAAGTTGACTATATTATTGGATTTTTCTGTCAAAGTCCCAAATATCTGAGCTTCACTGTAGTAACACCATAATATCATAGCCCACACATCATCTCACAGTAAACACAAAAGAATGCTGCATCATGTGAATCACGTGATAAGTATGAGTCCCACCACATTTCAATTAGATTTTTTTAAATTTATTTTCATTCTAGAAAAGAGGGCGTAACCAACACTCCCCCTTTCCACATCACTCTTCCTTCAAAATTATTGTCTCAGGACTATCACGCCTGACTTAATATCAGACCAGGAAAAAAAAGGTATCCTTAGTTTGCTTTTATGAAAGCCGGAAATCACTGATGATTGTATATGAGCAGCAACCTTAATTCATCCACAGTGCTAGGTAAACTTAAATGTACATACCATAAAATAAGTCAATTTTGAGATTTCTTGCTCTTGTTACAAGTGCCAGATAAGAGACATCTATACTGAAGAGTAACTGAAATGTCTATTCTAAGCATAATAACAAAAGTTTGCTTACATTAGAAGGCAGTTTGCCTAACAGAATTATTTTACATATGTAAATAAAGTTCTTACAATTATTTATCCACAATTCAATTTCATGTATCTTCTGTTTGCTGTCCTCAAACATTCAGTAAAAACTACTCTTATTCACCAACATGTTAAATATTTGCTGTCTAGAAAGTTGTGAAAGTGAGGTTTTAAAGCACAATTCACCTAATCTTGCCAATCAAGAGTTGCAAGAGGTTGTTTTCAGAATTGAGGAAAAGAAACATTTGTTACTTTAAATATAAATCTAACTGTTCAAAAGGCAGTGTACATTCACCTATTAAGGTGAAATACCTCTGAGTATACACGTGCACACAGTGTGTATACATTCATTCTTGAAAGCAAAACTCCTTTCTGAAAGAGTCAAGGAGTTTCATTAATCAAGACTAGACATCAGTAACTTGTGTCATTAGAGTAAGCCCCCAGATCTGGGGCTCATGAATCTGAGTCTTAAAGGTACTTATGGCCTATTTCTAGAGGATTCCCAATATAACAAAACTATTATCTAACTGCTGATCTCCAGACATATAGAGAGGTCAGAAGACTGAATAAACAAAAGAAATTTTGCAGAAAGCTGCTCCAATACAGACAAACATGAATGACTAATCACCCATGTGCTTTGGCTCCTTGGTAAAGCAGACTACAGAAGCCTGTATCTCTCCTGAAAGTCCTCCCAGTACTATGGCAGCTCTTAGCAAAGCATCTGAAGTGCCCTTAATTGTTCGTGTTCTCAATGCAGAGCCTCTTGAATACATTCATTTTTAACAGTGAACTTGAGTGTTGGACCCATCACAAAATATAACAAAACTACATCATTCATTGGTTCTTGCTGTTGTAATGATTGTCTTTTGATTTATTTGCAAATGACAAGCTTGTTAGACCTCTGATTCAAGCGATACCCTCCTCTCTGAAGTATCATTATAAAATGAAATGAAAGAATTCAACTGCATTTTATAAAATTGAGCTGATGGATTTTTTTTCTCTTCACTCAAGTAATTTTTTTGTCTCTGTTACATTTAGTCAAGGACCTAAATGCTCTGACCCAAGAATTAACCAACTCAAGTGTTTGTACTTTAATTTGTCTCTTACTGAAGTGAATTCTTAACATAATGACAAAGAACAAAGGAGCCAGACTAGTTACTAAATATAATACTTATTTAAAGAAGGCATTTCACTAAGCAGTTAAGAAAGCTTATATACAGAACTGTAATTTTTTTCCTTCTGCATTGCTAGAAAAAAAGTATTGAAGTGTTTTGCTTTGCAGTAGTCAATTCCATATAATTTTGCCTTCACTTTTCCCAATCACCACATAGCATACTTAAATCAATATGATTTCTTGAAAAGTACAGATTTTTGCTCTGGAATGATAAGAAGGAAGTATAATACAAGTATCCAAACTATTTTGTACCATAACAAACACCCATGTGTATGTAAGTACAAATGCTGGAAGCCCCACCTTATGGGAACAAGCATTCTCACTTGTAAGGGAAGAAAGACTTTGTCTGAGGAAAATTAATCACCTTTCAGCTTCAGAGGTTTCAAGAGTAATAATTTTGGTTTTGCTTCAATCAGTGCCTACTAATATATGTCCCAGCAGTAATTTTAGCTATAGCATCCACCGTGATTTAAGGCAAAAATTGAGTTTTACAACACATCAGTTTTAGTGGAGCCGAGACAGCTGCTCTAGTAGTAGTGCTGAGACTCTTCAAAGGTGTCCAGACCTTATTTTACAAGGCAATGCTCAGCTAAAAATGTCCATTGCGTATGTCAGAAGCTCATTATTCTGAACTTCCAGTATCACAAAGATCAGATTTGGAAGTGCTCTATCACCAGTTCTTAAGGATGGATTTATGTATTCTCATTTATTGCATTTTTATTTATTATTTTGACCCAATTTTTAGAATCAAATTTGTAATTAAATTGAGAAAAATATAGCTTAGAAGCAACATGATTAAAGTAAAGCAGGAAAACCCAAAGTTCTGATGATAACAAAAAAGCATGTCCTAATTCATACCTTTCAAGCAAAATAATCAAGAGAATCAGCCTTCAATACACAGAAAGAAATATACTGCCAAATTACATTCATGAAAGCTTTAGAAGGTAATTCTTAAGCACTCTGCTTCCACTTACATTTTCAGCACATAGAAAGCCAAGTACAACACTGAACTTTTTCTGGAAGAACAAAATGGACTTCCTGCCATTTACAGCATGTAACACAGTAATCCACTGGGGAGTAAAGGTCAATGTTGCACTTTTGGTCATTACTGAATCATTTGAGATTATCTGTGGTGGGGGGTGTAAAGAAAATTTAAGCCTATGAGAATGCTGCAAATGGCTTGACCTCAGATCAGTTTTCATCTCTATCTGTCTAACAGACATGTGGATAAAAGCCTTCTTTATGGGACATGCTTGACCATTTTTTTAATCCCTGTTCCAAGAGAGAAATCATTCAAACATAATTTAAACAGAAATCATTCAAAGACTTTTGAAACCAAATGTGTGTATGTAAGTCTTGTGCTAAAGTTTAGTGTCCTTTTAGTATTTTCATTTTTATAGCAGAATCACTGAAACAAGCAGTACACTTAAACAATGCAACTTTTATTCTTTCTGTGCTCGAGATCTTCAAATCAACAAAAGGCATACACACTCACAGAGCAAATAGAGAAAAAGAAACATTTCACTGTGGTTAGCTTCCTGCATTCTTTGTTAAAACTTGCTATAAAAAGACTCTAGCTCTTCCAAAAATTCATCACTAAGAACTGGGATGAGGTGATGCTGGAGTTATAATTAAATCTCAAAACTTAAACAGTCAAAACAGTCAAAAGCTTCAAATGATTAAAGCTAGCATTCTGTGAACTGTGCTATTCCTCAGTTACTGAATCCAAGTTGAGCACTAAGAATGAAAGCTCTTTTATTTAAAATTAATACACTCCATTCCATTTTGGCAATGGCTGCAAAAGGGAAAAAAAAAAACAAACAAACACACTATTTAAAAGTTAGGGCCCTATGGTACATCAATGTCAAACAACAGTGCGTCAAGCTAAGATTCAATTCAGGTAAGTGCCAGTGCCAAATTTTCTTGTTCCCAGATGTGCTGTAAGATTATTTTATTGCTTAAAATTTAAGTTTTTCCAACTCACGTCTCCATGACAACGTTGCCTAACCCTGCAAATCATTTGGGTAATTGGATATCTTATCTTTCTATTGCTCTCAAATCCAATAATTCCAGAAGAACTGCAGCAGCCAATCAAATTTACAGGCCTCCCGAGTAATAGACTCACTCAAGTAAACATATTCATCTCCCCTTTTTTACCACCACATTAACTACCCTGCAACAAACTGGGGAAGTTCGCCTTCAAACTATATTCTAAATTATAAACACTGTCATCACTAATATTGTCACCAATAGGAGAGAATGGGAAGGTTTCTTCTCAAGAGATTCTTATTATTCAGTCTGACAAGCAGCAATGGGTAGCACTCATTTCAGCAACAGGAAAGATCTCTGTATTTTGGGTGTAAACTGTCAGTTTAGCAAGAGGCATCATAAACAAATAAAGCTTTACCTCTACCCCAAATTTGTACTACTCATTTAAACTGTGAAATCAGTCACCCACAAGGTGATACTAAAATCCCAGAAGACTGGTATGAAAAGATCCCAAAAGATTGGCATTTCTTTAGCAATGAAAAAACACAAAACGCCACCAATATTGCAAGTGGAAACAGAGAGAGGTAGAAGTAGCAGAAATATAAACAGAATAAAAACTCAAAACAATAAAGCCACAGAATGGTAGATAGTTTCCAAACTGAAATTAACTGGGTTTTAATTCAGTACCTAAACTGCATTTATCAGAATATTCTTAAATGTGAATTTAAATTACAGAAAGGTCAAATTCTAAGCTACATAGGATGCACAAGACACCAGCTACACTTGCCAAATATCTGCTATAGCTTTGGATTTCATTCAAGTGACTGGATATATTTCAGATGTCTAATTTCAATGTTCCATAATAATAGAGAGAGGCTGTGTGTAACTTTCAATGAACCACTGTACCGCTCATGCCATTTATAGCTGTAAATCCTGTTGAAACAAAGCCAACTGGCAACAAAGATTCTGTTGTCATGATGTCAAAGTGCTCCTTTCACATATCTTCACTACGTCAAGTCTCTTCTTAAACTTGGCTAAACAGGACAGTTACCACATTTCTCCTTGAATCCAAATCAGCCCATGTTGCTCAAGTGCTCTCAACTACAAGAGGTGCATTTATCCAAATTTTAGTTTCATTGCTTAGTTCCATGCTCAGCTACCTTTCAAAATACACAGAAGTATTTAAATCTCTGAAGTAAGCACACACCTTTGTATTACTTTCAAGCTGTTTTCCAGCACACACAGTCCCCAGCTTCATTTAGATTCCATGAGATACTGAGTGAGTCAGAGGCTGACTCCAATCCAGAAGAGGTCTTTGCCACCATTGCTTTCAGAAGCACACTTTCCCTGAACCACACTGGAGGCATTTGGAGACTTATCCAACAACTCAGCAACAAGTCAGGAAGAAAACTAATTACTGTAAAAAGGTGGGAAAGGGTCAGCTTAGTAGACTGCTACATCAGCAAGTTAACTGGACTTGCAGTAGACATCTATCCAATACAAGAGCAGTCCAAAGCACCACGAGAACCAAGACAGAAGCAGAAAGTTTTGGGAGAAACAATAAGCTATCAGATGAGTTCCCCTCTTCTCACAGGATTACACTCCTATGTGCTATTACCATGATCTAGACACAGCAGGGTCTCCAAAATTATCCAGCACACTTTGCACTACTACCCTTAAGGACATTAGGAACGTCATTTACTCTGGGCAACTGAGAAACACTGCACTACACAACACCAATGAGACAAAGAGAACAGAAAGTGAAAGGAGGCATAAAAAGCAGTATATCTGCACTCCTATCAGAAAAGAGCTCAGTTGACTGACTCTTAATTTAGTTTAGGACATTATTTTAAAACTACTTCCTATTTTTTTTCTCACTCCCACAAGTCACATTCTAATTTCTGCCTATATCCTTTCAGCACTTGCCACATTGAACTATTTTACTGGGATGGCACTAGGAAGTCAAAGCTCTTACCTAGCAGAAGCACCTGAAACCAGAGAGTTTCTAAAAACTAGAGCATAAAGTTTCTCAAACCAAGTACATATGTTTCCAGTATGCAAGTCAATAACAAAACAACCAGTCAGGACTCAGCCTTTATCAACATTCAAATAAGACCATAGTAGAACTAGGATCTGGACTTCACTAGAACAATAAGGATGCCATGCAACAAAAGAGATACATTAAGACAAAGTCCTGAAATAAGGGGAGGGGGAAATCAACCAGGACTTGATATATAACTACCAGATTATGCTTACTTGTTAAGTCACATGTGCTATTGTATCCCAAAGATAATTTCCCCATTTTTCAATAACCACCATACTTACTTCTCAGTTAGAAAAATCTAACAAGAAAAAAACGAATTTAAGGCCTTAAAGTGTTCATACAAATGTTTTAAGTGCCATCAGGCAAACATTAATGATTAACAAGTTAAGAGGACTGAAAACTCCCTTGATAGCAACTGGCAGCAGCTACCCACCACATGGGATTTGGAAGGAAGGTGAAGATAATGGATATTTTTACCATGGGGGAAAAAGGTTTGCAAAGCTTTCACCAGAACTTCAGGAACATGACATAAGTTTCTTACTCAATTTTGGCGGATTTTTTTTAGTTTTGGTTTAGTGTGGTTTGTTTTTATTTATAGAATAGAAAAAATAGTAAAGACACCATCTAAATTGCATTCTAATAGATAAAAGCTGATTGAAACTGTTGAAATAGAAAAAAAAAAATATTAAGACTGCAACCACTGCAGAGTTTATAATGATCATGAAAGGAGGAAAGAATATAAAGCCAGAAAAACTGGAGAGAAGCAAAGACCATTAGGGTAAGATAAGCGCTTTACAGGACCTGTTACTGAGGAGGGAGATAAAATGACATTATGAAGAAAGGACATTCTCTTTTTGATACAATACGAAGGACATGGATGATAGTTACTATATCTGAGAATGTAAAAGGGACTGAGGAAAAATGAGAGGGATAGAATTGTGCCAAAAGACCAAACCTCTAATTCTGCACTAAATTCATACAAACAGGAAAGCATACATGAAGTGGAAACTAGGTCCAGTGAGGCAGCAGAAACATATACAGCACAAGCACATATATGCCACTAGTACCAAACAGCTACAGCAAAGCTTCTGCCCTACATGTTGTAATAGTCAAAGGTTTGATTCCCTCGATTAGAAAAGGAAAGATATGGTCAAGGGACACCAAGAAAGCCAGAAAGTCTGTATTTTTTTGCATGCACCTTAATTATATAAGAATCATTACAAACCACTTAACACATATTACTAGTTACATAAGGTCAACATTGCAGCTTAAACAGCAAAGGAACAGGGTTCCAAATAAAACATCTTCATAATGGCTAGGTCTGATAAAATACAAAGAGCGCATTAGTGAAGACTGAGGAGCTACTGGACACCTTGTGGAACCTCAAAAGTCAAAAGGACTGGAATCTATGAAAGAGCCTAGCTGTGCCTCGCAGTCAGAACACAGCAAATGAAATAGCAAAGATACTCAAGCTTAATTACTACTCACTAAACTTGAGGCATTAAAAAGAAAGCCTCTTACTCATAAAGATTTAAGTGAAACAGAAATATAAATCACAGTTCAGAAGTATTTTTCAGCATTAAATACCAGAATTATGCAAAGCCAAAAAAAGGTGAAGTAATTATGGCGAAGGAAGCAGATGATGTTAACACCTTCAATAAGAATTTGACACTCATAGCACTGTTAGGAGCAACACTAACAGCACAGCCCATCTAAACCTTCACGCTACCAAGGACAAAACTGCTTGATTATTAAACCATGTATGGATAAATTCTTCTGCAAATTAAGAAGTTCTGCATGCATGATAGGTTCAGTATTTTTCAGTATTTCCTACTCACAAGCATAAAAACCTCTTCTGTTACCCTAATCCTTAATTTGCAGAGAGTTTCAAGCTGAGAAAGACAGACTATGCTGGAGAATAACTCCAGAACTCACTTTGCAGTGAATGGAAAAATGGCCTGCAAAGTAAAAAGGTGTAACAGTTCGTTTTGGACACATGTCTGGAATAAAGGTAATCAGTGTCTTAAAATACCAAAAGCAGCATTTATTGCAGTAACAACTAGCAAAAGAGAATTAAAAAGGATAAATTACTTAATACTCAATACAAAAGAGAATAGAAAGAATAAAACACTTAAAAACTTAATTAAAGGATACAAAAGGATACAGTATAGTTGAAATATAGTTGATGGTGCAGCAGTTGCTTCCTATCTCTGATGCTTACTTGAGCAGACAGGCGAGGACTACCAGGATGGCAGAAGCTGGACGGCACCCATGCTTAGTGGGCATCCCTGAGGAGCTAACACGGGCTCGGTGGAAGGATGGGTGTTGCTCAGCTCCCCCACTCCCAGTGTTCCTATTTATCAGCTGTCCATTATACTGTGTAGGGCCAGGATGCAGTATAAGGTGATGCCTGAGAGGCAGCCAAACACCGCCGCCTATTAATTACGTAAGTGGCAACAGTCTGCGCATGCTCACCTGTTGGGTAGTGGTCGTAAGACCCCTGCCCACCTATTCTTCCTCCCATCATTAGCTTCCCGCCCCCTTGCAGAACCTTCACCACTGTGTTCCCAGGTGTGTAGCCAAGTCAGAGAGGAACATGGACTTGATAATGAAGCACATCCAGTGTTATATAGTTACTTTGTATACTACTCTGCCTAGTTTCCCAGCACGTACTTTCTTACCCTTCTATGCTCCATTGATCATCTAAATTAAAAGTACCCCCCTTACAAAAGGATAGGGATAAAGGTCCACAGCGTATCTAGACAGGAACATAAAGGAAAAGGAAATAATGGGCCTTTGGAAGGAATCTCTTGGTCACGGTGCAACAAAGTCAAACATAAGTCATTAATAAACTGTTGCAAAAAAGATTGCCACTGCAGTAAGCCATACACTAAGCAAACCTTCTGTGCTATTCACCACTGCACTTCCTCCCCTGGAGTACTGCACTGTACTTCAGGTGGGCAACAACATTCAGAGAATGAACACTCGACTTTAGATGTATGCAACATGGTTCTGGAAGGCAGGGGAATGATTTGTTCTCCTTATTCAGGGTGAAGAAAATGCATAGCAAAGAGCTGAAGGTGCAACAGAAAAGACTAAAGTTGTAACTGACGAAGCACTTCAACAGCAAGAACATAAAAGCAATCTGCTACCTAAAGAACTTGCCACTACTGTTAAGTCTTCGCTAACAGATAGGACAAGCACCCTATCAGCAATGACACTGATATAGCCGATCATGCTAGGAGGACACAGAGGCATAGGTCCTTTCTAGTGATGTGACTCTACAGCTCATATTTCAGTTCAAAGAAACAACTGAAAAGCATCACATTGTTAAATATTTTGCTTTTGCTTAACTGGCAATTTATGTTTACCATTTGAGGTCACAGCTAGTTATCTGCAAAGTAATGGCTGGAAACCTTATAACCAGCTAGAAAAATAGAAATTCTGAATGACTTTACACCCAAACTCAGACTTGCACAGCAATAAAAGTTTTAGCATTTTTTTCTTCCAACAAAATAAACTTTGTTGTAAATGCAAACTATTGTGGCAACAATCAAAAGAATGATCTTTCTGTAAGTTATTTTTCCCAAGAAATTTTTGAGTATCCATCCCTTCCCCTCAGGGACTTAATTCAAGCTTTGATACATAAAGTTGAGATCATCACATCATGAAGCAGAAAGCACAGCAATTCAGGAGGTTTAGAACACTTAGAAAACAAATTCATAAATAGCCAGATTTCCACACATCATAAAACCCACCCAGTTTCAGATGTCCTTTCTTTTTCTTGACCTAACAAAAGCAAGTCTCCTCATAGACTTAGTACCTAATCAAGATGCAGCTGAACAAGCATACCCATTCTTACTCCTCCCTTCACCAAAACTGAAAGCTATCTTTTGTTTTCACTTGCTAATCTATAGAAGGCTTTAAAATGGCACAAATACAGACGGCAGCATTTTGTTCTCTGAATCAATTTTATCCTCAGCCATAAACTAGATGTTCCAGCACAGAGAAAGAACAGTCCTTCCCTTCTAATTCAAAAATCCATACTACCATTGCCCTTGCAAACTGCTAAACAAGCAGTATCAGCAATTCACTTGTGTTCTGTAATATATTTACTGCAAATCCCAACGGCTTACCTCCTAACACAGTTTTCTATTGTGTCTGTTCTTGTCAATACACTGACTGGTCACCTTACAAGTAAGTTGCTGTGACCAACTGTTTACACAAACATCAAAAAGCTTCAAGAGGAATTTCAAGAGGAAAAAGACTGAACAGAAAAAAAAAAACCAGGAACGTCTATGCTGGAGAAGAGGGAGAAAAAAAATCCAAAACCCCAAACCAACTAAGAAGTCTTACAGCAAGACACAAATTAACACCAGTTTTCCACTTCATTATCACACAGCCAAAAAGGATACTCAGCTTTTCAGACCATGTAAAAATTACAAAATATTTTTAGATAAGCAGCCCTGACACAAAGCTTACCCCACACTCTTCAAAGAATTTTAATTTTTAATTTAATTATCAGTGATAATTTCTTCACACATCTGAAGAACATAAAGAAAAGGTGGGAGCAATTTGGCCAATTCCCAATTAGTATTAAACTTCTGTTAAACACTCTGCAGTTTCTCATTAGCCACAGAATACTATCATTATAAAAAGTTCAGTGAAACCTAAAAAATGGATTAATTTCTTGAACTGATTTCCCTCTTCTTGAAAGTGTATTTTATAACTAGGCTTGCCAATAACTGAAATAATACTTAACACTTAAAACCAAGGAAACACAAACAGCCCACTCTGATGCTGTGTCAAGATCCATATAAACTTAGGGAAACAATATTGAATTATCTACCTTGGAAATATAATTACAATATTTTCAATTGAAATTGGAGTGGAAAAATGTTTATAGCATTATTTCATAAGGTCATAGTATTTCAATTTTTTGTTACGTTGTGGTTTGGTGGGGGTTGTTTTTGTTTTTGTTTTTTTAAGTATCCAAACCTGTGCAGCACTAGGCCTTTCTCTGTTAAAAAGACCACCTCAGGAAATAACTGATTTTTAAGCCTAACCTGACTTAAACTAGAGTTTGGTTAAGATTAAACTCAATTACAGCAAGCTCTAATCTACTTTTCAATCACCTTCAGCACTATGCCAGAAACAGTTCACTGGTGAAATTTCACAGGGACCTTCGCTGCAATCTCTTTTATGAATATGATCAGCAGTGCAGCCTGGAAAAGACAGCAAGCAGTGAGGAAGAAAACTTGCTCCATA
>JAWWEV010000095.1:36078720-36097438 GCA_035583235.1 Hafferia zeledoni | reverse complement strand
TTAGAAAGAAAGTAAATACAAAGGCTGAAAGAAAATGGAAATACAGCACTCTACTCCATAAGAAAATAAAAACAATGGCTGAAGAACTACAAAGATACCTGCAAAGTCTAAATTGGCAATTAAAAGAATTGTATATAAATTTACACATGCTGGGAGTAGACATCCCCAGGCATGTAAAATGATGGATGGCTCCTGAGCTTACAATTATCATTCAGGAGCAAGAAATCAAATGCAAAAGGCAACTCCAGCAGTTCAGCATTTCATGGCAGTCAAAAGCAAAAACTTGGAAAGTTTATGGAAGAAGAAAAGAAAATCAAAAAAAAAAAAAAAAGAAAGAAAATGAACAAACAAAAAAAATCCAGAAAATAGAAATATGTGATAATATAAATATTGTTCGGCTGCACCTGGAGAGAACTGCATGTAATTCTAGTCCACTCATTTACAAAGACCAAGTTAAAAATTAAAAAGGTTGAGGGAAAAAACAAGGAAGATCATCAAAGAAAGCTACACAACTGTTTAGACTGGGCCTGCCAAACCTGAAAAGGAGTCAAAACAGATGGGTTACAAGATGTGTTACATCTCAACTTCATTGAAAATGCAGCTAGGCATCAGCAGCTTCTGCTCCGAGAACCAGGGGCCATCAAATAAAGATAGTGCAAACCAGGTTTAAAGCAAACGAAGGCTGACTGGGGTTTGAACTACATCTGGGATAAACTCCTCCCCACAACAGAACAGAAAGGATGGAAATACACTAGAAAGCAGTCTTGCAGAAGAAGGCACAGGTGTACTGGACAACAAGTTGAGTACACATCAGGCCCACCTCCTCCTGCTAATGAAGGCTACAGTAGTAGGATGCAGTACTATCACTGTAACCAACTGGCTGATTGAAATAATTCCTTTTTCTGTCCCCCTTGTTTGGCAAGAAGAAAGATGTTGCTAAACTGGACCAAGTCACTAGGTGACATCAGTAAGACCATCTGGCAATCAGAGCACACATTGTACCAGGAAGAAGTTAGATTTGATTAGCTTCAAGAGAAGGATTAAGAGAAGTGGAGATCTCATTGCTGACAAAGAGGTGATTATGGAGAAGACTAAGTCAGCTTCTTAGAAGTGCACAATAGAAGAACAAAAGGCAAGCAACCGTCACCAGTGCAGAAAGGCAAATTACCAGCCAGTGAAGGATAAAATCCTTCACAATAAGAGCAGGTAAAAGACTGGAAAGTGCAACCCTGAGATGTCACACAATGTTATCTCTATAAGAACTTTCAAGGTAGAAATTTGATGCTCACTAGAACACAGGTTGCCAGTTCAGGTTGAACATGGGACCAATTTGGAAGAACTTTAAAAGTCATGGCATAAGTAATCACAAGGACTAATCTGTTTAACTAGCTGTGTTGACATATAAAGACTGAAAAAATCTTGAATTCTCTCTGTCATCCTTTCTTTCTCCTTTTTTTCTGAAAGGAACTATGTGAGCAATTACTATTGTTCAAATAACACCACTCGGAGTCCAACTAACAAGTGTGATGCAGAAGATGAAGGTAGTAGTGTTTGACATAATTACCATTATATATCCCTAAATCTTGCCGTAAATGGAAAGATAATCTCATTAGTTCTATTCAAACCCATTACCAGTAACAAGTACTGTGCAGTCTTCTGATAAGCAACAGTTAACCCAAAATTGTTTTAAAGGCTTTTACTGTGTGCCAATAGCTATCTATCAAATCTAAAAGATCCTATCTTCCATTTTTCCACAGGAGACACATAAATTTTATCACTTTGTTACAAACAAATAGAGAGAAGAAAGAAAGGCAATTTAAATGCTTCACTTGATTTGGTATAAAAACTAGCAGAAGGAAGAAAACTGTTAAGCTTTCCCCACAGATTCTGTTGTGACAGAAGGCTACTGCACATTCACATAGCATCATCTCTCTCACTGTTCTTCCTATCCAAAAATTATCAGAACTTTTTTTTGTTTCCCTCCACTTGAACCCATACACAAAGCATATCAACAGACGTGGCAATACAAGTTCCAGCAAAGCAAAGGAAGTTTAACAATGCAGCTGGTAGGAATCCCTTTTCTCTCTCCCCTCGTGGCTTTACTGAGGAACCTGAAATCTGGTAGACCATGTCTCAAGTGAGAGATGATGAGACAGTACTTAACATATGTACAGTGTTTACACAGTGACACACTTTCTAATTACATTGTATATAGAGTTGGCATAATAGATAGTGTCTGACAACATGGTTATTTAAAAGCTGCACAGAAACTTATTTCACAGTGCCCTGAATCTGCCAGATAATTCCTTAAAAATAATGCTGGCCTTGAGCTTGAAATATGGTTCAAAAGTCCAAAAAGATGAGGTCATTACTCTAACCTTTCCTCCTTTTCAAACTGGCAACTCTAGTGGTTGAAATGGCTACACATCTGACAAGACTGTACTCATTCAGAAAACAAATATTTGTAGAATAAGTACAATTTTTTGAGTGAAAAATATGGTGTCACAATCAAACCTATCATTATTTCTTTAAAATAAAACCAGTTTTTGCATGTCTTATGTGGTCATGCCAACCGTAAAAGCCTCTTGAAACATTCACTGCACATCACCAAAACCTTAAAGACTTTTTCATTCCAATAATTAAACCATAGGAGAAAAAAAGAAAATTTAATTTATCTTTAAATCCCTTTCAGCAGCACAGCCATCCTACTCAGAAGCTGTAGAGAGATAACTAAGCTCCTTAATTCCCTCCTATTTAACCCACTCCTGAAGACCAATGTTCTAATGAGATATCATTAGAACATTCTATCCTTTGATGTAAAGTATTAGAAATGATTCCACAAAACAGCCCAGGCCAAACCAGACATTTAACTCTTGTACATTTGAACAACACAATGCAGCTTTGAAGTTTGTGTACATTTCTACAACTGGCAAGGTACTGAATGACAGGTTTGACTCCAGGCAGGTCAGAGAGATCAAAATAATCCACCCCAAGAGCAGGAAACCCTTCTGTAACTGTTGGGATAGCAGAAACCCAGACACCATAAAAGATTATAAGTCTGTCAGTTGGTTCAGCCCTGATGAATTATTTTTATTTTGGCTGCCTGCCAATGAACAAAAGATTATCTTGCACACCTAAATAATCTGGTTATTAAGTGCACAGGAAAACTTTTGACTTGTGACAGAAGATGTAGGCAGAGCTGGTGAAAATTAAGATGCACTGCCCTAAGAGCCAACGGCAGCTACTCTAAGTACAGCAGGATTTTTTAACATCAAACCAACTCTACATCTTGGCACTAGCAGTTCATTGCTTTGTCAACCACAGATGTCACGGGAAAATCTCACTTGGACCGTGTAACACTGAAAAGAAACTTAAGACCATACGAAACATTCTTATTCATTCTTCTTTCTTGATGCATGTGAAAACAATATCTAAATCAACATACGTTTAATTAAATACATCCTCAGGGACTTGTTTCTGTTTCAGGAATGCAAAACTTGGTCAGTAAATATTCATCTTCAAATAATTTTTAAGAAAACAGTAGAAGTGTACACATACATCAATCCTCCTAAGAACTAACCCTTGAAATGCTTAATTAAGGGGTTTAAAAACCCCACAAAGAAGCAAGATGGAAGGAAACAAACAAAACCAAATACAAAACCGCCACAAATATGTAAGAAAGATTATTTTCTGAACACTTCAGCCAATAGGTTGAAATGCAGCAGCAGCTCGATTTAAGCACCCAGTTATGCAATTAAACATCACAAAGTGCCAAAACCAGAAGTTGTGAGGGAAGCCTTACCATGGCCATTTCTGGACTTAAATGCAATATAGTCAAGTTGAAAGCTCTGCCAGTACAGCAGTTTGTGCATGGAAAGTTTATTGCAGTTAAACCTGTTTATAGCAATGTTCAAGTCCTGACTAACTATTTTAGTCAAATTATAATAGATTACTAGATTAAATGAAGAGGGAACTGCTAACACAACTGTACCAGTACAAGAACTCAACCTTTTCATTTATATGCAGGCTGACTGCAACTACTTCATCGTATCTAAGTGACTTTATCTTAACAGTGATACGCACACTACACTCTACAAATAAACACTGCTGCAGTGTAATTTTTTGTTTTGTGAACAGCAGCCCAAAGAGTCTGATGGGCTTCACATAGTGCAAATGTAACATCCAAATAGGAGGCAAGCCTTAAAAATGTGAAAGCCTGTTCAGAGAAAAGTTTCCCCATCACTGCATTTTCCAGTAACAAAGATGTTGTCAGAAATGACAATTTTTTGTGTCCCCTGACGATGCCTTGCTAGCATTTGGTTATAAGCCATAAAGCAGGAATAATTTCAGCCTGTCAGGAGTCTAGCTAATGCCCAGTTTTCCCCTAGAGAGAATTCCTGTCAACCGTAATGAGAGCTCCAAAGGCCCTCTATACAACATAATGAGCACTTAGGCCATGCTGCTGATCAGCCAGCAAAAAGCATCAATTTGAGCCTGGCTACACCCTTGGGGGTAGACCTCACCAGTTAATAAGAATTATGATTACTATCTGTCAAAAGCCTCCTCAGAACTTATGTGGTGGAAATTCAGAAGAATGTCATTGTTGGGCTTTTTTTTGTTTTCTGTAATCTAAGACCACCTACATACTGAAATGCAACATCATTTGGCACACTCACTGCAGGCATCTAAATCAAATCTTTAACATAAAGGTGATACTTTTATCAGAAATTAGAATTACTTAACATGTAAAAGAACGGTATCTGAGACTCATATCCACAGAAATGCACTTATGCATTCAAAAGCTTATTCTTTTCTTAACAGCATACACAGAGCAAGCATGCTTTACTCTCCCCATTGAGAATATAGGTATAATGCTGTCATAAATCTTAGAAGCTTTAGAAGTATCACTGTCTAATGGGTACATAATTATAGCTGCCGTACATACAGAACATTAAACCCTTACAATACACATATGTTAAGGTCAAAGTGGAAACCTCATTTCTCACACACTTTAATCTTGTTGGATTAATTGATTTTATCTAAATTTAATTCCTACTACACTGACTGAAGTCACAAATTCTCTTCAAAGATCTTCTGAAAATATCATCCATTTTGCAGGAAATGAGCTTCCTATACAGAAGCTTTGGCTTTTTCACAGGTTACTGTGTGCCAAGAAGTTGCTAAAGAGAATAAATCCAAGGAAAAAATCTCCAAATCACAAAACCAGGTAAAGTCACCACACAGAAAAATTTACACTCTTCTGAAACACAAGACAAAATAAAATTACTTAAGCTACAACAGAAAACCAAGCAAAACACTGTGCTAGCTGCTCCATCTATCTATTCGGTGCATTACTTCCGGGGGGAAAAAAAAAAAAGTTGCCATAATACTTCTTTTTTAATAGCATTTTGGATTGAAAAAAGTATACTTCCAAAAATCAAAATCATATCTACCCTGCTTTGCAAACAGAAAGTTATCTTGAAATTACAATGCAACCTTTTCAAATACAATATTTTTAGGGGAAAACAAAACAAAACAAAAAAAAATCAATGAGTTCAGAGTTACAAAAGCAAAATTCAACTCTGTAATTCACTTGCTTAATGAATGTCTTTGAATATACTGAAGATCTGAAGCCTGAACTAATCAATTTCTTCACTGTGCCCTCGCCAGTCAGCCATGCTCTTTAATTTAATGAAACAAGAGTTTTAGATGAAATAGCACATACGCACCAAGAAAGAATTGTATTGTTGCACTTTGAAATGTGTCCAACTGTGCAACTTCATCTAATGATAATTTTTTTAAGAGGCCATCGATTTCTGAAAGACTTATTGTACTAGCATCTTGATGAAAAAGTGAATGTCAGCATATCTACAGAATACTTACACACTGCCATTAATGCTTTATTTGGCAGACAATGACTACTCAATTGAGGGTCCTCTGGGCTGAGCAATCATTTAGCTTTTTTTCTCTTATGAGGTCCTTAGTGTCTTGTTCCAGTTCAATACTCTTTTTATTCACCACTACAGTGGCCAAAAGTGTGAATTTTATGGGAACTTGCAAACTCGTAGTCATAACTAGAGCTTTCCAAGTCAATAATCTCTTCATTTGAGATTTAAGCAGCTATTGCTATATAGCTACACAGGCATAAAACCCATTCTACAAATCAGAGCCTCTACCACTAAAAAAAGAAAAACAACTCCCCTCTCCCCCCAAAATCCCTAAATTTGTAAAGTACTGAATTATATTTTTAAAACCACAGACACAAGACCTTTTCTACTTATGCCAATGTCTATCAGGACCAATACCAAAAAGGCCTTGTTGCTTAATCTACACCACATTTGAGAGGAGATAGGTCAAGTTTTACTTATCACGGCTACAAATTAGGTTATTGATTCAGACTTATGTTCATATGTTCAGACATGTTCAATCATCTGAACATAAACAGCACAGTTACATTTAAATGCACCAGACAAACTGCATATTTTGAGGTTTAGAAAACAAAATGCCTTACCTGTTTGTGCATTTCAATGTTTAATCCATACGACATTTCATAATACTGCAAATAAATGAGAATACATAATTTTCTTATTCTGACTTCCATTGCATTAGGAGATATTTACTGAAATAAACATAAAACAAATATACTTACCATTACATAATGCCTCTGCATTTCTGTCTTTTCGCTTGCCAGTTTCTCACATTCCAATTTAAGGCTACAAAACAGATCACACTTTAATGTAACTCTTGTCATTTGTTTTCACATCTACCTATTCTACTTGTATTTTGTCAGAAGCCAAAAATTAAAAAAACTTCATAAACTAACTTGCAACACAGAGAAAAAAACACTTATACTTTAAATACAACAGCTGCAGAGGAAATTGAAAAGGCATTTCATGGGTGCTGTATGAGGCCCAAACTGTCTTCAGAACCTAAACATATCCATTCTTCACGCTTTGACAAAGAGCTGCTATTAAGCGCTACAACTTTCAAGCTACAATGGGATCTGAATTTCTCCAAAGTACTTTCCAGGAGTAAAACTAGTAAGATAGAGGCATACACACAGTTTAGTAAATTACTGCCAAGTAATACCATTCACTTTTACAATTACAACTTTTGTATAATTCTTATCTTAAGTACACTGTAACAAATGCTACCTTGCCCACAGCTTGGAATTCAGTAACTCTGCCTATCATTTACTAGAAAGTTTCTTTTCTATTTTTGCTTTCATAACCAAAAATAAGTTGCATTTGGCACTTACATATCTCATCACAAACAGCAATACAATTCTGACTACTTTCATTGAGAGCCTCAACATTCCCTTGTTTTCTGTCAAACTGATTTAGGGTTTGGGTTGTTTTGTTTTTGTTTCTGTTTTTAAATGATACTAATGAGCATCCTACGGAACAGTTTGCATGCAAGCCAGCATTTTTCACTCACAATTGTGATACCGAATGCTTATAATTTACATAATTTCTTACATAATTATGGCTGAAAAAGGTTAATGAATTTTGATAAGACTACAGTACCGTAGGTAAAGGGAAAAAAAGCCTAATCAAAACCAAGCAATTTCTAACTAGGAAACCTGCGAAGCTTTTACTTATCTACAAATATTGCAGGTGCACGTAAGGACAAACTTCAGGAAGATTAATGCTCCTTAACGCTGGTAGCCGAGGGAATGAAAGAACCGGTACCCTCCATCTCTGAAGGGATCTCAGCAGCAAGTACACACCCACCAAGAATTTGTGGAGGCCAGCACAGCAACGAGGAGCGCATCCCATGGCTTCCATGGTTTCACGTGAACTTCGTGTAACTACTCAAAGTACTTGTGTACTTTAACAATTCTCCCTAGCTTTTTATAGCACGAGACGCTGGCGTTATTCTTTGCATTAACACCACACACAAATGAGCAAACACGAGAAGTAGCCACCTTAACATGATGTGCCACAGAATTTGCACAGGTCTTCTCCCAATACACTGGAAAGATCTCTTCATACACAAATCCCTAACAAATACTAAGTAGTTTGGGGTGGGTTTTAAGTGCATACAGGTGCTGAACCACTTCAGCGTCGAAAATATCACCCTTTGGCAGCTACCCGGGCAGCGCTGCCTTGCCCTGCGCGCCCCGTCCCGCGGTGTCCTCCGACATCGCGCCGCCCGTCACCGGCCCGCCCGGACCCCTCGGCGAGGCTCAGCCTCGACGCCACACGCCACCGCCTGGACGCGCCCGCTCAGTGCAGCCCCCGCGCCCGGCCGGGCACGGGGCGGTAACCCCTAGTCCCGTGGCGGCCCGCCGGCGCTCACCTGTGGTACTGCGCCTGGAGGAACTGGAACTCTTCCTTGATGCGGTCCAGCGACTCCGGGATTGTGAATTTGAAAGGCTGTCCCGCAGCCTGGTGCGGAGTCTGGAGAAGTGGAGGCCGGCACGGGAGAGAGACGCACGTTCAGCCACGGCGCGGCGGCCCCGCGGCGAGGAGAGGGTGGCGCTGCCCACCGCGGCCCGACCGAAGGGATGGAGCAGGAGCGCCCGGCTCGCCCACGCCCCGGATCGCTGTACACTTGTTACCCACCTTCCCGTCCCTAATCTGCGGGGGTGTGGGAGAGGAGCCGAGTTTAAGCGCGCTCCAGGAGCCCCTCCCAATCCGACCCACCCGCTCCTGCCGCCGCCGTCTACGCGAAAGCGGGGCGTGCCCGCTCCTCCCCGTCGGCCTCCTCCGCGGAGACACAGCCAGCCCCATCCCAGGGGCTGCCTTCGGGGGATGGATGCTGCCCGACCCGGCGGCGAGTCCCGCCGCCGTTCCCAAGACAAGTAAATTGCCAACGAAAGGAGAAGGGGAGGGGGCACGTCCCGTCTCCGGACGCTCCCTCAGGCAGGATGCGCCGCTCCTCTCAGGAGGGGATAAACTTCTGAGGGTGCCTTCCACACAAACCCCCACCTCTAGCCGGACTAGGGAGCCGAGCGTGCGCCCCGGACTGCCCGGCCCTCGGCCCGCGCCGCCGATCCGCGGTGCGGCGGCCTGGGCCGTACTTACAGGGTGCCGGCTCTGGGGGAACATGGTTCCGGCCGCGGCGGCTTCCTCGCAGCGCGGTTCTCGGGGCGAGCCCCCCGCCTGCCCTGGCTTCACAGCCGGTAGGCCGAGGGGACCCGAGCGGCGACACCCGCTGGCCGCCTTGCCTCCGCCGCCGCGGGCAGGAGCCGAGCGAGGCGCCGCTCAGTGCCCCCGCCGCGGAAACATCCTCCGGCCGCGACGTCCTTTGTTGTCTTCGTTCCCGGGAAGTCTGGGGGTGGTCGGGAGACGTGGACGAGCCGCGTTCGGGACAATCACCACTGCTCTGCACTCTTTCGGCGGCTCTTCGACCGGCAGGCCGCGCCCGCAACGCCTGGGCGCGCCGGGACGGGACCCGACGGGGCACAGGGTGGGCCGCAGCTACTCCGCTGCGGAGGCGAATAATCCCCGTCACGGACTCGCAAGTGGCCGATGCGACTGTAAAGCCGGAAACCCAGGAGTGGAGGCGACTCCTGTCACTACTTCTGCCTCTTATCAAAAAGGGAGAATCCAGCCGGAGGAAGCGGGACGCAATGTCAGCGGCGGGACCGTCGCAAGCCGAGGGGGCTCGAGAAAGTCTCCAGGGAGCGACGCGCTGCTCCCGGGCGTCGACGTAAGGGCCAAGTCATCGGCACTACACGGAGTGATGAAAAAGGGAGGGAGGCAGGAGGTGGAGTAAGGGGGCGGGCGGTGGCTCTGCACAGCCGTTCCCGATCGGAGCAGCTCCAATAGAACATGCACGAAACGCTGGAGGGCAGAGGGAGGGATACCACACACGCAGCACAGGCTCTCCCGTTCGTTGCCGAGAAGTCCCTAGGACAAAAGGAAAAACAAACCCTCAAGATGCCCGCTGGCCCGACCGTCCAAGCAACCAGCCTCGGCAGGAGGAAAAGAAAAATAATGAAATGAAAGCGTCCGTATTACGGCTAAATCAGACGGGAAGCTCCTTCGTGTAATGGCACCACTGCAGCCTCCTTCGGGCGGCAATGCATCTGGAAGCCGCGCGTCTCACTGGAGCCCCACGAGCGCGGCACATCGCGGCAACATCAGCGGCAGCAGCATCCTCACCCTTCACCGTCCTGCCTCCTCCACGCTGCCCCGCCGCTTCTCGCCGACCCGGCTGAAAAATCCGAACCCGAGAGGACGGCAACGCCACCGATTTCCTTTCCGCCGTACCGTTCTGGCCGGCCCAGGGCAGAGGGGAAGCCGAGGCGGCGGCCTGGCGCTGGGCGCTCGGCGGGCGAGGAGCGCGGCCGGGCGAGGGGACCGGAGCGCTGCCCCCGCTGCTTGCATTAGCACGCGGTTTCACACTCCGCCGCCTAACCAGCCGCGCGGCCCCGCCCACGCCGCCGCGCGGGGGGCGCCCGCCCAATCGTCGGCCCCGTTACCAACGTGGGCCCATGACGTAGCCGCCCCGAGGGCCAATGGCGAGAGCCGGAGTCCCGCCGCCCGTCTGCTTTGGCTGGGCACCGCTTTCTGGCGGCGCGGCGGGAGCGCCCCGAGCTGGCCAATGGGAGCGCGCGGGGCGGGCGCGCGGCGGGAAGCGGAGCGCGGAGGTCGAGCCGTCCATCAAAGTAACGTGGGCCCTCCCGCGCGGGCGGGGCTGCCGCCGGGCCGTGCGCGCGGCGCCTGCGCGAGCCCTGGCGCTCCCGGCGCTGGAGCCGCCGCCGCGGGAGCGGAGCGGAGCGGAGCGGGGGGAAGAGGCGTCCCCTCCGCTCAGGCAAGAGACTGAGCTGCCCCGGGAACCCGCGCTGCCCTTGACACGGGCTCCCGGCCACGCCTCGTTCCTTCGGTGACTGCGGCGGTGCTGTGGCACCTGCCGAGGGCGCCGCGGAAAACGCCGAGTGGAAGAACAAACCATTACGCGTACTTGCGTGGCTCGGGGCACGCCAGATGCTGCGCTGGGGAAAACGACCCTCTGATCGGACGGAAGCTGGCCTTCTGGCTTCTTTTAAGAGGGGCCTGCTAAAGGAAAGCTGTCAAGAACTTTGCTGTTGTAAATGCTTTATGGGCCCACTTAAGATAGATGAGGGTCGAACAAATTCCACAGACCGTCTGTGATTGTTGAGGAGATGACAAATGGTGACACAGCTTGCAGTGGAAAGTAAACTTCAAAACATATCCTCTATTAGCGAGAACCGTATTCCTAGCAGAATTCCACATTCAAGTGCGGAGTACCGGTACCTATGGACTTAAAACAGTGCCCGAAGAGGCACTTGTGTTGTTAGTATGTAACCTGTGAGCTACCTAACAGGAGGTCTTAAAATCTTGAATGGCATCATTTAAGCACCGTAAGGGTAATGTTATAATCTGCATTTTCTTACAATTGCACACTTATGTTTACTAGATACAGGTTACTTAGAATTGTATCCTAAAGAAAGAGCAAGTCTGTGTTTAAAATTTGATAGGAAAATTGATGTTTTGCAATATCAAGGTATATTGCTCATTCAGAGTGATAATTTCCATACTACAGTATTCCCAATTTTACATAGAAACAACAAAAGAAAATTCGATTACCTCAGTCTTCTACAGTGAAAAGTTTGGACTTTATTCCCGGACTGCAGAGTTTTGACAGTGAGCATTGAAGCATTTATGTCTCTGTGCATAACTCTGTGTTGCATGTATATGTGTACATGTAATGGTGTTTGTACCTATGGGTGTACATATGTATGTGTGTTTGTGTTTATATATAAGATGAATATGTGCATACCTCTTTGGGAGCACACAAATAAATATGTAGGTTTTTAATGTTTTTTTTAAGGGACGAGGCAAAATACCCTTGATAGTGACCTTTGACAGATTGTCGTTCCCAGGACAGGAATGTAAACTTGACTGGAGTTCCACCTGCAAAGCTAAGCCAAAAATCTTGCATTCTGTTCCCAGCTCTTCCCTTGTTGTCTTGGACAAGCCAACTCACCTCTCTGTTCATGGCAATGGAAAGCTTCATTACCTAGTGCTTATTAAAGGACTTAGATCTTCAGATTAAAGCCGCCATAAAAATGCAAGCTATGATTGTATACTTTGTGTGTGTACCTAGTAGCTATGGACTCTGTAATAATATGACACTTACCTAACTTTCCCTGTACTTTGCTTAACCTGCTGGCACAAGTTGTTAATGAGATATTGACAGATATGACATTAAAACAACACTGTGTTTTGGAACATAAACAAAAGCCTTTTTTTTCTTAAATTGCTCACCTACGTGAAACTTGAAATGTCTTGTAACCTGTATTTGTCAACATTAAAATGTCCAAGACATGTTTTAACAGAAAGAAAAAGCTTTGTTACCCTGGTTTTTATTAACAAATGGTTTTAACCTACTTAGATTCTGGAATCAGATACTTAAAGGCATTTTGAATCTTATCCATTCTAATTGAGACAGAAGAGTTGTAAAAGCAGAAGCAGAAGCAGATGTGAATTTTTTTTCAAACTAGAGCTGCTGACATTATATAGTATGAAAACAATATGATACGATAAATAATGCAATAAATATATAATGTAATATAATATATAATAACATCATGATCTGATATTTAATTTATCATCACTGGCTGACTAGATCATAAGAAATTAATTTTTGTTAGATGGGTATAAATCTGGATTAATTCCAGAAAGCTGAACATCCTCATTCCATGACAATACTCACTATTTACACCACAGAAAGGCAGGGCAAAATATGGCTAAGCATATGCTAAAGAGCTGTGTTCAAATCAAGGTAACATTTTATACCAGATTGTTATGGCACAATATATTTGTATATGCCAGTATATGCCACACTGTACATCTCCACATAATTCTTAAACTGAATTAAAAATAATTGGTTTTAAACCTCTGTCTCATGTTCTAAAAATACAGTAAAAAGATTGCCCTCAGTATTAACCCCCTCAACCGTTCTGTCTAAACATTCATTTATCTCTGCTTTTTTTAATCAGTTGTTTCTTACTTTAAACATTTTAATATGGTGTTCCTAACTTGTATATCATGGCTGGGCTTCATGAACGAAGATTTGGGAAGAGCTCTCCCCATGTGGGTGTGCCCTTCCAGCCTGTGCAGTGGATTTTTTAGGTGAGGCACAGCATGCACAGAACTGACCCCACTATTTAAGTCCTCAGGTTCATCTGCCACGGCCGAGCAAGCTTGGACAGTGACAGTGAAGTCCTCAGGACTAGAACCTACAGCCCCTGGTATGGCCAGGAGGTCTCCCACCAAATTACTAACCAGGGATCAGGTGTCAGGGTGGCATGGACGTAATACCTCGTATAGCAAAGTGCCTACATTGGCTGTGTACTGAAAACTCACTCTGGAAGTAGTTGGAGCTTTGAGTGTAAAAAAAAAAAGCATTACTGAGTCCAAAATGTAGGTTGAATATACTGAAAGGTTTTCAGATGTAGCATCTGTTCATTAGGGATATCATGTATTGTACAATGTTCTCTTTAATATAGTGAGGTTTTTTTTCCCTTCACTGTTCACAGTACTATTTACAAGAAACATTTTTTAACTTCTTGAAAACTGTTATGAGTTTAGCTAAGCAGGCTTAAATCTAAGCTTTAGATTTCAGGGTAGGCCTGGGACTGTCAACTGACTTGAGGGGCTGAGCTAGCTGACAACTGACTTCTTCTAGCCAATAGTAGTCCATACCGTATTCCAACATCATCTCAAAGTGTAAGAGCCAGTATGGAAGTGGCTTAGTCATTTGCTTCAGCTGTGGTCCCAGGAGGACACACCGTGCCATCCCAGGAGGGGCAGGAGAACCAGGCCCAGCACCGGTTCAGCACCATGTTATCTTAGGGAAGTAAAATGTTTGTTCTTAGTCTTTCTCTCTGCTTCGGTCTGTCTCTGGGGAATTGAGTTCTCTAGAGCGATTTTTAGTTAGAATGGTGGGATTTGTGTTCACTGGGGAGTGGGAAGTTATTTCTTGTTATTTCTAACTTGTGTGTGTGTTATATTGTAGTTCACTTTTAATTTTCTCTTTTCTGCATAAATATATATAGTTAGTTTAATCATAAACTGGTTTGAGTTTCTAGGGTTTTTTCCCTTCTCCCTTTTCTTGGCCAGAGGGAGGGAAGCTTTCTCTGAATTGGGCAGTTGGCATTTTGCCAGCTCAACCAAAGGCAAACACATATGACAAAAATGTTGATAATGTTAATCATTAGGAGTTAGCTGCAGGTGGATAATATACAGTTTAGCAAATGTGTGATCTTTCCTGTTGTTCTATTACCTATATAGTGGATCAAGTTAATGGAGAAAACAGTTCTAGAGTTCAATATATTTTATGCTTTCAAAGTTTTAGATTTAGAGATCATTGGATTTTCAACTGAAAAAGAAACATGCATATATGATAGGAGTGGGGGGGTTGTGCTATTTGTGTTTGGTTTGATTTTGTGTTTTGTGGTTTTTTTGGTTGATTGGTTTTGGTTTTGGCTGGGGTTTGGGTTTGGTTTTTTTTAATGGCAGTATGGCACAGGTAAAGTAGAGGGAAAAAATAATACCTGAATTATATAGTCCATGTGGTATAGCAGGGACTATCTATACAGCTGAAAGAAGAATAATTATTTTGAGGGCATTCAAAACAATATCACTTTCAAAATATTTCTTTATTTATGAAGTGCAAATTATATGAGCAGGGTAAAGCAATTACATTTGTAATTATTTGCTGTCTATTGGCTAATAGCCATTGCATACTCTCTTTGTAACTTGATTTCTTTTTAATTAGTAGCTTTCCTTGGAGGCAAGAATGTTCAAAAATTTGCACTAGGTTATTTTACCATCCCAACTGTATTCCATTCCCATATTCTTTAACATTTAAAAAATCCCTGAGTTGAATTTAAAAAAACAAAAAAAAAAAGAGTCAGTAGCAGATTTTGTAGCAGTAAAACCTCAAAATAAAATCAGTTCTAAAGAATCCCTTTTGTTTTCACACAGTATGGTAAGATTAGAGATTGCAGGGAACCAACCAAATTAAACTGGGAACTTTTGAAGAATGCCTTTATGAAAATGACACATTGACTGGCCAGTGTGGTTTTTTGTCGACAATTTCTTTGTTGAGGCATAGATCAAAGAAACGTGCATATGTTTTCATTTTGTTCTAAGTCTAAGTAGAAAATTACATCCAGATGTTTAATAGGCATTCTCTTGGTTTTTCTGCATTGATTAAATATGTTGGTACTGTTTGCTTACAAGTGTAGCCGGATCATTAGCTAATGCAAAGAAATGTTTGTAGCGAGTTGCTAATTAGGTCTTTTGGAAACTCTCCATACTAAGGAACAATTTGTACAGTGGCCAGAAGAACTTGCAGTACTTGAGAAGTCGCTTTCCCTTCTGTGTCTGGGAAAAAACAGTCAGTCACTTTCCCTAATCTTCTTTTGCCTACAGGGATTGCAGCTTGATCCCAGTGGGTTGAAGTGCAAATAAATTAGGAAGAGACCACACACATGCACGTGCGCATGCACATACCCCCTCACACACACACACGCACGCACGCATGCATGCACGCACACGCACACACACACTCTCCCTCCCCTGCCAAATCTACTCCTTCACTCAAAATGCAGTTGTACAATCTCACAAAAGGCTAGCCAAAATGGAGTGCTTAAAACTGAAATGTGTTAAATTCTCAGCATTCATGTTATTAAATACAGAGCATTTTTGAGCATACTTTAGAGACAGATGGGGAAGCCCTTTATGATAAATGAGTGTACTTGAATTCATTACTGTGGCACTTGTAGTTAAAGGAGCTCTTTCTCAACTTCACTACTTCTGCAGGATACTTCAAGACACAGCTTGGGGAAAGTGTATGCATGGATGACAGAAGGGGGAAAGAGGTGCAGAAGAACTCTAATCCTCTCTATTTTGTTAAGTCCAAAAAGAGGTCAGATATATTACCTGCAATATTGTCAGAGAAATTGTAGACTTCATGGCTCTGGCTTGATAACCTTCTAGGTGCAATGTCACCTTTCAAAGGATGCTTGGCAACTTCAGTGACCTTTCTAACAAAGATCACCTACTAAGGTGTCACACTTCAGTCTGTAGAAGAAGGAGGCCTCCACCGCAGAAGGTGACAGCAAAAGGAGAAACGTGTATATATTTTGTACAGTAAATGGGGTTTGCATGCTCGTACCAGCTCCCTGATCCTGTCATCCCATACATGACTAAGTTTTACTCCTGGAAATAGTCTCTTTGAAGTCTGTGACAATACTTTCTTGAAAAAGCATATCTTTGTAACAGAATTCACCAGATCAGGGCCACACATACAGAATAGTATGTTATATGTGATGTACATACGCAAAACACCTGTGTTTTTACCAATGAAGCCATGCATGTGTACAAGTTTTACCCCCCTTTTTTGGAGATACCTAAAAAGGGAGGGTGTCACAGAAGGATGGTTAACCATTTCAGTTCAGTGGACTAGTTGTGGTACACTATTTTTCCTTCCCTTGCAAAATATTAAAACTTTTCCATTCTGTTTTAGTTCTGTATATGTGGTTTTTTGACAGGATTTGTAGACTTTCTAAATTTTTTCCCCCTAAGATGGCAATAACATTAGATAGAGTCTACAGATCACCAAAGATCCTTAGACTTAAAACCACAGGGAAATAGAATTGAGGAAAGTGGTCTTGTGGAAAAGATGCTTCCAAAACATTTGTTGAACTGGCTGAAGGAAGTTTCATTGTAGAAAGAAAGGGATTGAGAAGGAGAGGCAGCTCTAAGTGCACTGACATTTCAGGCTTAGGTATAGTAACTTGCTCGCTGCTGCTGAGGTATATGAATCCTTATCCTTTTGCCCTAATATCTGTTCTCTGTGTATGACAGCAACAGCCTTGAGGAATCTTTAAAGTACAGAAATGGTACAGAAATGCTCTGTGCAGAACCGTGACTCCCTGTCAGCTAGTAAGAAGCAGGTTCAACTGAAATTTGGCTGGAGTTTGGCAGCTGTTTCTCTCTGTAATTCTGCTGCCTCTCAGTCCTTCAGAAGAGGTTCTTGTCTACAATAAGGTTATATTCACCATGTGAGATGTTCTTATATCAGCCTTCTACTCCAGACCTCAGATTTCCGTCTGGTAGGGTTTAGATGAGAGCAGATTGTGCTGTCCTGCTGTCTCTTCATAATGTGGATGCTGTAATGCACTGGCATGCTACAGCTGCAAGATCTGCAGAGATGCTTTTCCAGCACTGGTGGCAGAAGGGCACTAAGTCTGTTTCCAACTTTCCCCATCCTGTAAGAGCTCTGGGGTCCCATATTCTTGAGGAAATGGATTTACCAGTATGGGAAGTGGAGAGGTTATGTGAAAGAATTTGCTGGACAGGGGTAGTCATGGGGAAGAGAACTAGGGAAAGGAATTAAACAAGGAGGGAACATTTCATTACTAATGTGATGCAATTCTTAACTAACGTGGAAATTTCCTTAGAAAAATGCCACTGAACCTCAGGTAAGATTGTATACAGTTACAATTGCTCCCAGTATAAAAAGAAAATAATTAACTATCTGAGTCATCCCACACTGTCCACTTCTCTGTTTTTCTATTTAATAGTGCCCTTCCAATACTTTCAGTGCGGGTTTCTCAGTTTATGTCTTGAAAGGCTAACATGTAATGATGACTGTGATTATTAATAGAGCATATCCATTTTCCAAAATATGGAATAATAAATTTCACAGTTTGACATACATGTAGAATTGTCACTAATATAGATCATCTACTCATTCCTCGAGTGAACATCCACATGAAGCATCCCATCAAAAAGGCATGTCTTTCAACTGTCTGTCTATTCTGATATGCTAGTATGTTTGTAAATGGTGGCATCATGCAGTAGAAAATTGGTGTGAAGAGGAAAAATAGATCCATCCCATTCAATTCCACTTACTCCTTACAAAATACCAATAAACCTTCTACTGCAGAAAACTATATCATGATTGCACAGATAGTAGAGTAACCATGACCAGTAGTCCAAATATTTGAATATTTAGCAGTTAGAAAACATAATGAAGAGTTAAGAATAATAGTGGCTGCTGAGGAGAAATCAGTCAAAGTCACTGAAACTACATTTTTAGGGAAAATGAGATCTAATGAGTACCTTATAGGTGAGCTGTTGAAAAACGGAATTGGTTTGGTGCAGGGGGGATGGTAGGGGCAAGGTGGGGCAGAGGAAGGATGTTGTGTTACATTGTTTTGGGATTTTGAAGGTTTTTTTGTTTGTTTGGGTTTTGTGTGTCTTTTGCACAAGACTGATTTCCCATCTGAGCTCAAAAGTATTGAAAAATATCCATAATTTACCATTATAAATTCAACAGTTTGTAGTAAGACTTTCTCTATACAGCCTCTCACATTTTCTGGTGTAGCTTTACTGTCTATCAATGAGCTTATGCACACTTAGGTGCTCAGTTCTCTGAATTAAGTAGCACCTAGGCACAAGAAAATCTTGATGTTACATGATATTAGAACATAGCTCAGGAGAATGTCTATGCCTAAAATAGTTTGCAAATCTCATCCCTGCAAACCTCCCAAAAACAGAGTAAGCAGCACAAGGCATACAAATGTGCATACGCACCATTTAGCATTATTATACATTGGATTAAATATTCTCATATAGCCTGTATGGACAGATAACAGCTGAATGTCAGTATTTTGCTTTTGAATTAAGGTGTTTCACTTAAGTGAAAAAGTTAAATGATACATCTT
>JAWWEV010000095.1:36044670-36068734 GCA_035583235.1 Hafferia zeledoni | reverse complement strand
CTCACCTTACCAACGTAAAGGTTTGGGGAGTTGAAGTGCCAGGACTGAGAACAAAGGAATGGTTGATGGCTCCAGATTCCAACTGAATGGTGGGGCAGAGGTGAGAAAACAGACTCAATGCACCTGAGAGGCAGAGAGGCTTTTCCCTGTGTGCTGGCTTCACTCCATTTTGGGCAGTTGCTGGGAGAGAGCCACTGTTTACTAAGGTGGTGAGAGATCCTTCTGGCTCTGCTCTTTGCCTTCCCCCCCTCTATCTTCTGGGCACCCTGAGCTTCAGAGAGAGAGGAGGGTCACAGCTGCTTTGGGACACACTACAGACCTTTTTTTTCCTGGGGACCAACTTCAACTGCAAGGAATTTCTGGGAATTACCACCACTCCTCAACTCCCAGCATTTCCTTCTTTTGAACAAAGGATAAAGAGAGAGAGAGAGTCTGCTCATCCCCCTCAGGAAAGGCTCCATCCTGCACCACATGAGTCATACACTCCCTTGTCTCTGCCTCGCTGGGACAAGACTGAGAACTCACCTCACAGTCAGCTGAGGTGTGACACCAATGCTGTCCATAAATATAATTGCACCAGAAGGAACCTACCAGTTTTTGGAGGTTGTTTGGTTTGAGGTTTTTTTCGTGCCGGGGGAGTAGTTTGGTCTGGTCTGTTTATAGTTATATCTTTCTCTATATATGCATATATACATTTTCTAATTAAAAGTTTGGGGTTTTTAAAAAATTTAATAAGGGGTGATAAGATTATTGAGCAGGAATCGTCTCCTCTGGTTTTCGTAAACATTTTGGTTTCCCTCAAACTAAGACATTCACTTTGGTCACAACACCCCATGCAGCACTACAGGCCTGGGGCAAAGCAGATGGAAAGCTGTCCAGTAGAAGAGGAGTCACCATCCCTACAAGTGTTCAAGAAATAGTGGGATGTGGCACTTCGTGCTGTGGCTTGGTTAACATGGTATTTGGTCAAAGGTTGGACCTGATCTTGGGGCTCTCTTCCAACCTTAATGATTCCATCACTTTGTGACTTAGTCTGACTCAGAGTATGACAGATGCAAGCACCTTCTTAAAAAGCCTTAGAAGTGTTTGTGCAGAAGAGTCAGGCAAGTTCCAAAGGCAGACCGTGTAGGCAGGCCTCAAAAAGTAGGAATACAACAGGGAAGTTTCAGGTTCATCATGAAAGTAACAAATAATGGTGCAATTTTTCATACTTTTGGGGAATACCCAGGAGCAGCAAAAAGTCACAGAGCCTGTGCTGAGGTACATGGATGGCAGAAAAACAGCCTTCTTTTCATGTGGTAGATCTGTAACACTGGAACTACTAACCAAGGTGATTGAATGCCCTCTCATTCAGGTCACAGATGACAGCAAGTCAGGTGGGAGTATTGATTTGCTGGAAAAAGGAAGGCTCCAAGACAGAATGGATTGATGGACTAAGAGCACTGTTAGGAGGTTCTTGGCTTGTATCAGACATAGTGTAGCCAACAGCACTAGGGAAGGCATCATCACTTTTCTTTTGGCACTGCTGAGGCCACACCATGAATCCTGTGTTCAGTTTTGGGCCCCTCATGACAACAAAGACATTCAGGTGCTGGAGTGGCTCCAGAAAAGAGCAACAGAGCTAGTGAAGGGTCTGGAGCACAAGTCTTATGACTATGAAAAGTAGTTTATTTGGAAGGTTTGTGCCTGTAATTTCTGGCCCAAAATACTTGATTAGTTCCAGGAAAATCATTATATCTCAATCAAAAGAGAGATGTCTGCAAGTAGGCAAGCAGGGAGATGTTTGCAACTGCAAAACAGGAGCATGGGCTCCATCGTTTTTTAACCAGTAACTTACCTGTAAGCATCTGTTTTATAAGCTAGACTGTCAACTTTTATCCTTTGTGAAACTGTGCTGTGCTGTTTCAATAGAATATATTTTTTTCAGATTTTCAGATTGTGATAACTAGGGTATAATTTATTTTATTAATCCTTTCAGGTTCCCTTGTTTACATGACTAATGTTCCTTCATCATGAATGTCTGATGCCAGCCCATGGTTCCATTATCTCTTTGTCTTCTCCACTAAGCTTAGAATCAACAAGCAGCTTTTCTATCTTTTTCATCCTGGATTTCACCTTACATGCCATTCAGCTTTTAGAGTGTGTGTGAAACTCCCTTGGAAACAAAGAAGTAATTAATATTTATCACTGAAAGAAACAATTACCTGTCTCTCCTTTCTGGTAATCCACTTCTATTTGTAAACATTGTTTTTAAGAAACCCTGTCTTCATGGGAAATAAATTAACTCCCTTGCTGCTCAAAGCTTTTTATTAGAAATAGTATCTCTGTTTATATTTGTTGTAAGACTCACAGAATCACAGAGTATGATGAGTTGGAATGGAACCACAAGGATCATTGTAACAGGGTGGGTTCTACAGTTGCTGGAAAAGTGAGGCTGAGCACCATTAAGAGTTCAGAAAACACAGTATATTTATTAACAGAACTGACCAAATAGTGGGAACCCAAAGAGAAGGGAGAGAGAGAAGAAAAACAGATTAAAGCAATAAGCCCAAATGTGTAAGCACCCCACTCACCAAGGGGTTACTCATGTAAGGTTGTCTTACCAACTCAGGATGCTCACCTGAAGGCAGGGACTACATCCTCTAGGTGTAGGCAGACAGCAGGTGTCCCCACTGTGCTTTTTGGGAAAAAGCCACCCAACCCCCATGGCATGAGTCTTCTCACCTTTATTGAGCCTGCTGGTGACATCTACCTAGGGAGGTGTGGCCAGCACTGTCCAGGTAGAGGTCTCAGGCTCTGCTCTCTTTCTTTCTCCTTGCTTTGTCTCCCTCAGCTCTCCTCCAAAGGCTGTCAACCCGTAGGAGAGACCCAAATAACTTTAGTTTACATAAACTCTGTCTTCAAGGATGAAGCCTTAAGTCTATCAGCTTTTGTTTCCTAAAACATGTCAGGAAAAGAGTAAACCTTTTTGCAGGTGGCATGAGCAAAACCACAGACCAAAATGTCAACTTTTAATTCCCAATACAATCACCAAGTCCAACCCTTAGCCCTGCACAGGACCATTGTCAAGAGTCACACCATGGGCCTGAGAGTATCATCCTAAGTCTTCCTGAACTGTCAGGCGTGGTGCTCTACTCACCCCAAGGGCAGAGAGAGAGAGAAAAAGAGGGAGACAGGGAGGACGAGGAGAGGTGAGGTGGAAATTAGAAAGGTTGGAAGGTGAATATGGTGGAAAGGGACTGCCTGAATCACTGAATCCAGTCCCCTGCTTCCACTTCTGTCACATAGTAGAAAAACTTTACACAAGTAATAAGATGAAATTGTCTGTCTTGAGAATTCTATATTTAATAGTTAAACAAAGTGCCTGCATGCAGCTTTCAGTTCTAAGTATCACTTTTATAGCATGGGACTTCATTGTGTTATATTACAATTGACTTTTGATTGATCTTTAAAGTAAGTTTTTTAACTTAAAAGAAAAAGAAAGTCTTTGAGGCTGTAAGATTAATGGATTTGGAATAAAAAATTAATAAATAAATTATTCCTTATGAGCCTTATATTTACCTTAAATATTTTTTCCTAGTCAGATTTTTAAAAATACTTCTCCTTTTAATGTTGCAACTCAATTTTGGCTTCTCTTTGAAGATTATTACTAGACCATCATGTTTGCCATTTTCGTTACATGCAAACAATTTTTTTTCATGTTTTCTACCTATATTAATTTATACTGAAATTGCTCATATTTTAATTCACAGGGGTTGTGCAAATTTTGTCCACATTACTATGTTCCTGCACCATTGGCTTCTCTTGTTGTTTTCTAAAAATAGAAGCTGTTTAGTGCTGTAAAAAAAAAAAAAAAAAAGAAAAAAAAGAAAAAAAAGAAAATAAATGGCATTCCTACATAGATGATAGACATTTTGTGCTGCAAAATCTGTGGTATATTATTGTGCTTCTATGTGCCTTTCATACAAAGTCATTAACATCTCTTTATTGTATTGACTGACCACAAGTGAGGCTTTGGATCCCTTTGTGATACACACAACAAAAAGAAAACACAAGCCACACCCTGCCTCAGAAACTCTGCAATTAGACTTTACATTCTTCCAACCTGGAATATGTTTTCTCTTCTAACAGATAAATAAAATCTGATCTACCTTCATTGCTGACTGTGTCAGTGTGAAAAATGCAAAGCTGGAAAACAAAAAGAAAAGATCAGCTCACCTTGAACATCTTTCAGTGAACTGCACAAACCAAATGCATGCCAAAGTTCTGTATCCTGCTGTTGTGGGCAATTCAGCAATGCACATAAGTGACAACACAGTTAATATCTACATAAACTATTACTATGAAATCCAGTGACAAAACACTCAAGTGTATAATCATCATCTAATTAGTAGATTATATTTAATAAACTTTATGGACGAGTGGCATTATTTATAAATGGAAAAGAAGTAGGACAGGAAAAGAACTTCTGAATTATTCTTATGTGTATTCTGACTTTGCCCTTTGCTGATTTTTGCAGTGTTAATCAAACACTGCATGGAGACTAAAGCTCTGCCAATCTCAAGGTAATTTTTTTAACACCAAGTTTTGATGCTTTGTTGGAAGTTAAAGGCCTTTTCAGTAAAACAATTGATGGACAGTATACTATCTGATGAATAATACCATAAATTACCCTTTTGGTAATTCTTTTTTTTTATTGGCACATATATGCTTTTGTATTGTTTGGCCATTGACAAGAATTACTTTAAGAATGTTGAGGAGGCCTTTCTCTTGTGTAGCTTTGATTTCTGTCAGTGTGTAGAAGGAAAGTGGTTTCCTAATTTTATTCCCGTTTAAAACAACTTTTGAAAGTCACTTTATGTTAGTGGAAATGCGAGGGTAGTCTCATAGAAGACATACAGAGCAAAGTCCTACTTTAAACACTCGGTCTGAATAGTTTCATTATAAGGGCATTCTGGCAATGAGTGGGAGATTGAACATCATAATTTTCATTTCTGTTTATATATCAGCCTATCAGGGTCATGTAAACAATAGTGCTTTTCTTGTTGCATGACAGGTTCAGAAGAGGAGTGGCAAATGGAAATACTGCTCTGAATCCGAAATCTGACACCTGGGAATGAATTTCTGGCATATACAAGATACTTTTTTGTAATTTTCTGCAAGTGAGGAGACTTTTGAACAGACAGACAAAATTTAAATGTCATTGCACACACGCCTCTAATTTTGTCATCACCCAATTTTTAAGGAAGAATGTTATTGATTCTCCTAGGGAAAGTGACAATAATTAAAGTTACTTTAAAACACAGTAATGCTATTATATATGAGACTAATTATCCATAATTAAAATGCACTGTTTCTTTTCTAAGTAGTACACTGTTACACTGTACCAGCACTGCCAGATGGTTATTTTTCACTATGACAAGGCTAGTCTTGGCTCTGTGCAATGTAGTGCTGAGTGTTAAGAGAAGGCCACAATTACAGGGATTTTGAAGACTGTAGGAAGGAGGATGTTTTAAAGAGCCTTCTGAATTTTAAAAATGTTCCAATATTTTTTAGTTACACTTTCTCCTGTTTCAGGTGAAACTAATCTCTTACCCATCCTGCAGTCTGATCCTTTGTTGAATTGGGCAGAGATATTATCAGGCTCTGAGCTGAGGTCGTAGCTCATGTGGGGGTTTAGGACTTTGACAACTGGGTTTTAGGCCCTCATATACCATGATGACTGTGCAGTTTTGTGTTATGCATTCGGGCTAAGTACAGCATATGTGAAGGGTGAGGTCCATGGAGACCCCTAAAGCGAAACAGCTGTTGGAACTAGGATATAAGCAAATTTCAGGAGACGTGATGTCTTAATTTCTATCTCAGTCCACTGCTTAGGCATGGGACTGTAGACATGGGACGTGTGTATTTCTCACAAGGTTCGTCTACACCTGCAGTCTAGGACATCAGCCTTTTCCTTAGATAGTTGGGAAAACCAGAGCCTCTTAAGTGCATCAAAGGAACAGAGGGGAGAGAGAAAGAGTAGAATTTTGTTCCCTTTTTTTTTTTTCCAGTCTAGTAACATTTCAATTGCACGAAGTTGTCAGAATACTCTCCAGGGAAATGGTTCATCTTGAACTCAACTTGAACTCATGTGAGGATAATTTATTTTTAGCTTCTTTGCTCCAGCACACCTAAAAGACCTGTGTAACACATTGTTCCTGAGGTTATAGGGTAGTAAGGAACAACTTTTTTTCCTTGTCAACCATTAAGTTATGAAACTTCACTTAGTGTATATATTAGGCAATTATAAATAATTAAAGCAGTCACAAACTTCAGAAGTGATAAGGGACACCATCATGCTTACAGTGAGAAGCCTGACTTGGAGCTTCTTTATTTTTTTTGAAAAACAGAATTTCCACTTTACTGTTGGTATATTGTTGTTTCCAAGTATAATTTTTATACATATTTCTTTCTACCTTGCTTTCCTTGAAGTGGACTAAAAAAAAAAATCCTAGGTACATTTCAACCTCTATAAGTATCACTGACTTCTTTGGGGCTGTATTAGGGCTGCATTTGCCCTGAATATGTAAGCTTCATGTGAATTATTAAGGCACTAACAGGTAGTTTTTAAATCACCTCTGCCCTACAGACTGCATTTAAGTAATAGCATTTCAATTAGTAGAAAATAGCTCCATCTTTTTCCTCTTGAAAACATATTTCAAGCATTATAAAAATCAATTTTGTGAGCTTTTACCAACCCTAAGTATTTCATAGTATTTTCTCAGAACAAGAAGCTGAAATTCCATCTGTTTTCATCCAGTCTTGGCTAAATATCAATGACTTAGAGGATTTGTGACATTTCTTCATAAATGACATACTGATAAAATACTTTCATAGCACTATTCATGTAGGACTTCTGATCCTATGACATTCTACACTTGAACCGGCAATCTTTAAACTGGTAGTATATTTGTCTATTTCCAGAGCCCTGAACAACACAGTCCCTTAAAATTCATACATTTTATTTATTGTTATTGTGATTTAGGAATTGTATTCCCCAGTTTAGTGTTACCACTGAAACCACTCGTTGCTTGCCCACTCCCTCCGACTCTGTTTTCCCCCTCCCCCTTGCGGGTGAATGAAGAGAATAATGGTTGGCACAAAAGGTGAAGATCACAGGTTGAGACCAGAGACAGGAACAATTTACTGGAAACAGCAATGAGATGAGAAGAAAAGAAAAAACTTGTAAAAGCTACACTATCAATGACAAAGTGTACAAGATAGGCAAAAATTTTCACATATGATTGCTTGAAAACCAGTGCTGCCCACTTCTCTGTCCACCATGCTTACACAACTGGAAGGGACCCTTCTCCCTAGAAGAGAATCCATTTCTCCCTGCCAATGGTAATGACACGAAGTGGTATAGAATAACCTTCGAGTCCAGGTCATGTCCTCTCCTGGATACTGTAAAAATAAAACCCTGTCCTGGCCAGAACCAGGACAGTCATTTATAAGTGTGTTTTAATATTTGATAATGTTTAGCTCTTGGGAGTCACATAACAGTATGGTAGACTATATCCTGGGCCAGTTTTGTTACCCTTCCCCATGCTGAATGAAAACATTAACTTTAAATAGCTGCTCTAATTTTAGTGGGATTATTTGTAAAGAAGAGAAACAATGTAAAGAACAAGCAGAAAAAAAAAAAAAAACACAAAACAAACCCAAAACCAAAACCACACAACTATTGCCTTTGAAGGAGAACCTAGAACTAGTTTCATCTGCTAGGAATTTATTATTATGTTCTGCAAAATGAAAGGAAAGAACTCACAATTTAAGAATATAGCATGTTTTACACCCTCAAAATTTGTATTTATTAGTTATCTCCTAGGGATATTTGCTGGTTATCTGAAGTACTCAATTGTATTTGTTATTACTTTGAACTCCATTTTAACTTTGTTAAACTCCACACATACAAGCTGCTTTTTGTGTGTGGAAGCTACCTGAAACAATTAAGTAGAAGATGTATGGGAACACCTCTATTGGTCCAAGTGAAAAAATTATAGGCAACTCAATGGGCACAGCTGGGAATTGAATCTGACTGCTCACCTGGCAAAACAGCAGCAATCATTCCCCTTTTTCTGGCATCCAAAAATCTATCTTTGTAAGTATGCAATTTCTTATAGGCAAACAAATGTTTATGGCACTTGGATATTATTATGTGTAAAATAGCATTGAGTCAATGAAGGGAAAAGATTTTGGCATTTAAAAACCTCTTGAAGACTTTTTCTTTATTTCTAGGAAAGATGGCCTGCAATATTCTGTATTTGTGTAGCAAAATCAAGGAGCAATTCTGAAAAAAACTATTCAAGGAGACAAATAAAAAATGTCCCCTTTAGGAGCCTGAATCAATAGCAAAATATAATCTGAAGATACGACTTCATTTAACATCATTGCATTAAATCATGTTCAAATTAGATGTAAGAATAGCGTTGGTGATGAGTTTCAAGTCCAGCTAGCATGAAACAAGCTACAAGCATTTTTCACTGTGGGAAGATTTAAATTCAGTTTTTCAAACATGGATGTGCATATGAGGCTGATCAGATTTTCTACAGGTCTCTCAAAAGTAAACTCAGAAGTATGATACCTTCTGCAGTAGTACAGGACTGTCAATGTGACCTTAGGGAAACAGGTATATGGAAGTTTTAATGATTAAGAGGGAAAGATGCTGGCCCCATACCTAAGCTATGGCTAGTCTGAAAGTTGAAGAAGTTTGTGAAAAGGAAGACAAGTAAATTTAGCTGTGTAGTTATGGATGGCATGCCAAGATCTGCCTGTGCCTGACAGCCACAGAGACAAACCACATACTTTTCCAACCCAGGGAGAGAGCTATCATTTTTTTCTGTGAGGTATGAGAAAGGGCATGTTGTAGAGTCCCCTCAGTAATATTAGAGATGGTGTTGATGATGACAAGACTAAGTCAGAATGAAAATTTGCTCCTGGTAATTTCCATTTATAAGGCAAGATCCTCAGAAGCCTGTAAATTTAGTTTGTATGCCACTTAATGCCACAAGAGCGCTAGAACTGGTGTGCCTTTTTTTTCCATTTCTGGTTTGCAAGTACAGTCTTGAGAACAAAATTCAAAGATGTAATAAAAGAGCTTTGATGAAAACTACCCACCACCATTGTTTTCAGCAAAACTGAAGATAATTCCATGAAAGAATAAAGATTTTTATTTGGAGATAGTTAAAATACCGATGAGCTAAAATCTGGACAGAAATGCAGACACATCAACTTTGGATCAGACAATTAACTTTAATGGCAAACCATTGTCCTGATTTTGGTGCTTTTACTGTCCAATCCTGTTAAAAAGCATTATATTGCACAGTGTTTGCTCAGACCAGTGTCTTTTATGATGTGGGATGTGACCATTTTTTTTTTTAATAATTATATATATTTTAGTGGCAAATCCTTTTAACTAGTGTTAATATCTGTGGTTATATAGAGTCCATGAGCTGTATACATTTCCAATTGTGTCCTACTTTACAAGTTACTCAAAGTTTATGCTAAATTTCTATGTAATTTGAAATGGAGATCCTACTTCTTTGGTTGTCACTGTAAAGTGTAGGGTATACATAACTGTGTTAGGATACAAAGAAGAAATTCTAGTATTTTTTTAAAATAATATTATTACTTATTCTTGCAGACACATCTGTTGGTTTTTATGCTAGGGTTTTTGTTTGGTTTTTTTTTTGTTTTGTTTTGTTTTGTTTTTTAAATCATGTAATATTATGACAGTTTCTTCCCAACTCCCATCTCCTTAGGTCATGACATGCTGAAAAGAAGCACCAGATCTGTTTTCAAAGAAATAAGAACTGTGCAGACATCTGAAAAACTTTCTTGGTATTCCAAAAGTCTCAACTGAACAAGTTCTTTTAAATGCTTCATTGTAGTTATTCTGATAATTATTCACCAGAATACCATATGGTACCACTAAATAAGCCTTCACTAGATAACCATTGTGCCCTGCAACAGACCTAAAATACTTGCTAGCTAAACCTAAATAAGCCAATAGCATACATAGGGGAAACACATGCTGACTAATTTGCTAACCAAAGTTGCCTTGGCCAAGTCTTCATCTCTTGGCAGATTGCTGACATCTCAAAGCCATGTGCATTAAGGAAAAAGAAAAAGACAGGCTGTTTGGGAAGAAAGACATGAAAAAAGGTTTGTGTACACAGACACAAGCCCCATGCCTTTACAGATGTAAGTTTAATCTTTCATGTGGCCTGAGAGCAAGAAGCATATCCAACTCAGATAATTCAGTTATAGAAACTGTCTCAGAGAAAAGAGATATCACATACAACTTCTTCACCACTTTGTTGATGGCTATGGAGAAGAAACCCCAGTGGATGTATGACCAGAAACATTGTGCCATTGCAAACTCACAGCCAGCCATGTTTTACATCCCAGTGCAGACATCAAAGACTGGTTCACTGAAAGTATCTACCCACCAAATACTGCATAAAAGCATATGCTCTTGATTCACAGATGTCTGTGCTTTCAAGATCAGTAGCAAATCTTTTTATTTTTTTTCTGGTAATTACATTAATACTGTAGGATCTCTATCACCCTTCAATACATTAGCAGGCTACTTTGCCATGAGAAACAGTAGGGGAACAATGCATAAAGTGATGTCACAGCTGTCCTTCAGCTTTATACATAGCACTCTATTGAGACAAATATGACTCTGCTTTACACTTTTTTGTTTAGTTCTGTTTAATTCCCCCATGACCCTATTCTCCATTTCAGCAGGTTGGTTTATGTCTCATTAGTCCAGGTATTTTAGCTAGTACTTTTGTAGAAATTCTGCCTGACCTCAGTCACCTGGGGCTGTCAGTGCAGAGAAAGACACCAGCAGGTACTCATGACACAGCCTGCAGGCAGTGGTTCAGTCAGAAAGGCTGACTGTAGCACTAGTCCACATTTAGTGTTTAGAGTGTTAGTGGCTTTTTGTAGTTACTGTTAAAGTTGCCTGATACTGCCATGAAACAATGGTATAAAAAAGGTTGCTTACATTTTTCATGAGGTTATGTTTTTATTTTTAAATAATTCTTATTTTGACTAGCAAATTTACTATATGTGTCCCATGTTGCATCTGCTGCTTGTTAAAAACTGTGAGCAGCAATATACCACGAGCAAGCTGAGGACATAACTTGCAATGCACCAGGCAGTCACTGAAAAAGAGACATACTTAGGAACATTGACATAAAAATATGATTTTGTTTTGACATTAACTACCAAACACCAGATTTTCCTATAGAGAGATAATTTTTATAGTATAAATTGTTAATAAGACTGAAGAAGAACAATACAATTATGCATCTTCTAGTATTCATAGTTGCTCTAATCTTGCTGCATGAATTCATTCACTTTTCCAATGTCTAGTATGACATTTTAAGCCTAATTCAATAAAATGAAGGCACTCCTATTTTTTATTTAATTCAAAGCAAAATTTAATTCAGATATCTCATATCTGACCAAATATTTGTATGAAGTAACCTGGGGTTATGGATATTATATTAGGAACATTTATTAGTTGGCGATTTCAATTAACCTGTATTTACATATGCAATATTAAGCCAAAAAATTGCACACTTTTCCAATTACTATAAAAGAACTAAAATTATTTACAATGTTTTAAGTAACAGCAGGGAACTTATTACATTGGCATAATGGGGCAAGAACTGGATTTAAAAAACCTGCAATATCTATGGGTTCCTGAGAGTACTGATTTACACCTAACTCCCTTCACTCAGGAATCAAAAGAAATATTGCAGTCATTTGAAATTTAGAATACAATGCTAAGAGATGGTGAGGTTATGATCAGATGACAAATTACATCACAAAACCACCTCATATAGAGTGATGGAAGTTTACAGAAAAATGTTCAAGTGATTGTTTGTACTGAAAGCAATTTGTTTTCCCTCCACATACAAAAGTGAGATAACAACAGATCCAAGAGTTTCTGCTCCTTTTCAAGTTTTCTAGGACTGTCTGAGTCATTAAATGTACAAATATACTTCAGAAAAAAATAATTAGCAATATTTCTTTACCTCTCCTTATTTTTGTGAAGTCATGGCACATGAAGATTACTTGATTCCTTTCTCAAACATGAGCCTTTATGGCTTCTCCTCAAACAAACATATGTACACATCTGTGTATATTCATACAAACTGTTTAGTAATACTACTCATAATTCCTGTTTCCCTGTGTTCAAGTTTCATCAGAAATGAAGGAGCTTCTGGGCCCACAACAGTAAACCTTAAACCTGTGAGTTTTTAAGTAAACCTTAATTGTTGCAAATTTACCCACTAAAAATATATTAAGCTAGATAAAGGATTGCTTTTCCTTTTTTCTATCTTGAATTGTGGATTTGTGTTTTTTTTTTTTCAATTACTAGATGTATACTGAAAGACTTTCCTATATCTAAGAAAAAAGCATGTATTTTCTCTGTCATCAGGAAGTGTTCTAAACATGGAGAACATTCATTTGATTCTGAGATTTTATTGACCATAACTAGTCTTGACATGTTTTGTTTGGCACAACAGTCTTGGTGTAGTGGCTTAGTGGTTGAATTCTGCAGACTTTGTGCAATGAGATCCACACTTAATGGTTTAGTCTGGCTGTATTTCAAAAAGAGAAAAAATGTGATGCAATTTTATTTTGATGACTTCTTTTCCAATTTGTGTTTTTATTTGGGAAATACATTTTTTTTAATAACACAGTATCCCCTTTTATAAACACCCTTTTACATTAGGACCTGCTAGGAAAGAAGACCTTTTGAAGCATTTGATGTCAAGAATGTGTTTATAGGTTGCTATAATACATTTTAATCTTTGAATATCACTATGTTGATTCAGATAGTAGTCTAATTGGGAACTCTGGAGAGTAGCAACAATTTTTTCCAGGTGCATGAAAACTCAGAATTTATGAGTATGTAAGCACAGTGGGATGATTTGTAGATTTTCTTTTATATCAAGAGATGCAAGCAAGCAGTGAATGAAATGCATTTCACCCAGATACCTTACAGCAGCAGTGTCTGTGTCTTAGCTAGGAACCTCTGAGCGTCAATGGAATGAAGCTGTCACTTCTAAAACTTGATTCATCTAAATTATTGAGTGGGAGTGGGGGGAGGGGGGCGAGAGGGGGAGGAAAAAATAAAATGCCTTAGGGTGAGAGAAATGGCAACCTACAGTTTCTTCTTTGTGCTGGCTGTAAGGTAAACGTGGGAAACTGGCTTATCTGTAGACTTGTTGGACAGAGTACTCCCATTGCTACAGGATCTCTCTAGGATATGGTTATTTCTACCATATTTTTAGGAATCTAGACACCTTCAAAAAGTTCTGACCTACAGCTCCAAAGGAATTTGCTTAGATAACTGAACAGACTAGCATTAAACTAGCACCCCATCCACTGAGAACACTGGAACTCACTGACTTCAGTAGCAGAAACACAGTTAATAAAAATGAAAATAGAGCCTAACATTAAATAGTATGCTGGGAGTTCAAGGCTAGTCTGTAGAAAAATACTTGAAAAGCAGTGGCATGGTTCATGGTTTTCTCAATTGCTCAGGTAAGTCCTAAGTAATATTCACCACTACTTCTCATATCAATGGAGGTGCTTGCTTTGAATTTAGATTTTAGTTACTCATTGCATAATTACTATGTGTGCTGTTTGAAAGTGCCTATTTGGTGACCTTGAAAGGAGGAAATTTTTTACAGTGCTGGTACTCTTCTTTTAAAGCTAAAACAATTGACAAAGCCTGGTATTCTGTTTTGAAAAGTCCATTTTCCAAAAAAAATTACAGGATACTTTATAAAAAATGTTTATATATATGTAATATGTATATACAATATAGAAAATATATTTTATAATGAATATATATGTGTGTATTTATATATATGTATCTATATTTCAGAACATGAAATATTGTTTGATTTATACCATATGACTTTTATATGGAGATTTATGGGAAAAAGGAAGAATCAGGTGCCCTGTCTGATAATTTTTATGTTAAAGTTGTGGTGAGGATGCAGTTCAGACATACTTGGGATTTAATAAGAAGTCTCTAAATTTCAGTGATTGGAATGTGAATAAGTAAAGGATAGAGAAAAACAGAAAAATAAGTACTATTTTTGTACTTTTCAGGCAAAAAGTCTCTGGTATCTTGAAATCCTTAAATAGTAAGGCATGCAAAGAGAACCAGTGCCATCAAAGATGTGTTGTACCAACATAGCACAATATGATGTCTTGCAAGATAACTTGAATAGCCACAGGCTGTGCTGCAAGGAAGTGATGACACTGCATCAATTCAGTTCCAGCTATAATTTCTCTGCATGTCACTGTTTCATACTTTGCAGTTCATGATTTGCCCTACCCATTGTAATACACCAGTGTGCTGCCATAGACGAAGGAGAGAAAGCTTCTGGATACAGTCAACATAGCTGGAGAAATGACCCAACGCTTCTGCACTTAGTTCTTACACCTTTTTTATCCTTAGATATATTACTTGCCTTCAACTGGTCACTAAACAGCCATGACTGATATTTGCTACCTGTGGTTTTCTCTTAGCCTTCCTCTTAAAACACAGTCTTTTGTTAGGGTTCTATTTAGTTTTACTGTATCCATATAAATGTTTGGGTTTAGAGCAATCAAAACGCTTGGTCTTGGAAGCAGGAATAAAAATGGTAAAAGTTGTGAAGACCTTTAGTTTTCTTTCCTATTATTACACTACTTCATACAAAGAGCATTTCTATAATGACTAATAGGTTTTCAACTTGTTTTGTTTTAGAGGTGCTGGCTGTCAGTCATGGTTTTTATCCTAGCATACTTCTGTTAGATATAGCAAGACTGTGTGATGTACATGATAAATATAAAGGTCTAAACATTTATCCTCTCTCCAATTCTCTGATAAACCACCTTTATAAGGAAGAGAGTGTTTGTTAATTTTATGTCAGCCTGTGCGGCTAAGTAGGCTTTACAGGGCAGATTTCCCCATAGACTGATGTCTTTAACCTTGGTACAATTTCCAGGTGTAATTCTCCAAATAAAATTTGGCTTTCACACTAAAGCAAAATTCTGGATCTTCCTTCATCCCATATGTAGTAAGCCAAGACAGAAACTAGTTACAGGCAAGCATCTATTCCCATTGCTGGCCTTCATGGGAGTACCAAACAAGATCTGATAGCTATGATACTGAAAGAAATAAACGATATTTAACAGTGCAGTCACACTGAATCAAACAACTACAAATGTACTGTTAAAAATTAGCATTTCTGTCTCTGGAATTTTTTCAAAATAAAAGCTAAATCCCAAAACAACCACAAAGACTTCAATTTCTGAAAAGGAAAATAGTTATTTTAAAAAATGGCACAAAACCAAACATGACTGTGTAAATAACCCATAAAAATACACTAATTCTGAATAAATCAAAATATTCTGTATAGCAAACATGAAGGCAGAAGAGATTTAGTGTTCAGTTCTGCAAGGAAGCATGGAAACCACATGATCAAAAGTCCAAGCCTTCATTCTTGAGGTCTCCAAGGTTTCTGCTGAGCTGCTGGGTTTTCTATGGCTTCCAGACTGTTGTTCCACAATACTACAAGTTTCACAAATCAAGCTGTCTATAGAACCAGTCCAGTGCCTTAGGGGCAAGTTGTAAAACAGGTATGCTACCCAAACTTGTCAAACTTTAGACTTTAAAGAACCACAACATGTGTGATGGCAGGAGAAGAAGTAGCTTTCCAAAGGTATGCTGCCTCTGACATCAGAAGATGGCTTAGTTTAGAAGAAAACTAGGATATTTATATTGACCAGAAAAGAAGAGCCTCCCCCAAAATCACCACAGCTTTGAAATTTAGGAGTTTTACTCAGAAGAATATATTGAAACAACAGATAACGGTTCTTAACAACAAATTATATATATATATATATACACACACACACACATACATATATATATATATATATATATATGTGTGTGTGTATAATGAAAACTAGGACGGAACAAACAACTACACTGTACCCCTAAAGAAAAGAACAAACCCTTTAAATGAAACAGAATTTTTGTGTCTGCTTCCTTTGGTGCAATTATATTTATAGACAGCAGGGGTCGCTGCCGCACCCCAGCTGGCAGCAAAGACATTTACAGTCCTCCAGTAGAACAAAGACAAAAAGGTGAGGTGTGAGGTCTTGACTCCTCCGAATGACTCATGCGGGAGATGAAGGCCACAAAAGAGGATAGGGTGGAACCCTCTGGCAGGCAAATGCAGAGTCCTCTCCTTGTCCTCTGGTCTGGGATGAGAGGTGGGTACAGGGGCTGGTGGTGGTGATACTCAACCACTCCTCTGCAGATGGAAAGCTGTCTCAGGAAAGGGATCTGCAGCAGAATCCAAGGCACTGTCCCTCTCCTCTCTTCCTCTGACGAGCAGCACAGAGCACCAGAGCTGATCTGGGGTCGTGGGTGGCCAAACCGGAGCAACTCAGCCCCCTCCAAATGCCTTCCTGAGCTCAGGAAATAGTGGCTTGTACTCACCGCATCTGCCCAAAAAGTGACGTCTGGCCCCTCTGGAGGAACCTCTCCCTCCCCCCTCACCTCCTCAGCAATGAAATTGGAATTCAAAGCAGTTGGCCACCCCTTTGTTATCTAGTGGCATGGGGGGTTGGGCATTAGCTCCCAAATTCTGTATTAGCAGGGAGAGAGAATTCCATTAAGATCCAAAACTGCAACAGAAGGTCTTGAAAATAAACTTTTGTGCCTCCTGTGACACAATCAAGCCTTGATCAAAGAAGTATTCTGAATAAACTAATTTGTTGAAAAAAGGTAAGTCAATGTCTTGAAAGCCTCAAACTGTCGGTCATAGGCAATATTTTCCAGAATTATTTTCCAATTTTTTTGTGGCTATTTGGATGAGGACAGGTAGTCAAAAGAGTTTTTCATATGTCCATGTAGACAAGTCAGCCCTGTTAATTTTCTGGCTTTTGAAAATGAAACAATATTTATGAAGAAATTTTGGTGTGGAAATGGTATAAATAAACATTTATACCCAGTGAACTCCAAGCAAAGCAGCAGAGGAATTAATCTCCTTGTTGGAACATCTGTACAGTGTATCAATTCTATAAATAATGCTTAATTGCTAGGAAAATATCTCCATCTCAATTAATATAAGAAAGTATGCTGTGTTTTGTTTCTTCATTGGACTGCTTTCCAGAAATCATCCATGATGATCACACAATATTTTTTAATTACTGTGGTCGATTTTCAAATGATCATCACATCATAACTCTCAACAAAGTTGTCCATGACTTTGGCATCATAACTGCTTAATAACAAAGTCAAGTAAATACAGAATAAAGAAGACTCTGGTGGCTGGTGATTGCTACTGAGCAAGAAAGAGCAGTTAAAGGCCCCTTACATGGTAGTCCTATGACATGAACCAGACAAAAAACATTGTTCATAATTGAAAAGCAATTCTTTGTGTATGGAAGAAGGCTCCTTTTTGTAGGAGATTTGGTGGCTATATTGCCATAATTTTAAAGATTCAGATTAATTCAACAATACACACATAGCCTTTAAGAATTTCTTAATGCTTCTTGAATTCTAGATAGAAAAATTTGCTATAGACCTTAAATCCTCCATGGAGATACTTTCAGCAGTCTTTATAAGGGAGTGGTAAAAGAATAATTGGATTGTATTTGAAGTTCATAACTGTATTTGAATTTAAAAATTGGATTTCAAATGTGTTATTTGAAAATGAACTGCAGCCTCAATAATTTTAGAATTTTTCATTGATCTAAGATCTCAGAAAAATGGGACAACTTGGTTAGACATCCATTCTCAATTACAAGTCCCACCACAGAGTAACCTCAAGTGTTAAAAAATCCAGCAAGGAACTTTCTGTTGGTAAATAACAGATTCCCAAACAAACCACTAAATTAATAGCTAGATTTACAACTGGTATTATTTCAAACCTACGTTGCAAATCCAGGCTTCATAACTTGATAAATATGTTGGCAGCAAAACCAATAATCATGTCTCCTTAAAACTAACAAAACTTTGTCAAAATCAGTTCATAATTATTTCAGGTGAACCTGATATTTGACATGTATGTTTGCATTGTTAATACTTTACTGTGTAGGAGTCTTCACAAAAATGTAGAAGGACTTAATGAACTTTATTTTAAGATGTTGTATAAATGTTAAACTTGTTCAGTGGAATCCAAAGGCATTGGCTGCATGAACTGGCTATAAGCAAAACTGCCAGATTTTTGAGACCTTCCTCATGGGTCTAAAAAGCCTGGTTCCAATCTCTAATATTTAGGGAACCTTCTCACAAGGGCTATGGTCTCTTTTGAAGCACCTCTTTACTTTCTTACCTCCTGCATGGCTTCAGATGTCTTTTTGGTTGTTAGTAACTGATAGTCAAACAGAGCCTGAATGTTGATGGCTATGATTCTCCTTCTGATGCTTGCCACTCTGGGTTATGTTATTACCTGCCCAATTTCATGCCACTAGCAAACTCAAGGATTGTTACAGGGACAAAATAGCACAACTGTTGTAGCAACCACATGTTTTCTATCAAGAGGGAAAAAATAAGGTCATTGAGGTTTGAATGGTTGTAAAGCTTTAGTCTGCCTGAATTATTTTATGCTTGTGAATGTTAAGCAGATGAGAAACACATTAAATAAGATGACAGAATTTAGATTATACCTCCTCCTCTCCTCTTGCCCCTTCACAGTCCTTAGCCCAGTGGATGAATTCCTCCCCCCCTTTCTTTTTTTTTTTTTTTTTTTTGTTTTTCAATTTGTTAAGATACTGAAATCTGCTTTGTGTGATTTATGAAGGAACTTGAAGTGATTAGTTTCACAGTGCATGAAAATTCCTCGGGTTCAGAGGGATGTCCAATCTGTTACACTGTGAGCCGTTGACTGGATGAGAACATGAGCAGCTCGGAGCCATAAGGAGATTGTGTTGAGTTATTAAACACTTGTGGTAAAGCTGCTTATTGTTAATTCCTCAATGTCCTGCTGAAGTGATCAGATAAGATCAGATCAGATTAGATCAAAGAGCCTGGGAACCAGCCTTTCAAGCAGATTCATTTAATCAATAAAGAGGGCCTCCAAAGAGAGAGGCAATACCAGGATCATGAGAGATTACAGTAGGAAAAATAAGAAATAACAGATTATTTTCCTGATATTTTTAAAATGTAATTCTATAAGCCAAAGTATGATTTTGTGTGTATATGTACATATATGAGCAAAAACCAGCCAAAAAGGTTATAAGTGTTCCTTTAAAACTTCATTACCAAGCAGGAAGTTTTAAATTAAGTATTTTGAAATACAGTAATACTTAATAAGTCAAGAGACTATAAAAGTATTATTAAAGCAATCAGTACTATGAAATACCTACTGTGAAAAAAAAAGATCTCCTATTAACAGTATTTCAGGAGAAGCAGTTTTTGCTTTACTGATTCCTTAAGAATAGGGGATTCTGGGTAGGTTCATCTGCACAGTTTGTGATCTTTTTTCATCTAAAATTAAAAAAAGAGAGCAAAACCCAATAACAACAACAACCCCCACTCACTAACATCACAAAGTCAAAATGTATTAAATTAATAACACTGGCAAATGTTATGGAAAGGGCATTGTTATAATAGACATAATTAGAGTACAACTGCCACTGTTAATGCTTGTACAGTGAGCAGACTTGTGAATAAATACTCCAAAAACCTTGCTAAATTTGTACTAAAATGTAGAAGCTGTTGGTAAATATTTAGAAAGTTAACCCACAGAAGAAGGAAAAAAAAGAAAACACAAAGAACAAAGAATCAATTTTTCATTCTATGATGCAATGGTATAACTCATTTCCATTTCTAGAGTAGCAGAATTTGGTCCAAAATAATTCAGATAGAGGGACACACTGTCTTCAATGATTATTACCCCTAATAACATAATAAAAAAGTAACATCTACTTTTACAGGGTATAATTTACATTCAGAGTTAGATAAGGATACATATCTATAAATCCCTTCTATAAAATGCAATTTGCCATCTAGACAGGCTGATAACTTCAGGCTCTGCACACCTTTAGCAATTGTTAATTACTATGGGACGGTTTGACACTATTTTCCAAATGAGCATGCATGCATAAAATGACTGCAGTCTAATTTGACATATTATTAGTGATGATTATTGTCATAGATAAATTAGATTGAATAGAAAATAACCTTCATCCTTAGCATGTTTTAGCTCTCAGAATTAATGTGATTTGGTGAACACATATAAATAAAAGTCTGATGAGTCCCTGCTGACTGCAGGGCCTGCTGGTACTGAAGTGTATCAATTTCATGCAGTTGATGAATTCCTTAAGCATTCAATGATAATCATGCTTGATTTGACAAGACTTTCTCATGCTATTTTAGGGCCTTAATTTTCTGTGAAGTTCTGTCAAGTGTTCATCAAGCACCCACTTATCTCCGTATCTTAACCTGGCAGCCAATCCAAAGGCTGTCTACCAGCTATGCTACATTGGTCCCAGTCCATTAATATTCTTGCCACGTGACTGTCCACAGAGAGAAGCCAATCAACGGCTGATTAACATTCAGGTCACATGATGCCCAAGGAGAGTAAATGAGTTACACAGTAAGACATCAAACAAATTTTCATCTTGAAAGAGTGATTGCTTTTTCTGCTGCTGTGATGTTTGTCAAATTCGCTCTAGCCTTGTCCAATTAAGCTCCATGAGCTGAATGACTAATGAAGAGATGGGAACACTGTGCCAGTGTGACAGCTATGAAAAGTACCGCTGAATAAGAACTGCTGAATAAATTTTTTAAATTAAAAAAACCCCAAACAACCAAACCCAACAATTATTTGAAAAATTATGTCTGGATAACTGGTGTAATTGCTTTCCAATTTCAGATGCTATTTAGAAGTCTCTAGTGAAAAATGTTAGTTGCATCTTGCTGTATAGGACATTTGTTTTCTGTCTGCCTTTACACTGGAAAATGAACTTGCATTTTTTTCATTAAAAAATATTTTTTGAGATTTTAAACAAATATACATTAGCTGGCTTATTGCCAGCAAATGTGCTAATGAAGTTTCACACGCTGCTAGAGACACACTGGTAATAGTAGATCCAATCTTTAAGCATCTGTCATAGAAAAGCACTTAGTTTATGAAAGTGAGGAGAAAAAAGGGTAAAAGGAAGATATTTAGGAGATGAGGTGGAGGAGGGAAGCAAGTGTATGCACTGGACTTTAGAAGGAAGTAGCTTTACAGGACATTGACTGAAATATTGAGTGAGATTCTTAAATAACATAATATGACACAACTCTGTTTGCATCACTTGACGAGCTGATCCAGTATGGATTGATTATTTTACTTTATTTTATATTTTATCTTATTTTATTTTACTTTGTTTTCTGTCACTGCTATATATTTGTTGCTAAATTAGAATTACTCAAGGAAACAAAAATAAATGCTTGAATAGAATTATAATCCTATTTAGCAGAAAGCTTTTAAAGTGGATATCCAAAAATACATTCTGGGACATCACTGAAAGTCTATTTAGTCAGAAAGTCAATTGCATTTTAGTGCTGATACGGTACTAAATTCTGGTGATGTGTTTGGAGTAGAGACCCTATGACTAATAAAGCTTTCATCCAGTCATTGAAAGGAGTTACAGTCACCTAATGGGTTACTGAAGATATGACAAAGAGTCAGATCCTTCTTATTAAGGTCTAGCATGAAATTAGTTGAATTCCCAAGGCATTCTAAAGCAGTATTTTCAAGCTGGCTTAAGAAAGGTGTTAGAGCATGCCAATTAACTGGCAGCCTGAAATAAACAGTAGTTGAAGGCATAAGACAGTGTTTATATCTGAAAAGTTAATAACATTTTAAATGGGACTTCTTGGTACAATGGCTCAGGGTGCTGGAAGAAGGCAAGATGTGGAACATACTGTATTCAAAAGACTGTAAGTCAATTCTTGGCGCTGCTAGTCAAGGATGGAGACTGCAAATATAGAAGCAATGAATTTCTGAGAGTCAGTGAGAAGGGAGACAAGGAGGCAGGTGGCTAGCAGTTCACTGAAAGTAAAAGAGGGCGTCAAGTGGATACGGCTGTAGCAACCCATGGTGAGTGATTTGAACAAGTGACCGCCTTTAAGGCATAATCACAAAGGCACATGGTGGAAGGGACTATGTAAAGGGGGCAGGATAGAAAAAAGAATACATTAAAATAGTGATATGAGGTACTGCTAGTGTGAGGCATTGTTTGTAGTAAAGTAGTGCTGTAAATTTTAGAGCTCAGCACAGCCTTGACATGAAATATTAGCTGTTAGATTACTGGTTTACTTCTTCCTGCTGCAGCCATATCACAGAGAATTCCCAGGCTCTAAACCATTAGCTCCTCAAATGTTACCAAAGCAAAAAGTGGTGAATATTGTTATAAGCAACGCCACTTGCTGAAACCTTCAAATTAACAGTGGAGAAGGTGTCTTTCTGTCAGTCACATTAGGTGGTTATGAATAAAGGAGTATTCTACTTTCTGAATAATTTTGCATAATTAATAGTTTTTCATGCAAACTATTGTTTGCCTTAATTGTTGTTTCAACAGCTGTTTTCATTAAATTGTAAAGCTCTTTGTGTCTAATCCTTTGAGCTGCACTATTGATAACAAGAACGCGCTGGAGCTAGTTTTAGAGGAAGAGAGTCCCTGCCAAACTGGAAAGCAGTCATGAAGTTACTTGAGAAATAAGGACCTACAGTGGGACTGGTTGTGTAGCTAATCCATTAGTCTTTTGAAAAGGACCTTGCTCTGCGCCCTTATGGCTAAATTGACCCAACAACCTATCAATGCCTTTATTTGCTGACTGGTTGTCCATGAAAGGTCTCCATGTTGGATCCAAGCTGTAATCAAAGCCTCCATCAGTACCAGGGCCCTGATGACACAAATGGCCAAACTTTCAATGAGGCTGGCTGGCTTCCAGCCACGCCATTTTAAAGATACAAAGAGGCTGTGTTGTGCAGTGGAATTCATTTTCTTGTTTACTTCCTACAGAAACAAGAGCATAATCAGCACTCAGTGCATCGGATCAGACCGCTGAGTTGTTGACAGAAGCTTGGAGAGGCTTGCCAGCTTTCCACATGAAACACTGGCTTTCTTCTAATACACCCCCCACCGTCTGTGGCCCTGCCAATTGTAGCACATCAGAGCGACCATTGAGATAATGACTGTGAAGTCTCATGATACACTTTGATGAAGTGCAACATTTTTGCAAGGATTTTTGTCTGTGCCAAAACGATAGAGACAGCTGACTAAAAATCACCCCATCAAAATCCAGGCTGATGAACAGCAGGCAAAGACATGTGCTTCCACAGAGAAAAGGGAAGAGAACTTACAGCCAAAGACTCTCAATGACTATATGCACCACAGATTCCTTTATTTTGCTTTTAAATGATCCTTTGTTTCAAGTGAATGTATGTAACTTTGCCAAGAGAGCAATTTTCCCCAAATATTTTTTCTATAATTTTTTTTTCACATCAAAAAATGATTCAGCATTTAGCATTTACAATATTAAACACATACCTTTGGTATACAAGCTAACTTTGTTTCTTCACTTAAATTTTTTTTTGCAACCTTGCAAAGTAATGTTTTGGAATAAATGGGACTTAAAACCTCCTCAACCATTATAAAATTGTCTAGTGATAACTGATTAAACTAACTTAGCTTATGGTAAGACAACTGGAGTATGTTTTCCAAGCAGGGGAAAGAAAAAGCAAGACAGTCACCTAAAATTTTACTTTGCTTGATTCATCTACCCAACATTTTTTGTAACAGGAGATTCATTACTACCAATAGATTCATTGATACACATCAGTGCTAAGGAAGCTGGTTTTGGAGGTTAAAGCCTGCAGAATTTCTTGAACTGGCCATTTACTGTGGATCTAGACCATCCCCCTGTGCTGATGGAAGTGTGGTTAGGAGATCTTTGCACTGAGTTGGAATTTTCCCAGTGTATCAC
>JAWWEV010000095.1:36008684-36030797 GCA_035583235.1 Hafferia zeledoni | reverse complement strand
GAATGGGCTGCCCAGAGAGGGGGTGGATTCCCCATCCCTGGAGGTTTTTAAACTGAGATTGGATGTGGCACTGAGTGTCATGATCTAGTAAATGGACTGGAGTTGGACCAAGGGTTGGACTTGATGATCTTGGATGTCTTTTCCAACCCAATCAATTCTATGATTCTAAGGCTTGTCTTAATTCTCAAATTCATCCACTCCAACCATCCAAACACTCCACAATGCATTTTCTTCAACTAGACACCAGGGTAGATACAGGAAATATTTTAAAGCAACACTTTTCAGTAATTTTGTTCTAAATAAAGTCTTTATTATGGGCAGAGAACCCCAGAGAGAAGTTCACTGTCATTTGATCCTCTACTAATGGAATTACATTTTTAGAACTGCTCATTTAATCTTTGACAGTCATTTTGATATGTTGATCTGTTGGAGGGTAGGAAGGCTCTGCAGAGGAATCTGGACAGGCTAGATCAATGTGCTAAGGCCAATTGCAAGAGGTTCAATAAAGCAAAGCGCCAGGTCCTGCCCTTGGATCACAACAATCCTAGGCAGCACTACAGGCTGGGGAATAGTGGCTGCAAAGCTGCCCAGTGGAAAAGGACCTGAGAGTGCTGGTCAACAGCTCTGAACATGAGCCAGCAGTGTGCCCAGGTGGCCAAGAAGGCAAATGCCATCCTGGCTTATATCAGATATAGTGTGGGACCTCACCTCAGAAAAGACATTAATGTGCTGGAGAGTGTTCAGAGAGGGGCAACGGAGCTGCTGAAGGATGTGGTGGAAAAGTCTTATGAGGAGCAGCTGAGGGAGCTAATGTTGTTTAGTCTGAAGAAAATAAGATTGAGGGGAGGAAACTTTATCACTCTCTATAACAACCTGAAAGGAAGTTGTGTCGAGGTGGGTTTTGGCCTATTCTCCCAGGAAACTAGTGACAGGACAAGAAGAAATGGTCTCATGTTGTGCCAAGAGAAGTTCAGATTGGACATCGGTAAGAATTTCTTCACTGAAGGAATGGTTAAATATTGCAATGGGATTTCCCAGGAGGTGATGGAATCACCATCCCTAAAAGTGTTCAAAAAATGACTGAACATGCCAGTCACTGCTATAGTTTAGCTTGAATGGTGGTGTTTGATCAAAGGTTGGACGTGATGATCTTGGAGTTCTTTTCCAACCTTAATAATACTATGATTCTATGGTAATATCTCCCTCACATACTATAAAGAGGGGAAAAAAGTTTACTGCATGTGTGACGGTTGTTCAATAGAAGTAGGAACACTCTTTTCTAAACTTCATATGCTAAAACTTAACCTCCAGAAACTGTTTTAAAATAGGTGAATGGCAGTAAAGAAAACAGAAGTTTTCAGCCAAAGGAGTACGTATTTTACTCAGATGATATCCGTATTGCATAAATGTTCACGTTGCACTGAAGCAAGTGTAAGATCAACTTACTAACTTTAAGGGGACTAGAACTGTGCCAAAAGACTCTTCTGCTAGTAACATGCAAAGGAATTTTCACACATGTTTTGGTTTGGGTATTTTTTTTAAATGACTTTGCATATTTTTAACGTGATTAATAGACAACTAAAGTTAATCAAAGAATTCCAGACATTAAACCAAAGAAGGATGAATTCTTGTAACTTTTTAATCATGAGGGAACTTCAACATTTGTTTGGTTGCAGGTTGCTATATTACAATGTTTACCTGCCATTTAAAAAAAAAATGCTGACATTTAAATGAAAAATGTGCTCAGGACTTTTGAGCAAAATACTGACTCATTTGCAGAAATATATCTCCATCTGCAATGTTTCTGAAATACTATGAAGAAATGGGTAATTTAAAATATAAGGATTTAAGAAAAAAACAATTCTTTGGTATTCATGAAGTGTATTTAGGACTATCTTGTGGTTTATAGCGTGCCTCTGCCTTATGATATTGTTAAGACACAATCATGTGTTTTGTTTTCTTAGAAAACATTTTTTGGAGTAGCCAGCAAAACATAAATAATTTTTTTCAATCACATTCATAACATCATTTTTCATAAGATACAACTATATTGCCCTATAATTGTGGAGTACCATTAAAATAAGTACTCAACTAATTACATGGTTTATAATTTCTCACAATTAAAGGGGTGTTAGATGATTGATATTCTTTAACTCTTTTTTTTTTTTTTTTTTTTTTTTTTTTTTTTTACAAGCCCTAGACAACTAATATTCTAAGGAAAAGAGTTTTTTTCACTTCAACTTTCCTTTTGGTGTTGTTTTAACAGATTAAATAAATTAAGCATTAGATTTTCAGAAGTATGCCTTACTCATGTCAACAGTCTTACACATGTCAACAGTCTCACACATGTCAACAGTCTCTTCTAGGAGCAGTTAGCTAAATATGAGCTTTATTAAATTTCTGAAGCCTTCTCACCCTAAGTAGTGTCCTGTCTATTGTTGTGGTACTTCCATGTGGTCTGAAACTAATTTGACTACACCAGTGGTTTGGAATCTTCTTGAGAGTGCTCAAGAAATAGTTTGTAATTTCCTCGAAGTTAGATGGATCACAACCTTGAACAAGATTGTTTTATCTTGGGTTTCTTTGGGGAAGAGGTGTGTTTTCCTACCTCTGATGTGTTTCTTACCCTTTTTGAACTGATCTTTATTTGATTTGTGAAACACATAGAACTCTTCCTGTTTAAAATAAGAAGCTCCTGAACAAGACAATACCACTAGATAATGGTACTCTTCAGGCTTTCTGTCACCTCCTCTTACTACTCTACAACTGCTTCTTTCTATCTCTTTGTTTCATACAAAAATGAAACATTATCCTACATTCCTTACTTTACAGTGAAAGGTCTGGCTAAGCTTTTGCATATCCTGGTTACATTTCCTTCTCCATTCCTTGCTTACTATTCCTTTATTATCTATAGCCTGTTATATGAAAATTAGTGACACGTTACTCGGCTTTCTTAGAATGCCTTTTTCCACATAGAATTCACTCTAATAACTTCAGATCAAGTTGCTTGAAGCTCTGTCCAACCTGGGCTTCAGTGTTTCTAGGGATAGGACATCTACAGCTTCTCTGGACAACCTGTTCTGGAGCCTCACAAACAACATCACAGAAGATTTATTCCTTACATACAATCTAAATCTACCAACATTTAGTTTCAAACTGTTGTGTTGTATCCTGTCACTACATGCCCTGGCAAAAGGATGCTCTCCAACTTTCTTATAAACAGCCTTTAAGTATGGAAGTGCTGCAACCAGGTCTTCCTGGAGCCTTCGGTAATCCAGGCTGAGAAACCCCAGCTTTCTCAGCCTGTCTTAGCAAGAAAGGTGTTCTAACCCACTGATCACTTTTGTGGCCCTCTGATCATTTTTGTGGCTCTGACAGGTTCATATCTGCTTCAACACTGGGGACCACAAAGCCAGACACGGGTTGAGTCTCATGAGAGCTGAGGAGAGGGACAGAATCCCCTCCCTCAACCTCCTGGGCACTCTGTTTTCAATGTAGCCTGGGATGCAGTTGGCTTTCTGGGCTGCAAGCGCATGTGGTAGGCTTATGTGCAATTTTTCATCCACCAGCCCCCTCAGTCCTTCTCAGCAGAGTTTCTCTCAGTGCCTTCCTCCCTCAGCTTGTATTGATATAAGGGATTGGCCTTGAGCCAGGTGCAGGACCTTGCACTCGGCCCTGTTATACTTCATGAGCTTCACACAGGTCCACTTCTTGTACCTGTGTAGGTCCCTCTGGATGACATCCCTTCTTTCTAGCAGATTAATTGCACCATACACCTTGGTGAGGATGTGCTCAAATCCCACAGTTCATGTCATTGATGAAGATACAGTAATGGTTCCAGTTCAGAGGAATGCTTGATGTTCCCTTGGAGAGACACCACTCATTAGATTTTCACTAGGACATTGAACTGTTGAATGTTACTCTTTGGATATAGTCATCTAGCCAATTCCTTATCCATCTAACAGTTTATCCATCAATCCCATCAAAACCCTTCAACTGCACAGCAAGAATGTTGTGGAGGGCCTTATTAAAGGTAGATTGTCCTGGGTTTAGTTAGGTCTAAATTTAGACTTTGGTTTTAGAGCAGGCCTTGGATTATCAGCTGACTCGAGCTGGGTAAGGTCAGCTGACTTCTACTGGCCAATGATAATCCATACCATATTCCAACATCATCTTAGATATAAAAAGAGAGAGGAGGGAACTTCTTTCTTTCTGATCATGGCTATGGTAGTGGAAGGACATGCTGCTACTCTTCTGGGAAGATTAGGCCTCACTGCCACCCCACCATTATGTTATCTCGGCAAGTAAACATTTTATTGTTAGTTTTTCTTCTCTCTTGCTGGGTGTCCCTTGGGAGATGTATTTTGGGGTGTTTTGTGGGTCTGGAGTGGTGGTGATTTGGAATTTGTGTTGGTGGGGAGTGGGGAGTTACTGTTTTTTTTTTCTTACCTTTATGTTATGTGCATTTTCCCTCTTCTATGTAAATATGTAAAGTAGTTCTGTTTTAAGTTAAAGTTTTAGGGTTTTTTTTCCCTTGTCCCTTGGGCTGCGTTGCTGTGGTTGAATACCTGGCATTTCTGCCAAGGTGTCAAACCACCACATAGGTCTAAGTAGATTTGCTGAACTACCTTTGTGCTTTGCAAAATGTCGACATGGGGAAGGATGTCTCTTCAGTTGGCATCATTCACTGCAATTCACAAATAGGGTTTTTTTCCTGGAGAGCTGTAATATAGAGTTTTTCATCATTGTCTCCTCTTTTGCTCTTCAGCATTCTTTGGCTAGAGACTGAAAGATCAGTCCATGCAGGACAATTGTGACAGGTAAGTTTCTTCAGAACTGGAAACACCAGACAACTACTGTAGTTCAGTGGCAGTGTGGTACAATGACTTAATTAGTTGTGATAACCAAAACGAGGAAGCTACATAGAAAAAAATGAGATCAACAAAAGTTGAGCTTTACTGAGAAATCTTAATTCATTATTATTAAAACATGGTGTAAATCTATACTAAAATATTCATAATTTCTCAGTTTCATGCCTTTATTAGATGACTAACACCTTCCTGCTTCTGACAGATTACAGAACAAATTTCTCATGCAGAAAAGTTCGAGTGCTTTTGAAATTCACACCCAAACTGAAAATAAATGCTGCCTGGTGATTGCAATTATTAGATTAGATTTCTTTTATGTGATACAAGAATTAAGCATCAAATTTTGATCCCCAATACTACTTATCAGTTGTTATTCAACACTAGCTTTTGCAATTCAGATTTATGTTTTGATGTGGAATATATTTGCTGTGTTTATAAAATAAAGAATTTTGTAAATGTAACTGTGCATGACTTTTAGAATCTTTATTCTAAAAATCAAATTACAAAATGCACTTTAAATCACATAATGGTTAAGAATCTGGACAAGTACATTGTATAGGAGAGCAGTTTAATTAAACTGCCATTCAATCAACAATATATAAGTAATGCAATCACAGTTATGGTTTTAAAAATGTAAGACATTTCAGAAAAAAATAAACAATAGTTTTCTGACTCAGCTCAAATCAGTTCATTCTCAGTGACACCTAAGATTTTCCTGTAGAGTAGATATTAGGATAAAAAGCTGGCAGAATATTTTTCTTATAATAATTCAAATTTGGAAAATATCAATAAAAATATAATAAAATATATTTTAAAATAAAAATAAATAATATATTTGCAAAATGGCTTCTAGATTTTGTAAGCACATCTTTAAAAATCAACATATTACTTCAGAACAGATAGCTATGATATGCAGTCAGGCTAGTTTTGTCACATCTCAGTTTCTTAACAGGCTGATAAAACAGTGTTAAGTATTAAAAGTTATGCATTCACATTAATACAACAAGTTGCTATGTCTGTATTCATATATAACCATGTGTAAACCTCAAAAGATTGAGCATTTTGCTTAGATTCAGATGTCTGGTGAGACTAAATGTTCAGTCAAAGCTTATCCAAATCTCTCTGGTCTGAAAATCTAAAGATAAGGCTTTCTTATAAGAATTCTTGTACATGCTCTTTTTATTTAATCTGGCAGAACAGCCAAGACAAAACTAGTACCTTTGAAATCACAACAAACTTGAGCATTCCCTTTCTTACCTAAGCTGTTATTTTCTCTGTTTGAATAAAGTGGCATCAGTTTGAATGCCAGCGTCCTAGTTTCAGCTAAAGTAGAGTTACTTTCTTCTCAGAAGCTGTTACAGTGCTGTGCTTGAGATTCAGAATAAGAATGGTGTTGATAACATGGCGATGCTTTGGTCTTTTGCAAAGTTGTGTTTATCCTAAGTCATGGACTTTATTTTTTATTTTCTTGTCTCATGCAAAAGAAATTGAGAGGGAGCATAGCAGGGAGGTTATTACCCACCACAGAACATCCTACTCAGTATATAAACTGAGGGGAGTTACTTTCAAGAGGGGTCGATCTGAGTTTGGGAAGGGAAACTTTTTATTATCGTTATCATTACTATTATCATAACTATTATTATAATTTACCATTTTTACTGTATTTTACTCTATTTCCAATAATTAAACTGTTCTTATTTCAACATACAAATTTTACTTTGATTCTCCTCCCCATTTCACCAGGGTTTGGGAAAGAGAGAAGGGTTGTGTAACCAGCCATGTGTTGCTTAACTTCCACCTGGGCTTCAAGACATGACATTTCTCACCTTTGAGTAGCTTTATAGGAATTTTGAGTAAACAGACACTTAACTTTTGAGTAAAATATTGAGTAAACAGATATTTTAACTTTTGGTTATATGTTCATTTTGTCCATGGCTCTTTTATGATTCCTGTTTGGGAATGCTCACTGAACAGATTTCTGTTTACACAAGGATTTTGAGGACAACTGTTCTTTTTAGAAATACACCTGTAAAGAAATGTGTTAACAGATGAAGTATAAATATTGCCTAAAGCAAAGCTTCAGTCATACACCAGAAACATCTAACAGCAGTCACCATCATTAGGCCATCTCTTCCATCCACACAGGGTCATTGGATGAGACAATGCTGCATGGTAGAGGTTTAGAGGTGGGGGAATCATCACTGGGAATGTGCTCACAGGTGTCATTGGGAGGACCCTGAGCATCTTGCAGCTCACAATAAATCTATGTTATATTAGCTTTGATGAGCTACCATACACCTGTGACTTTGTTCACATGGCTTCACAGTGCAAGGTTGCACATTTTCTCTATGTGATATTACCAACTCATTGTTGACATATTGTCAGATCATCATCTTGCCACTAGTGTTGTAATATGGTGAGATTCTTTTAAAACCCAGATTCATATATAATGCTAAAAATATCTGTTATCTTAGAACCGTGGCTTAAAAATATAACCAGTTGCTAGCCTTCTAGGTTTATGGACAGAAGTACAAAGAACTAATGTTAGAAGTTACAAGTCAAAAAATAGGGAAAGACATCCAATTAATAAACTGAAATATTTTTAATCAGAATTTATTTTTGGGTGTTCTAAGAGAGGGGTAAGCAAAATAAAGTAAGGCAATATTGCCTCATATTGTACTCCTTGCAATTCTGGATTCATTACCAAGCATAATGCTTGGCGTTTTTCTTCTTTTCTATATTCATGAATTCCTGGGTCTTTCAAAGCAATTTAAACTGGTATAGATTGAACAGGAAATGAGTGTCAATCTCATCCTTTGAGCAAGGATAACCAATAATCTACTATAAACATTTTGTGGACCATGACACTTTTTAAAAATTTGTTCTGTGCTTGTGTACAGTTGCAGTTATTCACCCTAACTTACAGCATCTGTTGCATGTACTAAGTTTCACATTTATGTGTCCGCAGTCCATTACTGCCAGTCTTTGAACACCCTCTCTACTTTAAAGGAAGACTGATAAAAGCACCTGCAAGCAATTTTCAGGACTTTCTATTCATATTGTCAGCAACTTCAATTTTCTCACTGCTTTCAGAAAAACTGACTTTGATGGGAACTGTAACTGCTCAGCTTTGCACTAAATGGACCTCAAGAGTATTATTATTTTTATAACCTTGGTATATGCATCAAAGGCCTTGTGCAAGGTGACTGTGAGTACAGTACTAGATTTAAATAAATGTAATACTTCCCACTGTGAGTTAATTACTTTGCAGTTCCTTGCAGTTCTGTGTACTGAACATGTTTCAGTAATAGCCAAATTATAAATTCAGGCCTCCCACTTTTATTTGGAATATATCAGACATACTATAGGTCCCCTTGATTTTGAAACTCGGGTATAATCATCTCACACAAACTACTCAGAGTCATTTGTGCTGTTCAGGAAAAAAAACCCATATTTTGTAATAATGCAGCACGTTTAAAAAACTATATATAGAAAGACCCACCCAAACCTACGAAAGGTGTTTGTTGGACAAGTAGAACAATTTAGATTTTGATTTCATAAAAATGACACACCAGTGCTTCTAGGAGGTCAGATTACATGACTTGAAAACTATCAAGTCTGTAATACCAGATTTTCTGAACATTTGTACAATTCCAAGCAGATTATCTACATAATCAAATATGTCAAACACATGGTATCCAAATCAATAAGTTGAATATTAAGGATAAACTTGAGCCTTTTTAATCCGTCTATTGCTGGTGTTTGACAACATTCTGAATCAAACCCTTAAAAAGTTTGTATTCATGCCTAAAATATAAGCATGAATTCAGCTGAAAAATGACAATGCTTTTTCCTAATATTATCTGTCTAGTCTATAGCATCTTACAAGGTATGAGAAAAGGCAAATACACAGCTCTGAAGGAAAGAAAATATGACTTCTGAACTCAACATGGGTACAGTAACTATATAAAGTATGGTCTTCACATAGCTCAATAGTTCAACATACTAGTGGTACCCACTTGCAACAATATTTCATTTTAACTTTTGGTTATGTTTCAGAAACAGGAAGAGCAAAACAATCTGTTAAAAAATGTACTAAAACTATCAAGAACCTTAGGGTTCACTTAAAATAGCATTTTGAATACTAATTTTAATCTATTTTTTGTGTTCCTGCACCACAGACCTACACCAAACATGAGTTTAATATTGAAGAAGATTTAGGATCAAATGCTTCAGAAACTGAAGTGCTTGTATGACTCTGAGCAGTTTTTTAGTTGTCTTAAAGTTAGTAACACACTTAAAAGGCAATAGATAACATTAATACATATAAAGAATACAGTTACAGATTTTTAGGCAAAATCAGACCCCAAAAGCTATAAAATCATACAGAAAATGACTGAAAAATCTCTGGTTTTCCTCGTGGGACAAAAGAGGACCAAGACAATACCAGTCTCAGTGCCAATCTGCTCTATCGGTACTACACTGCTCCCACAAAATCCACAGAACAAATGGTGTTTTAGCAGAAATTGGACAATGTACCACAGAATAGTATGGTCTGTGAGTTGTGGTCCTGAGATCTAATCTTCTTGACTTGTGGTAATATCACTTGTGTTCTCTGTGCTTCAGTTACTAAAAGTCGTTTATGAACATTGACTCCTTTGAAATCAGTTGACACTGATGCCTAAAGGGCTTTTGAGTTTTTGATTTTTTCATTTTTATAGATTTTAGAAATACATGTAACTGTAGTTAAATGTAGATTTAGTGTACTAATATTTCTAGCAGCTTAAGTTCAATGTTTATGCATGCCAACCTCTGCCACATATGAGTAGCTCAAATTCTTTTAGCTGTTTAGACTTCTCTTCAAGGCAGAAAGCTGAAGAACATCAGAAGGCCTGCAGAACAAGACATAAACATAACCCAACAACTTTGGGTCTAAGAACACTGGAAAAACTCCAAGAGCCCTATGTATGCTGAGGAAGACAAAAATGGAGAACAGAGGGTCCCATGACCCCAGACTCAAATCCTGAGGAGGTGTGACCAGAGGCAGGACGGAGCTCGACTGAGAGATTGGGTGGACAATATTATAAAAACCATGGAAATCAGTGTTCATGGGGGTGTGTCGAAATGTATTCCTGTGTGTCCTAGGCCTGATATTAAAGAACTTTCACTTTTTATCTTATCCCACACTAACCTGGCTCAGAGCCTTGCTTTGCTGGGGTCTGTTATAGCATCAACATAAATACATATTTAGATACATATAATATGTAAGGGTACACCATTCCACTGTGTTATACAGCAAGTTGAAGTCTTTCCAAAAGGAATGACCATAGCATGTAGTTAATTGCAAGCACTGTAGAAGCTACTTATGTGATACTTACGAACGTAAAAACTGCAAGAAAAATAGAATTGTAAAAATTAATTATTATAAGTTTGACAGAATTCTCGTCTTTTAAATAATAAATTATATTTATTATTCAATAAATAAATCTTTTACTAAAGAAGAATTAAAAACAATAAATTATAATCCTTATAGTTTTCAAATGAGAGTTTCAGAACCTTTCCCATTTGCCTGACATCAATAGTACTATCTGGATTAAGGACATACAGAACTGAACTTGGCAAAATAAAAACAGACTTTTTAAAAAGAAGAGTAGCTGCCAAATTAAATAATATTGCACATGCACAGACATGCACAACCTAACACATATCATGTGTATATATATGCAGATTGAAAAAACTTATATGGTATGGATTTGTAGTATACCAAATACGGTACTTTATTCAGAAGTTCATTAGGTCCTGTGAAACAGCAGAAGTCAAAATTTTGAACAGAGTTTTTTAGGTAAAAGTTGTTTTGCTATAATGCTGATATAATGTCTTGTAGGAACATCATAATAGGAAAATGTTTAAAAGCATACAATTTACATCCAATTGAATCAACATGAATATATTATTAATTGTTTCAAGGAATGTATATACTATTTGTTTTATGTAGGGTTTTTGAAGGTGTCCTGGGTTTGGGGTAGGCCTAATTTAGGCTTTGATTTTTAGAGCAGGCCTCGGATTATCAGCCAACTCCAGCTGGGTCAGGCCAGCTGATTTCTACTGGCCAGTGGTATTCCATATCATATTCTGACATCATCTCAGTATAAATACAGTGGAGGAGGAGATGCTTGTGTCTTTCCTTCATGGCTATTTGACTGGTAAGGACTTGCGTGTTGTTCTGGGATACCAGGCCTCACTGCCACTCACCACTACTTTCGCAGCTGTTTTGGTTCAGGAAAATAAACATCCTATTGTTAGTTTTTTCTCCTTTCTTGGTTGGTGTTTTTTCAGGAAGAGTGTTTTGGGGTGTTTTGTGGGCTGGGGTGGTGGATCTGTATTGTTGGGTGGGCAATTTGGTGTGGATTTAGTGTTTCTTTTTACCTTTGTATATATGTGCTATATTGTAATTCACTTTTAATTTTCCCAGTTTCTATAAACCGGTTAAGTTTAAGTTTTGGAGTTCTTTTCTTTCTTCCTTTTCTCAGCAGGAGGAGGAGGGAGCTTTGTCAGTTTGGTTTATACTTGTCATTTTGCCAAAACAGAATGAGAATAACCTGCAAAAAGGATAAGCAGAAAAGCTGTCAACTTTGCTTGAAAATTCTTTAAAATTCAAGGATTGCTGGTTGCTTTCTATTAATGGTATTTTTCCATTGATGTCAAATATGAAAAAAAATTAATTGCTTATTTAAATGTGTTTAAAGATGCCCAAATAAAAACCTATTCTACACTGTCAAAAAGCTCTTCTGTCAACAACTGACATGGAATGGAAAATCTTTTCCATATTTTTTCTTATATGTATTTTGATACATATTCAGATTAAAAATGGATTAATTTTCCATCAATAAAGACAAATTTTTATTTCTTTCTTATGAACTGTCTTCTTATTGCTGCATAATGATTCATATTTATCTCTGAAGACTATGTTTTTAGTGAAGTAACGGGTAATATTTCATAGTATCCTAAATGCCTATGAAATTAACAGATGTTTTTAATCATTACTAAAAGATCAGTTACTGGGGGAAAAATAATATCTTGCAAATCTCTGAGCAGATACATACTAATTATTTGCAGAAGTCTAGCTCTTCCTGAAGACCTAGCTGTATGTTCTAGGAACCACTCATGGAACTGTTGAACCCAACATTACTGGTAAAAACATTGTTACAATTGTAAAGTCAAATACAGTTATGCTGTCCCATATTTAGAACTCAAACTGCAACTAGGCTATCCTACTTTTCACTCCTAATTAAAAGAGCCTGCTTATTCCATGGGATAGCAGACTTTTTTGAATCCCAGATTCAAATAACTGCCCCCAAAAACTAACTTCTCAAAGGGAAGGTAAGGCAGTCTTTTAAGGCAAAAGGATAAAAGCTCTCCCCTGAAGTACTGCAAATGTCTGAATATTTTTCAGAGAAACAATGAGGAACAAACTATAGATGGATGTCCAGGTTGAAAAATTTCAGCCTATCTGGTTAGGTTTTAACAAATGTATAATAAGCAAATGAGAAAAACTTAGTAATGAGAATTTTTGGACTGCTTTGATACTTGGCGAGGCTACCGGTTTTGTCTATAAGGCATAGTATTGTCCCTCCCGTGACTAAAGTTAAGCTTCTGAAACAAATGTCCATGGGATAAGATTTTAAATAAGATGTGAACTAAAATTCTGCTTTAATTCTTTCTTTGGTTTAACTGGTTTTTTATGAACTTTATTTATAAGAAGATATGAATTATCAAAAAACATAAACATGTGAATGTTACCAAAATATTCTGTAAGCTTAAAAGTGATAAAGATGACTTCTGCAGTGTGTTTTGCTTCTACAAAGTGTCAGATCACCAAGGCCAGCTACATTCTGATTATTTTCTCAAGTTCTTTGTGTTTTCCTTCTGGTAAAGAAAAAGGAAGCTGTGTTTGTTCATTTTGAGTTGGATCCCTTGCTGAAGATACAATTTAATTACCATTTACCCCTGAGTGAGGTAGAACAAAAGATTAATTGATGACTGTTGACCAGGGAAATAATGACCCACTCCACACTGTAAACAGGGAGACGGGTTTTGGCCTGCCAATGACAATTCCACAGGAATTAGCAGCAACAGACACTTTATTATTGCATGCGCAAACTTATATACACTTTTGGAACTGTAACCTTCCGCAGGTGTCACCACTCTGACACTGATCATTGGCTAATGATGTTGTTTACAATACAAAGTCTCTTATATTGGCCGATTATGCACATCTGCTGAGAAGGTCGGCTACAGCTTCTTCAGATCTCAGTAGTTAGATCTTAAAGCTACAACACACTAATTACAGAGGCAAGTTCAGTACACAGCTTTGCCCTTTAGGTCAAACACCACAGGAAATCCCAACACCACACCAGAAGAAATGAAGGCACAAAAGTTAATATTTATTGAGGAACAACACAGATATTTATAGCATTCTGAGGGGATGGTTCTGGAACTTGTACAAGATTGGCTGAGGGTAGGGATGCAGTGAGTAATTGGCAACCAGATAGCCAATGGGGAACAACTCATCAAATGACAGGAAAACTAACCAATAGGAAACCATGGATTAGGGCAGAGGTGGAAACAGATAGGAGGGGACAGACATGGTGCCAGCATTGGCAATTGGAGGCAGGGCAATCCCCAGACAAGGCTGCCCTGGCCCAGACGCCACAGGGGGACCCCTGGTTGTTCCTTCTGTTGGACACACAATGCAGGGATGTCCCCCAAGCAGGGCAGCCCTGGCCTGGGAAACAGCCACTGCACCTCAGTTGTGATTATCCGGGGACAAAGCTATAAGGGGAATAACCATGAGGGGAATAACAACTATGCACGGGAATACAGAAAACTTTCCAAACCAAAAACTGTACAGTAAAACACATAATTTTTAAACTTCAGCTGTGAAAGTCTCTAATCTGTGTGGCTGGTCTTGTCTGGGTTGCTCCCCAGAGCCATTCTCCTCATAAGTCCATTTTAGCATTCTCCCACAGTTAATTAACTTCGGTAAATGTGATAGAAGAAATCACAACTATTGATTTTGGATTGCAAGGAAATAAAATTAATTTATTAGAAAAGAACAAATCAGCAAACGGCTAGCCGGGCGTCTGGAGGAACCTCTCTCGTTCCGTCACAGACCGCGCCCAGAGGAGCGGGAATCGGGTTTTTATACCCCCTGCAATCCCCCTCCCACCAAGTCATGTCCTTAATTGATTGGTGCTGGTCGATAGATCAAGAGTCTGTTTGGTTCCCCTTTCGCGGGCTGCTCCTGGGTTGGTTCCTCTTCTCACGGGCACGCTGCCGGTTGGTTCCTCTTTTCGCGGGCTTGCTGTTGCCAAGGGTCCTGGCAGACGGTCCAGTGGGGGTGCATCTCCCAAAACCGTGATCATGGAAAATTCCACTGGCGCCGATTATGCCGGTGGTCCCTTAGAACTGTAAATGTCCTTTTAAAACATATATTCCTAGAGGCTAAAAACAGTTGTCATCATGACAAATCACTTCCAAATTGTGGTTAGTATCTCTGCGATGTGATTTCATGTGGTTAGTCTTGCTTAATATAACTTGTGACTTTAATAAGAACTTATGATTGTTTTAAAAATGCTGACAGAACTGTTAACATTACAACAATACAACTTTTATAAATGTCCTGATCTGTAAATTTACGAGGTCTGATTACCTATAACAGTAAAGAAAAATAAGTGCTGTATCAAAAGAATATCTTCCATTGAATTAACAGAAGAATAGCTCTGTATTTATTCTGAGTATTCAATGTTACTTCATTTGATCCCTGCCTGAGGACAGTAAAGGTATTACCCACACTGTAATGTTACGGGCCACTATGCTTTTATCTGTTGACTCTTTCTGTTTTGCCATTGCCTGCCATTTTTTGCAGACCACATAAGAGCATGAAGCACATTTTCAGTATGTGTATGAAGAGAACCGGTCTACCCACAAACTCTTCTGTAGCCAGGAGCAAATCCATTCTTATTTCTACATCCAAAAGCTCATTGCTAAACCACTTAAAAATTTCTGGACTCCTGAGACCAAAACTCAAGGGGAAAGTTTTTCCTCTAGTTTTCCTTACTATCTGTAAATGTCTTCTTCCCCACCTTCAGATGATTGGTCCTTCTAAACAGAACATTTTTTCAGTGATTGTAATTTTTTCAGCAGTGGATGTCTGACCTGTGCTACTTTTCTGCTTGTTATCTTATTAATTTTTCGTATATTTAAAGGAAAAAATGAAAACTCCAGAGGAAATTAATGCATTTAGGATAGCTCTCCAAGAGAGACAGGGTGCATCTCCATTATGGAGAGGTCTATTTCTTTCCCTCAGTAGGTTAGGGTACATAACATGAATTCCAGTGCTATAACCTTATTTTCATTGTATAGTATATGATCCATAAGTAACCATCCTACGGTACCTGATTGCACGGTAATTCTTTCTATAGAGTTCCAAAGTAAGTAACTATACTCCAATTACCATCTTTCAACAGGACTTTACAGATATTACATTATGTTAAAAGTCTCAGCACGACCAAGACTTGTTTTCCCTCAGCATCCAGATCAATAATCAAAGAAACCTGACAATCTTTGTCAGTTCTTTCTTTTGCACCTGCAGCAGAAATGATCCCAGCCCAGGAGAGATTAGAAGTCAGATTTACAATTTATTAAAAAGATTACAATACATACAATGATACAGAGAAAAATTGGTCTTAACCATGAAAAAACCTAGATGTATAACCCATCACCCTGAGGCACAAAAACAATGGTGTTCTTTAGCCCTTGATCCCCCTGAGTCCAAAGTAAAAGCAAAGAAAATCTTGTTGGTGAGGATGATGGTCACAGTCTGGTTGAGAGTGGCAATCGCAATTCTGTTGAGATTTGGTCCTGCTCTGGATCTGATGAGTGGTTCCAGAAATCCCCAAGCCCCAAGATTATTGTCCTGGTTTAAAGGTAAACTTGCAGGAGAAATGAACCCAACACAAAAGTGATTATAAGTCACAGTTAAAATTTAATAAAAATATTACAATAAATGCAATGATACATAGAAAAATTGGTTTTAACCCATGAAACCCAGAAGTATAACCCAGCCCCTGAGGCACAAACACAATGATGTTCATTGGCGCCTGTGCTGAGCCCCATGTGGTCCCCCTAAGTCCAAAGTATAAAGAAGGGGAAAACCTGTTAGTGCAGATGACAGTTGCAGTCTGGTGGAGAGTAGTGGTTGCAGTCCTGTTGAGGTTCTGGTTCTCCTCTGGAGCAATGAGTAGCCCCAGAAGCCTCCAAAACCCAAGATTACATCCCCTCAGTTTCAGGTGGTAACACCCAGTACCTCCCCCCGGGTGGAGAGTTCCACAATGGGTGATCTAACTCTGTGAGTCATGGGGTATTTCTGGAATCGTTGATGGCCCATTAGTAGACATGACCTCAGGCTGGGTGTGAAGGTGCTAACAACTCCCTAGAGGGGAGTTATCACAGCTTCTGTCTCACAGGCTTCTTTAACACCTAGCTTGTAGCCTGAGGGGTCAGGTGTGCCCTGCGTAGCTGCTGTGAATATTCCATTGTTAACAGTTCATAAGAAATTACATAGAGGGTGGAGAATACACAGCTTTGGTCAAACCCACACAATGATAAACTGGTCCTGGTTGCTGAGCAAGGACAATTATATATGCTCTAATTCAGGTGGGAATGCCTAGTACCTCCTCCAAGGGCAGGGAGTTTCACACTGGGTGATTTAGCTCTGAGTCATGGGATATTTTTGGAATCTTTGATGGCCCATTAGCAGACCTGACCCCTCAGGCTGGGTGTAAAGGTGCTAATGTTGGCCCGGAGAGGAGTTATCATGGCTGACTCATTGATCTGAAAATAGGAACACTGCTATTTCACAGGATTTTCTAACACCCAGCTTGTAGCCTGAGGTGTCAGGTGTGGCCTGGACAACTGCTACAAATGATCCATTATTAGCAGGACATCAGAAATGACAGAGAGGGTGTAGAATACACAGTTTTGGTTATACACACTAGGACAACACCTTGTTTTCCCCTTTGATCAGGCAGAAGACCTAGAGTGATTTATTCTTCATCATTTTGGAAAATAACATGTCTGTCTGAGACAGCTGTATATCAACCACTATGTGCAGATATTAACATGCAATTGCCCACCTACAGAAGTTACTCATATTGCTGCTCTCTAAGGAGATTATAGGTTAGTTTAGGTGAGAGACGCGCAATTGTTTGGCAAAATGCAATAGTTTTCTGCCTAAAAACACAGTCCTAGAGAAGTAAAAACATTCTAACAGAGAAGTTTTGTTTTATTAAAAAAATTATTTGTTTTCACTCTCTTTTCATTTTATAATGTCAGGAAGTGTTGTTTCCACACTGTCAGTGAGTTAATTTAAACTTTATAATATTTTTCATTATGTTTTTGTATTTATACTAAAATTTGGAATATATTTATATAGTTTAATATCAGGCATGTATCCTGTGATGTTTGACATTGTCAATACTTCCTACTAAAATTTTTCAGAATGTCCAGCCAATTAAAATATTAATAAGTTTGCACATTTTAATTCAGATCTGTAAGAAACACGTATGCCTAAATCATATAGAAAGGAAATTCTAAGTAAAGAATTAGAAACTTCAGGATAAAGGACAAATGTTTCATAATTTGAGTTTGTAATGCATCCAGCTGCAGCTGATAGGACAGAATTAAGATTGTATTCTTATCTTCAGCTCTTCAGTCTTTCCTTACAGTACTCTCTTATGCTGCATTAGTCTCAAGAAGTTTTCATTTCTTACTGAGATTTTCTCACAGACCATTTTCTTTTCCTTCATTATTCCTGCCTCTGTGGACATGGAAATGACTGGAAAAGATTAAAAACCCCCACGTTTTGTGGTCTGTAAATGCGTCCTGACAGATTTTAGCATGTCTGTTTGTTCCAAACCTTTCTATGCCAGTTCAACAATCATCTACTGCCAGATTTGACTTTCAAAATTAACATATCTTGTATATGACATATGTCTGAAATTAGCACAAAATGCAGCCAAAAACTGGAAATAAACACAGAAAAAAAGTTCTTCTAGCAAACATTTTGGATCCAGGAAAGACTTTGTTGGCTTAAAACATTAAGGAAGTCTATTGTCTATTAAATTAAATAAATTCAATATGTAGCCTACAAGTTGTCATCAACACACCATCTGTTTTGTTATACATGCATCATTTCTCCCTTCTTTCAGATGTACATTTGATATATGTGTGTACTTTTGTAACTATAGACAAAGAAAAGCATCACATATGCCTCTCCTGTTAAAAATGGCTGTAAAGTCTTGAAAATCTTTTCATACTGTCAGAGCCAGAAATTTCTGCTTCTCATTAAGGACTGGCATATTGTTCTTGTCACACATATACATTAAGCATGACACTCTGGTCACTGGGCTCTAATCTTTGTTGCTGCTGCTTGTTTGGAAACAAAACAATGTTTTCTTTTATTTATGCAAGACTCCTGGACATAAAAATTGGCTGCAAACAATACTATGTGCTGAGGATGCGGTCTTCTCCTCAACAACCACAGCCATTGGGCCTCCTTGGGACCACATCTAGAGAAGGAATGGGATGTTGCAGCAGGATATTGCCTCTTCATCATGAGTGCCATGAATGGGGCAGAACAGGATCGTGGTTGGTGGTACATCTAGAGCACCCAAACCCACACTGAGGGGCTTGCAGCACCTTCCAAATAGCCTGAGCAAAGCTTCTGATCTTCTTTGCAGTGGTGAGCTGATTGTTATTAGGGCTTATTGTTATTCGGGGAATATTAGTAAGAGTAGCCTATTGTCATGAATGAGTTCTTATAGAATCAATGTCAAAGATAATGACAAAAAGCAGAGTTTTACATGGATTTGTGAAAATGCATCTAACAGAGTTCAAAGGCAAAGTTCATTCTATTACTTACTACATGGATGAAGCATACATAGGAAAATCAGAGTAGGATCAACTAAGAATGATTTACAGAGAGACTAGATTTACAAAAGGTAAAGGATGCAAAGGATATGCATACAAAAAGATAAGCATACAAAACGGTTTAGCAGCACTTAATCATTAAGTATTTTAATAGTTATAAAGTGATTCAATAGGATTTACTACAATTATAACAATGACTTAACTATAGATCCACAGTAACAACATTCATACCATAACCATTTCGCACACAGAGACACATATACATCTCTATGTCTGTAAAGGTACCCATTAAAAATTCACCTGGATTTCAGTGAAATACTTGTATCGAATCCATTGGTGTTTCTCAAAATGTATGGGTTGCACCTTGAAGAGTATGGAGGTGTTGAGGTATCTGTCTAGGTCTCACTGTTAGTGGTCCTCAAGCATCACAAACAAGAGTTGGGACCTCCAAGAGACATTCCACTCAGAGTTCTAGTGCAGCCATGGTCACCCAGGAAAACTCAAAAGGTCTCACTTAAGACTGCTCTTCAAAGGGTCACAAGGTGATTAGCTTTAGTCCTTGGTAAGTTTCTATCCTTGCCATATTTTAGGATAGTAACTACTGGAGATTTTTTTTTTCCAAAAAATCCAAGAACAATGATACCATTTCACTTGGACTGTGATTCAGGTAAATGATTTATCAGGGCTGAGAAGGACAACTGCTTATCCCTGATTCCCCGCCTTGGCCATGCAGCTGATAGTTCTGTTATGATCAGAATCGTTCCCATCTTTTTATCATGCAAAAGTTCTTGGTATGGGAAAGGAGCACTTCACTATATAGCTTGTTTGGTTTATTAGGAGCTACTAAAATCATAGAGCAGGCCTGAGGAGGAGCAGGGAGAGGATGCACCACCACAATCCACCCTCTGACTAAAGTAAATCCATACTGATCCACCGAGATGTAGTGTGGTTGCATCTTTCCTCTGTGATAACAAAAAGGTTAATGCCATATTCAAACTGTCATTCAAGGAATTTTTTTTGGTTAGGATACCCAGTTGTGTGGATTTTGTTAAACATGATTGAGTAGTATTGTATTTGTGATGAGATCCTTGGAACAGCCATTTGCCTAACAAATCACCTTCTAACATACATACTCAGTAGCAAGCATACTCCTGTGGTCCCTTACAACCTTATACATTCTGTGATGCTGTGAAAAAATTAAGGCTTTATTACTAGGCATTTCAGAATTTGGTGACTAAATTAAATGGAGCTGTGCTGGTTTATACTACGGCAAGTTGCACCCTGCACATTCTGAATTCACTGAATTCAAATCTTTACTAGAATATTCTAACAAGTGCTCTGCTTCAGTGTCCTTCCTTGTTAAATAATGGTTTTGAGTATAAAATTTATAAGCTTACAAAAAGATGACCACAAAACAGCCCCAAACCCTATGGAAGAGCACAAACCAGTATTTGTTTATATTTACTTGTTTCCACCAATGCCAAGTTTATGTTTTAAGACACAAAATAAATAAATATATAAAATTAATAAATACAGTCCTATTCACTTTGCTGGCCATGAAGAGCAGCAAGTGAATTTTGAATTTGGATCTCAACAACAAAGTCTGTCCACAACTATTAAAAACAAATATGCAGAACTCTTTTTAATAAAATCAAATCAGATGATAGATGGTCTGAAAAGCAAGTGGGAGAATGATCTGTTCTTCATAAAGAATAGAAAAATTCTCAAGGTCCATGAATTACACAAACACAAAAAACTGAAATCTTTGGAAGAAATATCAAGACCTAGAGGTAGTGACAGGGTAAATTCAACTCTTTGCAGATAGTGACTGCAAAATACCTGAGTAGCCTCTGCTCTCTTATTACACACATAATTATCTTGTACAAAGTGTTAATGCAATTATTAGATATAACTTCAACAGGTAATAGGAAAAATAGTGATATCAATTAGTGCATGTTATGGATATTAAATATTTGATCTAAAATCTTTTCCACTATGATTCACAGGCCACAGATTTGAATTGGAAATGAGGCCGGGCCAGCTTTGGTCCAGTTGTTTAATGTATTTAGATGAATCATTGTAGGCTTTCTGTTTGTTGGGTATTTTCTAATTTAGGATTCGCACTTATCTCCTTCATATGATATTCTTTTGGTTAAATCCTTTACTCACATGAGGTTAACCCACCTCTGAGCTACAGTCAGTAAGGTAGGTTTTCACACTTTGTATTGTCAGAATGAGAAAGTCAATTCATACTGAAGCCTCTTTAGAAACTTCAGTTTCTACTATGAACCCACAGTACCGGTGCATTCTACATATGGATAATACAAATTCTTCAGAAACATAGCCTAGGCCCTGCAAAGCAACAAAAAGATCTTAATACATTTTAGTGATGTTAAGACCACAGTCTCAATAAATATTATTTTGATTTTTAAAAATTTAAATAGAGAGTTTAGCAATAGCTATATCTTATTTTCAGAGGGTATACAGACATTGTAAATTTTCCTAATGCAATACAGTATTTTCCAATACATTATGCAAACTCATGTTTATTTCACTTCCTGAACTCAAATGGCATGCTGAATTTTTGGCTGCAATTCATTGAACTCCTATTCCTACTTAGAAAGATTTATCTCTTCATATGGAGCCTTAATCAAGACAAATTCTGCCACAGCAGTTGCCACACATTTTTTGCCATGTGCTATGTATTTAGTTCACCCAGAGCCTACTTCAAAGAGCTATAATTTGAGCATTACATCACTTCTGCCATTCTGAAATTATCTGAGGTCTGGTTTATTTTCCATTTCTTTTCCTCCCTCCCCCACTAACTTATTAATACATGGGAGACTACATGTGCCTGTTTTACGCTCCAATTACCATCTTGCTTGCACTGCTGATTTTGCATATACAGTAAATTCTAAGAAGATGGTCTTAGCAAAATGTGCAAAACATGAATGACAGTGCAGGAGATGTTTGAATAGATTCATAAGAACTAGTCAGATTTATCTACTCCCCAATATTTCTTATATTGGATTTATTTAAATCTGTAACTCATATATCACTTATGAAATAGTGACAAGCAGCTTATGAATCAGCTAGTCTGGTATCACCAAATTATTATGAGCTTGTTATCAAGATGATTTGGGGGTATACCAAACAGACTGCAGCTGGATTGCACAGAGTGTATTAAATGTTGTCCAAAAGCTCTGTTAAAATGTTATTTAAGAGCTGTCCACTGTCTTTATGCAGAATAGAA
>JAWWEV010000095.1:35969825-35995702 GCA_035583235.1 Hafferia zeledoni | reverse complement strand
CTCTTTGTTAACTACTGGCATGGACAGTTAATGGCAGGGGAGAGAATTTACATAATAATTCCAAACTACAACAGTAGTTTGCTTCTGGCTTGTCCTCAATATTTTTGTGATCTCATTGAATATCTGCTAAAGGAGTTTAAAGAAATCATTCAGAGTGTATAAATGTAAATAAATACATATATTTTTACAAGAGCCTTAATCTTAATTCAGTCTTACTGCAGTCACCTAAGAATGCTAACAGTGTAGCGAATAAGATATTTCCATAAAGAACAGCAATATTACTCTGCTTTGATTCTTTGCATTTCTGTCCCAAGATGTAAAGTTGGTATACCTTTATATAAACAGGAAGACAGACAAGTAAACATTTTAATTTTTATTATCACTGGGTCATAGGAGCATAGTTACTATTTGCCCCCTCCCCACTCCCTACAGTGAACTATTTCATTAAATATTTCAAGAAGAATGAAGCCAAATAGAAACTCTTTCATCTAAATAAAAATACTGGAGTAGTGTGGTAGTTTTAGCTAGGCCTCAAATTAGCAGACTCAGAGAATCTACGTAGATTAGGAGAGACAGGTATCACCTGACTTAAGCAACCAAAGAAATATTTCATACCAGATAACGCAAACCTGAGATATGAATACAGGAGTAAGAGGTGTTCACTCAGTTCCATCATGTCTGCAGTGGAGGAATGATGTGCTGCTGCTGCCCTGTTGTTCTGGACCTTGCTCCTGCCACCACTACATCATATTTTGTTTTACTTTCAGGGAAGTAGAAACATTTTATTGTTATGCACTCTCTTTTGCTAGGTCTCTTTTGCCTTGCTGGGTGCCTTTTAGAGTATTTTATGAATCTAGAGTAATGAAATCTGGTTTCACTGGGAAGTAGAAAATTGTTATATCTAACTTGTGTAAGTATGTGTTATATTGCAGTTTTTTCTTAATTTTCTCTTTTCTGTATAAATATATATATAGTTAGTTTTAAGTGTAACCTGTTTTGAAGGGTTTTTTTCCTTTCTCCCTTTTCTCTGCAGAGGGAGGGAGGCTCTAACACTCTGTGTTGGGCAGTTGGCATTTTGCCAGCTCAACCCAAGACAGATAATTGGTAGAGAATGCAGTCACTGACCAAGGACCTTGGCAGGTGTCCCAGGAGCTTGGCAGGTTTTCCGGAAATTGTTTTGTAAACTATCAGGAGTTTATCTCATTGTTTTGGTATATGTAGAATATAAACAATGTTTTCTTGCTGTTGGATGCTGGTTTTAACACATTTACTGACTGTCTTTTTGAGTTCACACAGCTCCAGTTGTACCTGCTGTGAATGTAGCCACTCCAGGGAGAGGCCTTACAGCCCAAGAAACCTGTCTTTCATTCCTACCCCACCTCGACAAAGAGTAAACCCCAAGTGGGAGTCACGTGGTGAACTGTAGTACTTCCTGTGTGACCAGGGGGAAAACATGAAGAGGTGGGACAGTGAATCTACACCTGTGCTTGAAGCCCAGGTATGGAAATCAAAACGTAAGAAAGCTGGTAAAAAGCTGCCCACTTAATTGAAGCAGAGATCCCAGAAAATTGTTAAGAAAAAAAATACGCCTGCCCTGCTTAAGCCAGGAGGAGAAAGAGGACAATTGAGTCCACTGGACATTGCTGAACCAGAGGTGTGGCCAAGGCTGTACCTCTACACTGACTTGTGGGTGATAGCCAGTGCCCTCTGAGGGTGGCTGGACTGATGGAAGAAAGCATGGAGAGGCCCACGTGGGTTGTTGATGTGTTGCAGGACACTGTTGCTTGAGTAGAATCTCTGGAGATTCATCATGTGGATGTTCATGTGCCCAAAGGCCGAGCTAATGAGGAACACCACACCTAGACTAGCATAAAGGAGAGTTGTTCCTGGCTCCATGGGCCCATGGTGCCTAAGGACACCTACAAGTGGGTGAAGCCAAGGGGTGTATTTGACCATGGACACTATTTCTAAGGTTACCCACAATTATGAAACATGTGCTTGCTAAGTGACTCCTGAGGAGATGGTGACCCCAGTGTGGGGCATAGAGACCCCAGTGTGGAGATGAAGACCTCAGTGGGGGTATGAGAAGGGGATGGGATAATCCCAATGTGTGCCTCAAGGACATTTAAACTTGAGAAGACAAAATAACTTGCATGTTGAGTTCTGTGTTGCAGGACATGAACCATCGGGTGAAGAAGACCTGAGCTGAACTGGTGTTGGTGTCCACTGATGAACTGCTTTTTCCTGCCTGAAGTACCTACCCCATCCTAATGGACTATTGCCTACAATATGGAGGGGTGGAAGATGGCCCTGGAAAGAATAAAGACTGTTTAAGAGGGGAATAGATAGATTTACAATATGAGTGATGTAATATGGTATGGAATAGGGGGTGGAGTGTTATGGGTTTAGCTAAGTAGGCCTAAATTTAGGCTTTAGATTTCAGGGCAGGCCTGGGACTGACTTGAGCTGGGCTGAGCTAGCTGATAGCTGAGCTGATAGCTGACTTCTTCTAGCCAATAGTATTCCATATCATATTCCAACATCGTCTCAAAGTCTAAGAGCCGGTGGGGGAGTGGCTTGGTCACTTCCTTCATAGCTGTTGTCCCAGAAGGAGGCACCATGCCATCCCAGGAGAGACATGAGGCCCAGGCCCAGAGCATCGGCTTACCACCATGTTATCTTAGGGAAGTGAAATATTTGTTCTTAGTTTTCCTCTCTCCTTAAGTCTGTCTCTGGGGAATTAGGTTTTCTAGGGTGATTTGTAGTTAGAATAGTAGGATTTGTGTTCACTGAGGAGTGGGGAGTTATTTCTTGTTATTTCTAACTTGTGTAAGTGTGTATTATATTGTGGTTTCCTTTTAATTTTCTCTTTTCTGTATAAATATATATAGTTAGTTTAAGTTTTAAACCTAGTTCGAGGTTTTTTTTCCTTTCCTCCCTTTTCTTATTCGGGGGAGGGAAGCTGTGACACTCTGTGTTGGACAGCTGGCATTTAGCCAGCTCAACCCAAGACTAGCAGCTTAATGTATTTTCTTTGCTGCAAATTATTCCACTTTATTTTAAAAAATATTGAAGATTTTAGGCATAGGGATGGATTTTTATTTTTCCTTTTAGTGCTAATTCTTATTGTTTGTGTTACATGTGTGATAACTCCATATGCTGTACAGAAATACATTTTTCATTTTTGTTTGTAGACAGTGAGTTATGATTTTTGGAGGGTAATTTAACTCCTTTGGGGAAACGTAGATAAAGAACTAATTTGAATCCATGGAAAAACAAGGAATGACTCCTTGTAAGACCTTCACATTTAGGGTAATGCCATAATATGAAGTTACAGCATCAAATTTACATTGGTGATATTGAATTTAAGTCTGCTGATGTCAGTCTCCTTTCACTGCCTGATAAAGTAATAGAGAAGATTATTTTGGGAAGTTTTGAAAAACACCTGAAAGACAAAACTGTCATCAGTCACAGCTAGCATGGCTTCATGAGAGGAAAGCCCTTCTTATACAACCTGATTTCCTTTTATGACAAGGTAAACCACTTGTTTGATCTAGGAAAGCCACTTGATATAATTTTTTTTTATTTCACTAACAGTTTTGCTACTGTCTCTCACAGGATCCTTCTGGACAAAATGTCCAGCATAGAGCTAGATAAACACATCATGTGATGAGTCAGCAACTGGCTCACAGGTCAAGCACAGAGGGTGATAGTGAACCTGTCACTAGTGGGGTTCCACAGGGCCCATCTTGGGCCCTGTGCTCTTCGACATTTTCTTATATGGCTTGAATACGAGACTGGAAGGGATACTCAGCAAGTTTGCAGATGACGCAAAACTGGGAAGAGGTGTTGACTCCCTTGAAGGCAGGAGGCCCTGCAGAGAGACCTCGACAAATCAGAGGACTGGACAATCACCAAGCATGTGAAGTTTCACAAGGGAAAGTGCAGGATTCTGCACCTGGGATGAGACAACCCTGGATGTTTGTATAGACTGGGGAATGAGGTGCTGGAAAGCAGTGCCATGGAAAGGGACCTGAGGATCCTGGTTGATGGCAAGTTGAATATGAGTCAGCAGTGCCCTGGCAGCCAGGAGGGCCAACTGTGTCTTGAAGGGCATCAGGCAAAGCATCACCAGCCTGTTGAGGGAGAGGATTGTCCTGCTTTGCTCTGCAGTGGTGTGGCCTCACCTTGAATATTGTGTGTAGTTTTGGGCACTGCACTATAGGAAAGATATTACGGTCTTAGAGCATGTCCAAAGGAGGGCAACAAAAATGGTGGAGGACCTTGAAGGGAACCCACATGAGGAGCAGCTGAGGTCACTTGTCTTCTTATTGAAGCCTACAACTTCTTCGTGAGCTGGTTTTGTCACTGAATAATCTGTTCTGCATATTATACTTATCACACACTTAATGTGTAAAGTGTGTATACAGTACCTTTCAGTATATCTAAACTTAACACTGAGCACTACTTCATGGCAAAATACAAAATTGCTTGTGAGACAACATTTTATTACCATTCCCCATTTCCTAATTAGATACATACTCATGCAGTACTCACAGCCAGACCATGTAAAACTGATTTCTTCTCTGTGGTGACCAGTGACAGCACCCAATGGAATGGCCTGAAGGTTTGTCAGGGAGGTTTAGGCTGGATGTTAGAAAGAGATTCTTCACCCAGAAGGTGGTTGGTCACTGGAACATGTTTTGCAGGGAAATGGTCACAGCACCAAGCCTGGCAGAGTTCAAGAAATTTTTGGAGGATACTCTCAGGCACATGATGTTACTTTTGGTCACCTGTGCAGAGCTAAGAGTTGAACTCAATGATCCTTGTGGGTTCCTTCCAAATTAGCACATTCTGTGAATTATATCAGTTCTGAGTTATCTTTTCTAATTGATTTTTTTGTTGTTGTTGAATGATTTATTTAAAAAAAACCCAAAACAATGGGTTTGCTCTGAATTTTTCAGAAATCTGGTGAAAAATTCTGACAAAAATGCTAAAAGGTTTTCTTTAGCAGCTGCAAGTAAAAAGATTTTGTTTTCTTTGAGGTTAGGTTTGGGAGAGAGGTAGGCACAAGTTCCATCTTGGTCGTGGGATAATGTATTTCTCCGATGGCCCTATTAAGTAAATGGCAAAGACAGTTTTCTGGAAATCAGAGAAGATTTGAAACCTGCACCAGTCTTTCCTACTTTAGGAGGCTATTGCATAGCTAGATACTTGATATATTATATAGGTTTATTATAACATTTTTATTGCAGGTGTTCCAGTTTGAAGGGATGTCTTGGGTTAAGCTGGCAAAACACCAAGTGTCTAAGACAGAGAGAAAGGACCTGAACTTTAAAGCCTAAATTTAGGCCCATCAGCTAAACCCATAACAAGAGAAAAAAGTAACTTTAAGCTTAATCAGCTGACGACTTGGAACTGAAGTGATACAACTTCTGGGTCAATGCTTTTACTGTTGGGATTTAACTTACTCTATGATGGGATGTCTCAGCATGACCTAAGGCTGTTCCATGAGCTACAGATGCCTACAGCTAATAGTTAGGAATCTATTCCCAATGTTTCTCTGTGTTGTAACCAACTTTTCTTTCTCAAATGGAGATCTGGGAAACATAGGGCAAACATGATATTGTAGTGTTCTATGAAAAGTTTTCAAGTTGCTGCAAAATGAGTAGCATTAAAAAGTCAGTAATGATTTTTTCATTCTCTCCAGCCTTTGTGGAAAAGGTACTCTGAACATAGCAGCTTCTAAAAGTTCCATCTCTCTTTACAAGAAATACCCACATTTTTATTCCATACACATCAAATTACAGACACCCCCCCCTCCCCCAAACCTGAATTTCAAAAAGACCACAAATAAACCCCAAAATTTGTGTTAGTAAGCACACTTTAATAAGATTAGGTGTCACCATCAATGAATAATAAACACAAAACCAAACCACTTATTTTGTGCTTTACCTCCAAAGTCCTCTTTTTGTTTTTCCCTTCAGGTTACTAAAATCTGATGAAAGTTCATTTCTCAGGATTGTCCACCAGTCAGATTGGAGAGCGTTTACTTTACCTATTCCTTGTATATCTTAATATCCAGCTGATTTAATATAGATTAAAAGAGTCACTATTCTCTACATAGAGTTCCGAGCTGCAGCCAGATCACAATTGCTTTAATTCCTTGACTCAATACATGACTTTCACAAACAATAGAACTAGACATCTTTCTTACCAGTTACTTTAGAAACATTCAAAAGCGGAGAGAAATCCTCTATATTTGATCCAAATAAAAAACTGGAACTTTCGAAATGTGTTGTATACTGGGAGTGGTAGCCACCCAGGGTTTTGCAATTTATTCAGAAAGAAAATAACCTATAATTCTGTATTTTTGTTACTGACTGAGGTGAACTACAGTAGTTCAGTGACTGCTTTCATGAGCAACTCACTTGCTGCTTTGCCTGCTAATTATTTTAATTATACTCCAGCGTTTTAAATATTTTAGATTGTTTCTAATTTAGACAGTAAGTACAATTTAATAATTAATGAAGCATTATAGGTTATAAAAGCTAGAGATATTGAACAAAAAAAGTCCACTGCCTAAGCAATAAGTTTCCTTAGTGGAGAGGACATTTTCAGGTTTGAATCTTAACATCACCTCATGAATTTTTTTTTTCTTTCAAACATTTAGTATATTCAAACTAATATTAAGAAAACAATTGAAGGAATTACAAAGGATTACATTAAAGGAGCCTAGAAAGTACATTGAAAATATGTAGGAAATTTCCAAGAAACCATACTTGTACACTTTGAAATTACACTAATTATAAAAACTTGATATTGAATTCAGATTAAAACATTTGTGTTTGGAGATTGAATAAGAAACCATATGTTATCATTTGAAATGCCTCTTTGTCCCTTTTTTGGGGCTTGGAAAGTGGATGTCAGTATTGCTGTCAAAAATGGCAGAACTATCTCCTGGAATTCAGAACTGCAATGTTTGTGTGTATGGCATTAGAGTAGAAAAACTTTCTAAAAGATTAACAGTATGCCAGTGACACAATATCCATAACAATTTCAGATTATTTAATGATTGAAATACTGGTTCTAGATTCAAAATCTAATCAGTTTGAAATTAAAATATACTTTTTGACCAGAATCAAATCAAGGCCAGTCTACTGAATACTGGCAATCATCCAGAAAACATTCCCATTTACTTATATTAGCCCTCTGTAGATAACTCTATTAAATGGTATGTAAGATGTTCCCTTTCATCTTAAGGTCCTATTGATTAAAGAGAGCACTACTGAATATCTTTCAGAAACCTTAGTTATGAAGATTTAAGTATGAAAATTATAGAAATTCTATTTTTAGTTAGATAACACAGATGACAAAGACGAATGTCTGACTATGCTCTTAAAAATATGTATTAATAAAGTAGCATTGTGAATACTGTATTGATAAGAATTAGCCCTGGGAGAAAAGAGGGTTCTGGTCCCTGAATGCTGATACCTCAGAATGCAACACTAACTTAGGCGATCTAGTTAAACTGAAGTGAAAAACTGTAATTGTCCTACTTCTTTGACTTGCTGAATCGATGTGGAAAGAAATTCTCATTTTTATTTGGCAAAACTTATATAGTGACTACATTTGTGCAGAAGAATGAGCCTCATGGAAGTCTTTAATAATATGGTTGTACATGAGAATATAATTATGTCTATGACAGTGCAAAATGCTTCAGTGACTATCTTAATAATTTTAATTATAGACAAGTTTCCTTGAAGCTTGAAAGGAAAAAGTGTATACCACTGACTAGGAAACATCCAACATATATAGAACAACAAAAATAGTCTGACACTGATTTCAATGGAACTTTTACGGTCTCAAAATTTAACACTTGCTAACATACCAAGCATATTTGGCTTCATAACTTCAAAAGGAAATTCTTTATCTCTTGTCCAGTGTCTTAGACATTTTGGAATCAATGGAACAATGGCAGTTTAGCATAACCAGGAATCTGTTTTGAATTTCCAAGCAACAAGCCAGCATTCCAGAAGCTAGTGACTTCCATGGAAAGCGAATATTAGAGAAAAATGATTATGACCTTCTTTTCAATTCTGATTGGACTACATTAGAAGTACTGCATCCAAATATATGAAAAACACTGTAAAACTGCAGAGTCCAAAGGTGGGCAATCTAGGGAGTTAGCAAGCTGGAGCATAAAACATAAAAGAGGCTAAGGGACTTGAGTAAATACAGATCCAAGAAGAGAAAGCTAAGGGTGTCAAGCTGCCATCATCAACTACAAGCAAAAGTTATAGTGAACATGGAGCCAGGTCTCCAGCAGAAGGTCAAAAGGCAATGACCACAACTTACAGCAAGAGAAATTCCAGCCAAACATACAGAAATGATCTTCACAATGAAGGTGGTAATACACTTGGGCAGGCTGCCAAGAGAACTTGTGAAATCTCAATCTTTGCACATATTCAAAACTATCCTGGACAAGGTCTTGAGTAAATTCATCTAAATTTAGGGTAACCTTGCCATGAGAAGGTGGTGAAACGGCATAATTATGGCAAGTCCCTTCAAAACAAAATTATTCTATGATGCTACAATTCTATTCATTTTAATATTCAGTTAGAATTTATAAAATATTTTTACCATATCAGTGGTATGATATTGATTTCAGATGCTGAATTCTGCAAGATTAGTTTTATATTTTGAAAAAAAAATAAGAACTGACATTATAGTGAAACATGGAGCAGAATGTTTCTAGTGGTAGATAAAATGGAAATTCACCAAAAGAATTTGAAAAAAAAAAAAAAAAAGCAAAGAAAAATTGCATGGAATTTGGTGGGGTTTTTTTCTTTCTAAATTGTGATTGAGTAACACTGTGGAAGGTGTTTCATTAATATCAAGAATCAGCAGACAAAGCTGGAACAGAGTGAGGGAAAGTACAATATAATTCATTCTTTTGGCAAAAGCACTCCCCTTGGTCTCTCTAGTAAGCTGCAATGTTGAAAAAATATTCTTTAAAAACAAAGTGGGAGCTGATTTACACTATGGACAGGCAAATCAGAAAGACTGTTGATTTTTATGTGCTCATTTAAAGATATGTGAGTACTTTTTTCCTATTGTGATATGTGCCTGCTAAAGCAGAAGAATTTCTGAATAATGATATAAGGATTGAGTTCTTACTTACATCTGGGAGATATCCAAATTAACTGATATCCAAATTAGCTTCAGTGAATTTATTCTGGATTTGTAATTGTATAATTGAGAAAAGAATTTGGTTCTTTGTGGTTTTTATTAGTCAATGAACCTATATTTCCATTTTTTGTCTAGAAGTGAGAAAAACTTTTCAGATTAATTAAAAAAGTACATCACAGCTAGCAACCAACCACCCTAACAAACAATTGGAGATATGGCTTAACATCAACGTTTCACCAGAGAAATATTACTTCTCCTTTGTAGCTCATATACAAGACATATGGCACTGTAGAACTGGGGTATCAGAGATTGAATCAGGCTTACTCAGCAGTCAAGTAAGTTTTTACAGGAAAAGGTGCACATATAAGAAATCATCACAAGGCAGTTCTTTCAAAAGTACAGTAACATTTTAGTAAGAGTATAACATCAGGAGCCTGGGATCTGGTTTCCACATCAACTCTGTGGAAACACTTTAATAGTATTATTAAAGTTCAAGAGATACAGGCTGTTACTAAATGAAATACAATCCTTCTTTTCTGAAAACTTTGTTCAAAAATGGCTAATAATTCGTACCAAAAAATAATTTTCTAGAGAGAATATCTTGTCCATATTTCATCCCATTCTCTGAAAAATCTTTCTGCTGTTAAGTTTCTTTTGAGTTATTCTTTAAATATTTTATAGAGAAAACTCAAAAAGAGGGTAGGTTTTGAGAATATGACAATTTTATTTTAGAACTAAATCCTGGGACTGGTTCCACATGCTGCTACAGAAATTAATCACTTTAATGATTCTCAAGATAGAAGACCTAGAAGACATGATGTCCTAGTGTTTCCTAACATTTCTTTCCTGCAGAGGTACCAGAGAAGCCTGATCTTCCAAGATCTCCATAGTGTAACAGAATAGCTCACACATGGTCCTTAAAGAGAAGGAACTTCAAAAGATGGAAGACAAGTTCTCAAAGCTGAAAAGCCTTACCACCACTTTACAACTAATTTTCTGAAGTTCTTAATTGATGCCAGACATAAGGAGAAAAAGGAGGGATGTGTAATCCCTTTCAAGATCAGCTCTTTTGAGTGGAAGGTAGCCAGGGAGACCACTAAGTGATAAAACTATCACTGTTAATGACACACCCACTGTTTTCTCATTATCTCACCTCAGGGAGCAACAAATCTATGGCTTATTTCCAGGGAAGACCCCCCACTCCTGAGATATGAATAAATTTCAACTGGCAAGGAGTTTGGTCCAGACTGCAGAGCTGCAGCCAAGCTCCTTATTCACTGAGAGCCAAACTCAGGACTTGGCCAAGGTATTTAATATTGGAATGAAACCCTGTAGAACAAAGTGTTTGTCAAAGTTGCATAGATCCACACCACAGAAGTCCAGCCGCTGCTGTATAGTCCAGTGTTCAGGACAGAAGTGGGACTGCAGGCTAAAGCCAAACTGGAACTGTCAGTCAGAAGGAAATGGAGATAGGAAAACAATGCCTATTTCAGTACTAAGAGAAGCAAAATATTGAACCTTTAAGCCATTCCTTCAAGTTAAAGCTGTTAAATACCTTCAATACTATGAAGAAAGAAATTAAAAGAAAACTTGGAGGAAATGCTCCACGTTAATTTCCGTCAGGAAGCCTATCAGGAAAAAGTATGGACCTTTTAGGGAATGGAAAAAGGAACTGATTAATAAAGGATGTTATTTTTTAAGAACCTGAATAACATAGAGATGAAAGAATACTGTAAAAGTCAAGTGGCATTACTCCAAAAAGTATGTCAAAATATGTGAAAATACATCCCTTTTGTCTGATTCCCTGACTCTCTATATAGCCCTCAAAAAATTAATATTTCTGTTCAATTTTCTGTAAAAAATATGCAGCAGTGAAGGAAACAAGGTTGGGACACAGTATGAAAAGAGAAGTTACTCAAATTAAGCTGGAACTAAAATTTTAAAACTACACTATATTCAAGTTGGATGAGCTGCTCTCTGTGCCAGAACACTGAAAGAACAGGTAAATGAAGCTTCAGTAATGAGTGCTGCATGTTTAGCACAAACCTACTCAATCCAGGTGAAACAAAAACCGGCAAATATTCTCACAGGGAGAAAAGGTGATCCAGGCAAATACAGTCCAATTACACTGATTTCAATGTTCCTTATCTGTCTTGAATGGACCTAAGAACAAGTTTTGAAGAAAGAACTTAAAGCAGAAATAAAGTGATAACTGTTACTTTTTAAGTCTGTAGTGCAGCGTATGACACAGATAAAATTATGCATTTTATATATTAAAGAGGTGAAGAAAATGGGTATCACAGAAGAGTTAAGCAGATGGCACTATATGTATATGAAACAGAGAGAAGTGATCTGTGAGTTCCTGATCCTACAGGGCAGGATCAATGCATAAATTATGAAAATCTCATTATTGTAAATATAGACTGGAAAATTCTGGGACATTTTCAAAAGTCCTAAAAAAATTTAAAACAAAATTCCTAAAAGAAAGTACTGACAATGTACTTGAGGAATATTAATGATCCCCTTGGGTTTAGGGAGTTTGCCGCATGTAAAGGAGCATTGTTAGTTAGTGCTGATCACCAAAAGATACCTTTCTCATATGGAGCCCTTCATTACCAATTTCATGATTAAACCCCAGAGCTAAATAAATGGTGTTCTCTGTGAGTCTTTTAATAATTTGTGTTGTGTTGCTGGTCAGTGGGAATGGTCTTCTTTCTTTATGGACCTGAAGGAATTACCTGCCAAAAGTTCGAAGGTCTCCTAATTATTCTGAAATCACCCCTTAAAACAGTCTACCTCAACAACATAAAAAAAAAAAAAATAAAATGAAATTAATCAGCTTCAAACATGTATCACAAAGCTTAAGGAATAAGTGGCAGAAATTAAAGAACCAACATGTATCTGTTATCTGATATAAAACCAAGGGGTTTGTATCTCAATGCCACACCACAGGTACATAAACTGGTGATCCAGCTCTCAAGCACATTCCAATAGTTTAGTGTTTGTTCATGAAGAAGAATCTAGGTTTAAGAGGCTTTTTTATATCCTAAACACTCAGTGGAGTATTTAGATACAAATACGCCAATATTCTTGGGCTTTCTTAATGGTACCAATCAAGTGGCAATTTAGACACTTCATAATTCCTAATACTTGACAGTCTCCATCTTCTGAGAATGCTGGAAGTGCTATCAGCAGGTAACTGTCATCATATGTGTATGTGGTAATCAATGTCTGCAGGTAGCTATTCTTGAGCACAGCTAAATCATGACCAAATTATTAACTTAACCTAAAATATAATTTCCTGGTCAATATGACAGCAGGTTTAAAATCCTAAAGATTTGCTAATGATTTTTCAGCACAATGAAACCTCCACTTCATACAGATATCCTTCTTAATACTCATAGTTAATCTGGTCATAAAGCTGTGACTCTTGCAAGTAGTTCATTTTTCAACAGACCCAAAACAATGAAACACTTAATAATATCAGTAAGACTGAGAAAAGGTGTTCAAGTCAAGTGAACTTTAATCTTTCCTTTTGAGAGATCCTGTGTATGAGAATAAAAAAAAGTCTTTTGGGTTTCTGGAAAGAGAAATCATTGAAGAAAATGGGATCTTAGTTACTAAGCTATTCACTTTTGAAACAAAAGATGATTCTATTCATAAATATATTGCAAAAATCTCACCTATTAGTCAGAAGCATATTCTTCAAACCATATATTGTGGCACAAGAGCAAATGGAATAGAGTATCCTAAATGAAAAAAATTATGCAGGACAGATTCTTGGGGACACAGACCTGAGAGTGAAGTACTAGACACTGGCAATGACAAAAAATAAAGTTTTATTACATTTACAATGGGATTTATGAGAATTTATGTTAAATAACATTTGTTTAAAATAATTTGAAATACTACCATAACCAAAGATATAATAGCAGTCCAAATCCAGTACAAGGATGATCAAACAACTTTGGTTAAAACAAGAAAAGGAACTAGCAGGAAACGGGGGACCAACAACCCAACATGGAAAGAATAAGGGTAATTTCACCTTTTGGGAGCAAGAGATACTACTTGTATCACAGTTTGAGTTGGAAAGGACCTCTAAAGGTCATCTAGTCCAACCCTCCTGTGATAAACAAGGATATGCATCTTCAGCTAGGTCAGGTTGCTCAGAGCCCTGTCCAACCTGACCTGGAATGTTTCCAGGAATGAGACATCCCCCTCCCTGGGCAACTAGTGCCAGTGTTTCACCACTGTCATGATAAAAAAAAAAATGTATTCTTTATATTTAGTCTAAATCTATCCTGTTTTAGTTTAAAATTATTGCTACAGGAGCTAATAAAACGTCTGGCCACATTGCCATTTATAAGCCTCTTTCAAATAATAAAAGGCAGCAAAAAGATCTTCCCAGAGCCTTCTCTTCTCCAATCTGAACAATTCCAATATCCTTGTTGTAGCAGAAATGTTCCATTTATGTCATACCCACTTCAACATGTTTGTTTCTTTACTAAGAGTGCACTTGATCTCCTAGTCCAGAAACAGGGCTAGGTTGGATATTGAACAACAATGAGCCCTGGGGAGCACAACTGATGGAAAGGTAACAACTGGATATAATTCCACTCACCCTTGCTCTCAGGGTCCAGCCGTTCAACTATTTTTTAACCCAGCCAGAAGTGCACCTGTCCAAGCCATAGGCTCCCAGCTTTCCCAGGAGAATGTTGTGGGAAACTGTATCAAAGGTTTTACTGAAGTCCAGGTAGACAACATCCACCATAGATACACAGCTATAGAAGAAATAAATATGATTAGATAGATGGGAAAGAGCTCACTTGTACTGGTTTTTTTTCTTCCCAAATACTCTGCTTGAAAATATGCCTCAGATACAAAAGGTCATTCCTCCCTACAAAGACACTGGGCAGCATCTGTGATGAAGTTCAAATTATAGAATAATGAGTGGAAGATCAGCTTTATGTATTGCACTCAAATTTTGGCAGTGCCCTTAAAAATTAAAAACAAACAAAAAACAAGAGACACCCATTAAAAATGAGCTCAGAGGGTCTCATTTTCAAAGCATTGAAGCACATGGCCACTTATAAAAATATATGCAAAATTGCATGCCTAATCTGCATTTGTAATTGCTGTGACTTCATGTGATGCTCAGGTATTGAAGCTCAACTGACCATTTCTATGCACACCATCTGATTTGCATTTGCAATCACAGTAAATGTGCATTCAGGTTAAATGTATAATTATACATGCATTTTTGCACATGGCTCTGAGCTTCTAAAATTTGGAAAAATCAAACCCTGAAAGTTGCATTTCTGTTTTGAATCCTCAGAACTCTCACTGAATACATAGAACTCCCACTGATCCATTAAAAGGGTGACCAAGAGCAGAATATGCTTCTGCATGTTTTCACAGCACCCATCTTTTATAATTAATTTTTTCTTATATTGAAAATCTAGCCCAAACCCAAAAATTTGTGTTTAAATAATGAAATTCTTTATACTTTACACTTCTTTATTCTTTATACTTTCTGATATAGTTATCCAACCTGCATGGAAATAGACAAGGTATTTATCAACGCCATGAAGTGGAGTTCACAAATTGAAAGTCGAAGACTTAATGCTGAGAACTGTATAACAAATATTGTTGTACTCCAAGCCTCCTTTCTTGGTCTATGTTTCATATTTGTCCATAGGAACAAATGAGGAGCATAACAAGAATCTGAACAAGGAAACTAGAAGGTAAAGACAGATATCTAAATGAAAGGAAATGAGAAGAAAATCCTAAAGAGCTGGAATTTTGTATTCAGGACTCAACTGAACAGATGAAAAACCCAAACATGAGAGATAAAAGATTGCTAACCTCAGTGGGGCTTAATTATATGTGGTAATATTATTAATATAGAAGAGGCTCATGAAGTGCTTTTCAGCTACAGGCCACAGAATACTTTACATGAATGGTTATTATTGCTACCACTCTACTGAAAGAAGATTCAAGGCACAGAAAGGTTCTGTCACATGCTAAGCACCAGTCAGAAGTCAAGATGTATAATTTAGGTTCCTTAGCTTTTTCTCCAGTTTTTCTGTGAACTCTTAAAGACAGAACTAAAATGAGAGCATAGTCCTTTGTACACAAGCATTAGGCTATAGCAAAACTGTGCATTTCTCCACAAGGGTTGTGTGGTCACAGGAGAGGAAAGTGATTTTTAAGGAATCTCAAAGACAGTGCTACCCTCCAACTTTTCAACTTTTCTGTAAATAAGTATCTTCAAATTGTCATCCTTCTAAATAAATATTTTTTTTTGTGCATCAGTGTATAACTATTACCAATATTTGTATACATGCAGCTGGTACAGAATTTGTTTGTGCAGGTTAGGTGGTCAGCTTTAACAATAAGCATATAAATAGAATTTTTCCTTCCTTTTAAAGAAGTGTTTCATAAATCTTAGTATTCTGTAATATGGAACTTACTTTGCTATTAAACTACTAATTGTATAAACCCATTATAAACACCCATGGTACTTGTGCAGAGTATCTATTAATGGAAGTGCATTTTGCTTAGTTCTAACTATAAGCAGTCATTTCCTACTTATTTTTTTAAATGTCAATCTTGAATTACTATGCCACTGTGCATTTAAATCGTTACCTGTACTCATGACTCCCAATGCTATGGGATGGGAGTGAAGCCGAGGTGAACATTTTCAACAAAGAGTCATAATGGCACGTTTGCTCCATGTGCTTCCTAGGAGCAATTCTTACCTATCATGTAAAAAAGTCTGCATGGATAACTTGGGCATGCCATGTGTGAGAAGTAATGTTTGGAGGTGTGTGCATTCCTTCTAATCCTTACAAAATTAACATCATCTGTTCCACAGCAGCTTCATCTACAGGAACCATTGGCATGACAGCAATTTATTAAGCTAAACAAAGGCACTAGTTTTATTCAGAGCCTCACTATGAAGGAAGATGAGAAACCAGAGAGACTGTCAGAGCAGGATACCTATAGAATATAGCTGCTACTTCCTTCAGAGTCCAGTGAACAACTACATTCATTCAGTGTCTTCAGAAACATCTTTCATTTGAGAGAAGCTCCAAGTCACAAACTTTGGTCAGTGATATTCAGGGTCATTCTTAAACCCTCTGTCTCCTACCATAGAAAAACTGTATCTTAAAACGTATGACTTTTCCCAAAGAGTGGCAGAACTTACAATCAGAAGTGGTCCTGTACTAATAGGAGCAGAAAGAAGCTTCTTAGACCTCTTGCTTCAGTGAGGGCAGTACCATGGGCATAGGCATGCCACAATTTTTGCTCCAAGAATTCAGATCCTAATTCCTGAAATCCTTTGACAAACTATTATGGGGACAGGGTCACATCTGTCCTAGTTCAGCAGTCAGGACCAGTTTATCCCTCTGTGGGTGTAATCAAAGCTGTGTATTCTGCACCCTCTCTGTCATTTCTCATGAACTGCTATCAATGGACTATTTGCAGCAGCTGCCTGGGGCACACCTGACATGTCAGGCTACAAACTGGGTGTTAAAGAACCCTGTGTGATAAGAGTGGTGCCCCAAAAGGTACTGTAATAAAACTGTTTAGAGACAGAGTTTTAGTTCATAAAGTGCAAAGGTATTTATTAGAACAGCATTGAGGAACTCTCCATTCTCACTGGACACAGAGCTCCAAAGTCATCAGTACAAGTTAGGGTATTTATACATTTTTGAGAGAGAGTACAACATTTCTACATAAATATTCATATTATTGCAACACTTAATTATAATATTCATAACAGGTGAAGTCCAAGGGGAGCCAGGGGTGGGGTCATCCTTTTGAGGAATATTTTAGTTACTTCATCTGGTAGTGGTCATATTTTTGCTCTTCGTCATCATGAACTTTTCAACTTCTCCTGTTTTTTGCTGACTTCAGGATAGAGTTTGCAAGAATTTTGGACTTAGATCCCTCATCTTGTTAATGTTCCTACCCTATCTCCTACTATGTGGGTGTAAGCATTCTTTTGTAGCCCAGTACTGTTTTTGGATAATCCTCAAGATCTGGTTTCTAGCTAAACATCCCTCGGAGCTCAGTCCCAGGAATTATACTTTGTGCTAACTCTTTGGCTTCTGGGTTCTTGCTCTGTTTCAGGAGCTGTGATAACTCCTCTCCAGGGAGACATTAGCACCTTCACGCTCAGTCTGAGGGGTCATATCTGCTAATGGACCATCAACAATTCCAACATCATCCCATGACTCACAGAGTTAGATCACTCATTGTGGAACTCTCTGCCCTGGGGGAGGTACTGGACCTTCCCATCTGAACCTGAGCATATATAATCTTGGGGTTTGTAGGCCTCTGGTACCACTTGTTGGATCCAGAGTAGGACCAGAACCTCAACAGGACTGTGACTACCACTCTTGACCAGACTGTGACCATCATCCTCATCAACAGGTTTTCCCTTGCTTTTGCTTTGAACTGAGGGGGTGCTCAGCACAAGGGCTAATGAACACCATTCTGTTTGTACCACAGGGTGCTGGGTTATACCTCTGGTTTCTGTGGGTTCAAACCAGTTTCCCTTTACAGCATTGCATTTATTGTAACATTTTTTATTAAATGGTAACTCAGACTTACAAACTCTTTTCAGTTGGGTTCATTCTCCTGCCTGTTTACCTTTAAACCAGTGTAGCATCAATTTTGATAATTGTCTGTTGCATTAGTTAGAACTGACTGTGAGTTCTCATTGTCTATTAACAGATACATGTGTATTTAAACAGTTCTGAAGGCAAGAGTCATCTGTTGATTGTACACTTAGGGTGTACTTAATACCAACAGGAGTTGCTGCAGAGCACACTACAGATACAATATTGACAGTCTTTCAGTAGTCTACCGAGATAATTTTAGCAATCTAAAAACATGTCTTCTGGGCAGTGGGGGAATTTGCATTATTTCCGTAGTTTTGACCCTTCAACAGAATGTGAAAACCATCATAGCTCTTAGATTAAAATGCTAGTGCAGTGCAAATGTCAAGTTCTTATTCACCAAAATGTTCATGTACTTCATTTAGAGTCCTGATTTGGAGGAATAACAGCAAGCACCTGCTGCTGATTATGTCCACAGAAAATTCAGAATCAGCTCTGTTTATTGCTAATATGGTTTATTTGGTTAGAAATTGCCTCAACAACAGTGCAGGTATGAGGTCATGGAACTGATTATACCTTTCTCTGATCCTGCTTTTACTGGGCATGTTACTTCCAGAATATGGCATAAAAAAAAAAAAAAAAAAGCACTGGTATCACTCATGTTAATAGTCCTGTTATTCTGTTCTATAGTGGCAGAATATCTTTCAGAATGGTAACTGGCAAGGTAATATCTGCAACAATGCCATGACATGATGAGGTCTACTAAATGAAATAGCTCCTTCCCATGTTCTATTGCACTGAACACCACACAAAAATAAATATATGTATGAAAGTGAAGTACTCATTTTACATTGGCTCGTATTTGCTAGAGTGGTGAACAGAATTAAGCTCTGACTAGCAAGGATGTCAGGAAAAAACTATCAAAAGAACCTTTCACAGACTTACCTTTTGCATGGAAAAAAATTCTAAGAAAAAGAAAGGTTTGCACAGTAAAATGAGAAAGATCTACTGCATTTTGGGGAGCCTTTGTTAAAAAGCTTTCCTTGTTCCCAGTGTGAATTTTGTTAACCCTTGCTTTTGTGGGAGCAAGTCAGGCTATGAATAGCATTTAAATATAATTTTTCACCTAATAATACCTACCCTACTTTCAAAATTCAAGTAGCAATTTACTTACCTGGGCTTTATTATATATTCCCACTTCAAATCTCACCTGTGGTTTGAACATATTTTGCCTTTCATTTCAATCCAGTTGCTATGACTCAAAAGCCCATGCTAGACTAGGATATGGTAATAGAGGCAATTATGTCGTTGAGTATGCAGCACTACTCTTAGGTTAAAGTTTCACACCTGGGTGTCATTATTCTCTCCTATATCAATTTATTATTTAAGGACTTAGTATTTGAAAGCTCTTAGTGTGCTGCGGCAATTAGAGTTGCAGAGATCCTGTCTGCAGTAACTGTATTTATTTTGCTCTGATAACTTTTTGTGATAGAATAATTAAATCTGTTTATAATTCGGTAGTGGCAGACTCCTGAAGCTGCCAATATTTCCCAGCCCTTCTTTAATCATCTGCGTGAAAAATAAATGCAGGTAGGGTATGTATTATACATAAACCCACAGAACTACGAAATAGAATTGTGATAAAAATACATGCAAATATTTCAATTTTATTCATATTGGTAGATGTCTTGGGTTGAGCTGGCAAAATGCCAATTGCCCAATACAAAGTAAGTGTCCCTCCTCACCTCTGCTGAGAAAAGCGAGGAAGAAAAAAAAAACCTCCAAGATTTAAACTAGTTATATACATTTATACAGAAAAGAGAAAATTAAAATTAAACTAAATATAACACACACACTTACACAAACATAAAAACAATCCTCTACATCTCACTGAAAACAGATCCTATCACTCCAGATCTACAAAGCACCCCAAAAGACATCCAGCAAGAAACAGAGAGAAATAACAATAAAATGTTTACCTCCCTCAACTCAAACAAAATGTGAAGTAGCAGTGGGCAGCAGCCAACACCCACTTCAGCAAGACAGCAGCTGTATGTCTTGCCTCTACCTTGGCCATGATGGGAACTGCGAGAACACCTCCTACTCTACTGCATTTATATCCCAGTTTGCATCATCTGGTATGAAATATTTCTTTGGTTGCTTAAGTCAGGTGACATCTCTCTCTCCTAATCTACGTAAGACCATCTGCTAAACTGAGGCCTACTAAACTGAGGCCTACCAAAAGACCTAACTAAAACTACCACGGTAGACCAAATTGATTTTTGCATGGGAACTACAACAGTTGGGAACCTTTCATAGTAACTTACCAATGAAACAAAATTCTGAAATTTAAAAGCATGAACAGAATTCATTTTACTCTGCTAATATTAACTATATTAATTATGTTATGGCATTTAAATTATGTTGTTATTCACGCTATGCCTGTGCATCACAACTCACTGGAAATCCAAAGTTTTGGAGACAATCATGTCCAGAAGTTTCATCATTCAATGCAATGGGTGTTAATAACACATTACATGTCGGCTTAAAGCCACAGAAAGCAGGCTAATTTTCCTGTTTTATCACTATTATATTTAAACTTCATAGGATAAAACAAGCCTCTACTCTTTTATCAAAGGAATGGCCCCTTAATAAAGAAAGCAAGAGAAATAAAAAAACCCACAGGCACACAGATGTACAGCCTTCCATGAAGATACATGCATGTCTATGCATGTAAATATGCAGCGGCACACATTTATGAGTATTAGTATCTTCATGTTCAAAAGTGTTGCTAGATATTTGATATTTAAGTGAACACAGGAGACCTTCTGACGAACCGTTGACCAGGAAAAATGACACACTCAGCACTGAATGGTACAAAGGCACAGAAGTGAATGTTTATTGAGGAACGACATAAACATTTATAGGGTTCTGAGGGGAGGGTTCTAGAACTTGTATGTGATTGGGTCAGGGTAGGGGAAGAGTGATTAACTGGCAACCAGATAGTCAATGGGGAACAACTCGTCAAATTTCATCCAGAAATATAGAAGTAGAAATTTGAAAACCTTTGATGTTTACCCTTGCAGATACTCTCTTACTTTAGAAATTCTCAGATGCCTTTTGAATCTCATCTTGAAGTCTAGATGTAGTAGAGATGCAAAGAAAGAAGACAATGTCAAATGCATAATTTCTACAACCAAGAACAGTTTTCTTAGATAGCAATATAAAATGGAAAATATAAAAATGACTCCTTGCAGAAAATTCACAAGAGGTAGGCAGATGCCAGAGTGCACAATTCAAGCTCATTTGGAATAGTTAGTGCTTAGAATGGAACTTAGTAAGTATATTTTTATATATTTTATACATACATAAGATAAAGTATACATATAACTACACAGCAAAATATCAGACAATTCTAGGAGGTAGTTTTCTATTGCTAAAGAGTAAAATATTTTTGTACGATGTCAAAACTTGGAAGCGGTAAGTGTAGGAACCTTCACATGACATGTTAGAAGATCCTAAAAACTCCAAGTTTTAGTACACAAAGCCCTTCTGTTGCAGGTCACACCCACCACATATTTAATAATACCATTCACCTGAACAGTAATACCTCTTCACTGCTGCTGCTGGCCAAGGCTGTGATGATTTATTACACACGTATTCTGCCATGCCTGAATGACATCTATTTCAATTTCAGGGCACCTGTCACTGTGGTATCTGAGCAGAAGCATGACATATAGTAATGTGTACAGATCAGTTGCACAACAATCTACTTTAAGCATTTCAGCCATTTTTGAGTCCTTTTATATACAATTCAAAAAGGGCAGCATTAAAACTAATAGTCTTTAATATTGTTCTGGGAATTATGTGGATAACTGACATTTAGAAACGGACTCAATAGTTTTATTTGAGCAACCCACAAGACCATAACAATATAAAGTGATTATTGTAAGTGAAAATGAGTGGTGGAATTAAGAAACAAGTGAGCCAAACCTTCAAAGAAAATTAGAGAAAAATCTTATTGAAGGTCAAGATTTGGAACTTCCATTTCCATAGCTTCTCATGTATTGATTTGTGCCAAAATTCCATGTTAATATAAAATTATCCCTAGCATAAGGAAATATTATCTAGGAGAGTTTCTACTGTAAACAAATGGCAGTTCTTCACCAGCCTTTCACAAAGACAAGAAAAGCTGGACTTCTTATTTCTATTTGACTCCTCTTTCATGTATAGTTGCATAGCTGTAAGTGCCACATTAAAATATTTATTCAGAAAAGAAAAGGGCAAATGGGATATTTCCTTGAGTCATTGGAATTCAGAAGACTTTGAATTTCCTAATTTTGGCCATTTAATTAAAGTGGTTTTGTAACCAGTAGACAGAAAAAGGCAAAGTAATGAGTAATACTGTTCACCAAAACAAAAGGAAAAATAAGAAGCTGAAAGAATCCAGTAGTTACCTACCCATTCCTCATGTAAGGCTGGGAGTACAGGGAAAAGGGATAAATTTCATTAATACAATAGTATTGTTATGGCACACTTTTGTCAAACCACTTGTATATCATATTAACGTGGGGACACGTGATCACCTTTTATATATTTCAGATTTTGCTTTACTCTAGTCTTGGTACAATTCAAAAATAATTATCTTCCTGCAATGGTGCTGACCACACTTATACTGACTGCAAACAACAGCTAAAAGGTAAATAAAAATTATTACACTTCTGTCTACAGTTAGAGAAATACAGATTTACAGAACTGGCAAAATAAGAGAAATGTCTTGCCCCTAAGGAAATACAGCCTATGAAGCAGAGTCAGAACAAGAGTTTAAGAATGGCAGGTCAAGATTTCCTAGAATAAATACTGTAAACTACTATCCCAAAAATAAAAATGGAAGCAATATTACTGAACTATATTAATGCTTTCTAGATTTTCTGCTTTATAAAATGACAGTTTCAAAGATTATTGCTTGTCAAGCTGGTTGCTCCATGTAATCATTCCTTACACAGCCAACTATAATTGACCAGAATATAGGAAATGAGATTCATAACTTCTGAATAGAAGTTTGTAAAAATTGTTCCCTAGTTTATACACCAACTGAAAAAAAGTAGTACAAATAAGGTGTGCCACAAAATCTTTAGAACTGTGGTTACGACTAAGCAGTTAACAGTATTTTTAAGCCTGGATTCCTGGAATAAATGTCAAGTTGGAGTTCCTCTTGGGTGGGGAGACTTCTGAGTCTGTACACCAGGAAGTAGCCAGCTTACAATATAAAGACTAAGATCAGGCATTTGAAAAACTTTGCCTTTTTGAAAAGAAGTTCTTTGGTCAGATTAATAAAAAGATAAACAACAACTATAGCAGTAGATCATACAGCTAGCTATTATGAAATACACTAATGATAAACATAACTAAACAGTTGTTTTATCTAGGTTCAGTAACCATGAAGTAAGTTTATGGAAACATTTAAAGAGTTACCTGATCTAGAATTTGAGTTTGCTTCTGAATTGCAGTCAAATCTTTATTAATTCTTCCACTTCAGTCTAGTAAGAACAGCAACTAATATTGATGACTTTACGCACACCTCCCTGTGAGGCTAGTAAGAAATTGAGGGCCATTCAATTTTGTAGCATCATATGACACAAACTATGGACTTCTTCTTGTGAAGCTACAATAGCATCTGAGATCTGATTTTGGATGATTTCAATGACACCTGAGATGTCAACAATTGCTTTTTCCAATTCACTTACTCTTAGAGATGAGATCACAGCCTTGACTATACTGTAGAAAAGTGCGGGACAATCAACAAGGGGATTGTTGGTTCTTTTTACACTTCTGGGATAGTTTTTTCTTATTCTTCCTGCTCATCAATTTGCTCAAAGACTGTTATGTTTGGGATTGCTACTCTCAAGGCACAGGCTCAATCTCTATCAAGGGGCAAAACTTTCCAGGCTTCAGTTTTACAGATCCAGTACCACCTTGAAATCTGTTTAGGAATTATTCTCTAGGGTCATCCGGCTATCTTTATTACTACACTTGGGGTAGTAGATGTGTCTTTATCACAATAGGAAGGGACAGTGATCTTTCTTGAAGCATTAATAAACAGGTAGGGAGCAGCATGATTATCTTGAATAAGGATTATATTGCTTAGGGATATTGAATAACTGGTCTCTAGGTCCCCAGGATTTCATAGGTCTCTCCAAATTTTTCTTATTCATTGAAATGCCAATTAGGCACCCATTGTTTTCCTCATCTTCAATTGCTGGCATTTGAGTACAAATCCAGCAGTCAGTTTTGTGAAGGATTTTAGATACATTTTGGAGTACGGCCATATGCAAGTTTTGATTGCAAATTTCAGCTAAATTCATAATACAAATTTAACACTCATTTTAGGTGCTTTGACTAAAGCTAAATGCAACTGCAAATGCAAACTCTGGTTCCAAACTTAATTCATAGTTAGTAGCAATGCAAACAATACATACAGAAAGTAATGGAAAAAAGAGTAATAGTCTCTGTTGGTTGCCCTTGTTCCAGGGGCAGAGGACTTTTGTCCTGTAGTATGCCCAGGAAACTTACTATGTAAAAGACCAGTCTATTTTGTTGCTTAGGATAACATCAAGTTGTTCATCTTTTAAGTGCTCTGAAGTGTGAATCACAAGGGTACACTTCTGTCTTTTTGACTATGGTGTAGTTAGATGACAGTACTTCAATTTACTCTTTCCAGTTAACATGCAGGGTGTCCTATCTTCCAACAGTTCTTAGTCTGGAACAGGAATGTCCAATTTTATGGGTATCTGGAGTTTCTTCAAAACAAAATCTAGACCATTTAATAATTTTGCAAATGAGATTTCTCTCATGTGAATATGAGGAATCAATGAAACTGTTGTCTCTCTGCCTTAGCTATAGGCAAGGCTTGAGTACATGGCATACATATCTTTTATGTCTCTCGTGTCTTTTGACAAATTTTGCTTATTTAAGTTCTAAGAGTGTGCAATTTTGCAAATCTCAGGCAACTTTCAAAGGAATCTTGAACTTCAGAATTCTTGCATTTTGACAATATAAGAGGGATTCAGCTTTTATAATGTGAAGTGGTTGACTTTCAGCCACAAATTCATGGACCAGTCAGGAGCTCACCACAGGCAAGATGTGTCTGGGGTTTTATGCAACACCAAACAACATCTTGGCAATACCAATTGCTCCTCACAGAGTGCTTGCACTCTCTGAATAGATTTCAGGCCTCATCGAGTACAGGCTATCCTGCCACAGCCTGCCTTGACTGCAGTCAGTCCTTTTCGCCTCACAAAATAGCTGTGCAGGCACCTCTTGCCTCCATGTATAAAAGCATTTTCTTCACCTTTTACAGTGTGCTTTTCTACCTTTTCCCAACACCACAACTAAAAGTACTAAAAATAGCTCTGCACACTTGATCTCTTCCCACTCTTTCTCCTTTCGTAGGAGCGATAAGAGCTGTATCACCGTATCTATTTCAAAGGAACCAAACCTTGGCCAAGCCTCCTCTTGGAGTAGCCTATAGGAAGGGCATATATTTATGGAGAACTCCCATAATGCTTACCTTTTCAAAGATGTTTCAGGGCCAGGTAGATGCCTCCAGTTCTGCAAAACCAAAGCCAAGGGGACCCCACTGGGATCTCCTCTTCTCTAGATTGCAAACAACCCATGATGACAAGTCACAGGCTAGGGAAAAAACCTTTCAACACTTGGATTTGAACTTCTGGCCTCAGGAATACCAAGTGATCTCAATCCTCCAAGTGCTGTGTTACTGCATCATACTAGGACAGAGTAATTTAATCCCAGAGAGTCATCCCTCCCCTTTCCAGCTGCATTCAGCTTACATCAAACCCCTGAGCCACTCTGCCTTGCCCTTCCCGAAGCTCCAAAGGACCAATCTGTCCCTCTACCAGGCAAAACACTCATTTGCCCACCAGCCTGAGAAAACTGATTGGCCAGATCAGCTCTACCTCCCAGCCCAATGTATTCTCGTTTCCAGGGAAAAACCTCCCCTTAGTGTGCTAGCAAAATAGCCACAGGAGCTGCTCT
>JAWWEV010000095.1:35959634-35969725 GCA_035583235.1 Hafferia zeledoni | reverse complement strand
TGGGGGTCAAGAAAGCCAGTGGCATCCTGGGGTGCCTTAGGAAGAGCACTGCCAGTAGGTGGAGGGAGGTGATCCAGCTGCTCTACTCAGGCCTGATGAGGCTACACCTGGAGTGCTGTGTCCTGTTCTGGGCTCCCTTGGACAAGAGAGATATGGAGCTCCTAGAGCAGGTCTAGTGGAGGGCTATGAAGATGATTAAGGGATTGGAGCATCTTTCTTATGGAGGAGAGACTGAGGGAGCTAGGCCTATTTAGCCTTGAGAACAGACAACTGAAATGGAACCTCATCAATGTATAAAAGTATCTGAAAAGAGGGTGTCAAGAGACTGGAACCAGTCTCTGCTCGACCTAGCAATAGGACAAGGTCAATGTACAGAAACTGGATGCATAGGGAGTTTCACCTGAACATGAGGAAGAACTTCACTGTGCAGGTGACTGTGCACTGGAACAGATTGTCTAGAGAGGCTGTAGATCTTCCTCCCTGGAGATATTTAGGAACTATCTGATGAAATCCTTTGCAATGTGCTCTAGGATGACCCTGGTGGAACAGGGATGTTGGACCAGATGTCCCTTGTTCTCCCTTCCAACCTTACCTGTTCTATGATTCTGTTAAACTATCAGACCCTATAGCAGTATGGTTCTCCTACACTTCTCCCACTGGAACTAGGACAGTATAACATCTACGTGCTGATGGTATTTTTATTGGCTTTCAGCAGCTTTGTATGGGCACAAAGATTTCAGAATGTTTTGCTGTGACATTGAGCATATTTCAAAAATGAAATTCATTTTCATAGCCTTAGTTCAAAATGTCAGTACCTTATTCAGAATTTTCCAACTAATATACTGGGTCTTTTGGAAGAGAGAGAAAAAGAAGGGATTTGCAGGTTACAGGTATTTGAAATGTAAGTATCTATAGAAGTGTTGGAGCCTGACTTACATGTATATGAAATACAGGTTCTGTTAACTTTAGTTACCAGTAGAAAACACAATAAACTTTCAGGTGAAATACCAGTACTTTTTTTAGTCTCCCCTTCACAGTATTATGTCCTGAATTCTCCTGGAAACCTACAATAAAAAGCCCAAAGGAGTTAACATGGGAGATACTTTTATAACATAAAACTTCTATTGCTTTCCAGGATTTCAGAAATCATGCCAAGTAAAATGAAACATGTAAATGGCATGTGATTCAATAAATATTTGCACTTGGTGTTGCACTTGGTGGAGCAATTCTCATTTGTAAATATGTATTTTATACTAAGAGCAGTGTTTAGTTCAGTTTTTAAAAGGAAAGGTAAGGAAGGCATTAGTGTAGCACAATTTAATAAAATAATTTCTCTGCCCTGAGACAAACAAGCAGAGAAATAGCAGATATTGTTACTCACAGAAATGTAGGCCGTTTCAGTACATAAACATGAAGTTTAAGATCACATACAACTTCTTAATGATTTCTATTAACTGATTTCTGGAAAGGTCTTACATAATGAGAATAAGTAAATATTCCTTTATGGGAAAAAACCAATCCTTTTGAAAAGAAAATTGAGTCTACAACTAAAGGGGTGTAATTCAAAGTACTGGATACTGCATAATTTATTTTTTTCCCCTAAAAGCTTAGTGAAACAGACAACCAGTTCCTAGTCAGTGGCATTATCCATGGTCACAACATGATTGATAATAAATGGCTCAAGAAACAGCTTTTCGCCAAGGTTCATCTTCTCCTGATTTTAGTACAGGCTTACAACAGAGATGGAAACTCTCAGCTTGACATTAGGGTTCATAAAACAAAAGATTTAATATACTGAAGCAGTGCTCACAGTGTGTATATCTTCCTGCACTTTTGTCTCCTTGCATAACCCTAAACATTCTTTCATACCAGTTCTTCATGATTCTGTCATATCATGTAATTCCAGATCCTGCCTCCTCCGTCTCTACCCTATGCTAGTATTGCTTCTTACCTCTCTTTCCCTCCCTCTCCCTATTCATTGCTTCTTTATCCAACTATCTGTCACTTCTAAACACTCTTTTCAAGTCATGAAGAGATATTCCTTTCTATCTTTCACACTACCTGAATGCTTGTGTTAGCTCAGCAGGTGGGACTAGTTTATCACTGTGTGGGTGTGACCAAAGCTGTGTATTCTACACCCTCTATTCATTTTCCATGAACTGTTAACAGTGCACCATTTGCAACAGCTGCCCAGGGCACACCTGATCCCTCAGTCTGTGAGCAAGGCATGAAAGACACCTGTGAGGTAAGAGTTTTGATAACTCCCTTCCAGGAAGTCATCAGCACCTCCACACCCAGCCTGAGGTGTCCTGTCTGCTAATGGTCCATCAATGATTCCAAATACCCTATGACTCACAGAGATCATCCATTCTGTAATTCCCCGTCCCTGGGGGAGGTACTGGGTGGTCCCACCTGAACCTGAGGGGATATAATCTTGGGGGTTTTGGGACTTGAAAAAACCATTCTTCAGACCCAGAGGAGGACCAGAATCTCGACAGGAGTGCGACCACCATTCTCGACCAGACTGCAACTGTCATCTGCACCAACAGGTTTCTCACTACTTTTTACTTTGGACTCAGGGGGAGCCATGTGGGGATCAGCACAGGGGCCAATGAACACCATAGTGTTTGTGCCCCAGGGGGCTGTGTTATACCCCTGGGTTTTGTGGGTTAAAACCAATTTCTCTTTGTATCATTGCATTTATTGTAATAATTTTTATTAAATTGTAACTCTCACTTATAATCTCTTTAGTGTTTGGTTTTTTTCTCCTGCTGATTTACTTTCAAACCAGCACAACTAGTATGGTAGTAATGATTTTCAAGAAAAATATCCCCTCTAATCAACTTTTATGCCTGTCAACAGAACATTCCAGAACATTCTCTGTAACTGCACAGAGAATCTCATTGAGTCTTCCAGTCCTAAGCAGAGATTATCATGGTACATGCTCATCACACATCATGGAAGATCTCTGAGGAGCAACAGTGGGCTCTTTTTGTAGCTAGAGTCTCTAGAGAATGTAGCTGGCAAATTTTAACATAATTCTACCAAGCACATGAAAATTGCAATGCGCCAGCGTATCTGGGATTAATTAAATGCTAATACTTATGGTTGGTGTTTTGGTCAGCTATGGGAGTTTGAAACTGCAGACAGTTTTCAGCCTAAACAAAATGTTACCTCCTTAAACAACCGGGAACAGCTAGAGACAATTAAGACTGTGAGAAAACTGGCAGTGTAACTAAAACAGTATGAGATAAGAAAGGACCTGAGAAAGGTAAACTGTGAGAATGGAATGTGCCTTGATAATTTCCCATGAAACTAAAATTACATCTGAAGAGTGTGTAATATCCAATTAGAAGTTGTGGCAGAGTATATGGACACTGTCATGAACCTATGAAAGGTGATTACGGGAGGGATTTAGAATATGTATATTGTAACCTGTGACCCTGTGCTCCTTTGTCCACCACAATTGATGACACCCAGCCACTTGTGGAAAGTTTATTCTTCTCCTGCCAATTTATAGGGAATAGGTGCTGATAAGAGGAAGTTTTTGTCCTTGAAGACAAAGCTTTCTATAAACAAAAATTAATTAGGCTTCCCTCACTGGCTGACAGCCTTTAGAAAGTAATGATGACAGGGATGAAGTAGACCCTCAGACCCATTTGATAAAGACCCTCTAATGATAACATGCATGCGTGGGGGGATTCCAATGCCCACACACATCTGCGGAAGAAGTACGACTTACATAACAAGAGGGTGGAGTCAAGGGCCTCTACCTGGATGATCCTGGCCACACCTGCCCAGGTAGACATCATTTGTCAGACTGAATAAAGGGCAGGTGGCTCATACTCTGACTTGGCTTGCTTCACATGAAGAACAATGTTGCCTTGTGGTGGGGATGCCCGCTATTCTTATAAGCCAGCTGACACCCAGAGAATGCTACCTCTGCCTCTGGGGAGTCTAAGCATTCTGGGTTGGTAAGAGAACTTCATGAGTAACCCTGAGGAGAGTAGGGGTGTTTACACGTAGGACTTATGTTCCCTCCTTCTCTTTCTCTTTCTTGTGTTCCCATTTACTTGGCCACCTCTGGTAATAAAGGTACTGTTTTGTTAAACTCTCAGTGGTGTTTACTCTCACTTTCAGCATCCTTCTGAACCTTCTGTGATACAGCCTTTTATCTCAAGGTAGGCAACTTCCCACATGAAAAGCAAAAGGACATACCTGAAAGAAAATACCTCCAAAGACATTTATGGGCTACATGTACACATATATACTACTGCAAATATAGACACTGTTCTCACCAAAGTGGCCACAAAAAGGATTACAACATGAAGTATTTCAATTTAACTTTAGCTGTTTCTCTGAAATAACTGGAATGTTTTAGCTGAAAGGGTGTACTTTTGCTTTTGTTTCTATTATAGTTTAAATCTGCTTTTGAAAGATACTTAGAATCAAACATTTCAGTTGAACCTGGCAAAACTGTCACACTGATAACCAACTGAAAGAAGATCACGATGAACGATCCCTGTGGAATATCAGTTGCTGCCATCTCTGCTTGCATTGCCTGTAATCTTAATTACTTCTTAGAATCAGCATGTTGTTTTCACTCTCCCTCTGAGACACCCTCCCACCATTTAACTCAGTGCCTTAGTTTATATGACCTATTTGTCAGAAATACAAATGAGACATCTGACAAAAAATTCAAAATGTACCAAATCAAATTGCTATAAAAATTTGAGGATCATGTTTGGTTTCACCAAAAAAAATTTATGTGAGAAAGGATTATGAACAAAAAGACCTATCCTAACAGATTGTATGATTAGTTTTACTAGATGGACTCATTTATCTCCATTGGAGAAGGATGAGACCTTTATAATTCACTTGTGGCTTCATTGCCTGTGAATTTTGAGTCTTGCCCCTGACAAGTGGGCACCAATTTGTTACCCCAGCAGACTGCTGTTGTTGTTATGCCCTTTTTTTCTGCTTTATTGATACATGCCAGAAGATCTCAGTTTTTTCCTATTTGTACCTCACAAATGTTTCCTTTGACATAAAACAAAGCCATATGGTAATATAAGGTATATCCAGCAGAAGTCCTTTGAGTATCTTCTGTATCTCTTTATATGCTTTAGAATTCAAGGTATAAATAATTTCTTAGCTGCAAAATCTCTCAATCCTAAGAAAAAATTGTTTAATTTATGAAAAAAGGACAAAAACATGTATTAGTGATTATGCAATCTGTAGAGTTATTAATACTGCCTGACAAATATTTCTGTGCTGAGAAATAATATTGAAAATATGAATATACAAATATTTATTGACAAAAAGGTACTAACACGTGGGCCAGATGACTGCCAGGCATGAAGAAGCAGAGGGCTCCTTTACTGCTTTTATGCTATAGTTATCAGTGTAACTAGTGCACAAGATTATAATTCCCAGCAGGAGATATGCACTTAAATGTGGCCTTTGTTGAAACTCTGGAAGTCATTTAATGTTGATTATCAAGTACCCAAGATTTTTAGTAAAGACTGATTCATGAAATTTTTTATTAAAAATGGTAATGGGGCTGCTACACTTATACTTAAATGTTTACAGTTTTGTTTTTTAATTTAATGTGTATTTGTTGATATTTAATCTGCCATTGGAACTGCTGTAGAAATTTTAGAAGGCACCACAATCATAATCCAGCATTTGTAATGAAGATGTGAAAACCAGCAGTTTTCTTTTGCGTATTATTTGTGGAGGAGTTAGGTTTGTGAAAGATAGCTTCATGTAACTACAGTTTCAGACATATCATGTATTCTTTCAATTTTATCTGAGTTATTTAAAAGCATGGATTTGTTCTGATCATAGATTAGTTTTAAAAAAACCCAAATATACCACTTAGCTTTCTTTCTATGTCAGATTTGTTTCCTACTGCATTGTTTAGTAGTAGAAAAGAAAAAAATTCTAAAGTCGAGGTGATATTTTAACAACAAAGATAAGAGAAAATAACTTTGAAACTAATTAATCCTTTCTGGTTAATGATGTCCTCTGGCATATAGTTCAGGATGGCTTGCTCAGGTTTTTTGCTAATCACTTAATAACAGCCCAGGGCAAAATGTCTTGAAAAGATTGTTACTTCTGTAAAACTGAGGAGTTGGACACTAAACTAGTAAAAGAGAGAGAGAGAGAGAGAGAGAAAGGAAAATTGCAAGCTCTTATTAATATTACACTGGACAGGGACAGTAAATAATTGAGTTATCACCTAGCAGTTTCTTCATAATTCATGGACTTAAAATTAGTCCTTTATATCAGGGCCATCTAATCTCGTTACACCACTTGCACTCCTCAACTCAAATGTTAATATGTCTGTAGTGACATGTGATATACACTGGCTTTTCAGAGGTATTGCAGACTGCTGGTCTGTACCAGTCAAGAGAGATGTAATTGACATTGGCAGACAGAAACATTACTGCCAGACTGAACAGTGTAAATAATAAAAAAGAAAAAATCAATAAAAATTCTTCCAACACTGCAAAAGAAATCTCCATAATTAGAGAAAAATCTCTTCAATCACACCCACGGAGCATCACTCCTGAATTAGAAAAGCATTAGACTAAATGGAAGGGTTCAATTTAGTCATAGTGAGCACCTGCAATCTCTTGATTATATATTGTATAACTACAGAGCAGGTGTGTGGGTTACAGTGAAGAGAAATGGAAGAGACTGGAAGTAAGTAGATCAGATTTTGCTTCTGTTTCTAGGTTTAAACACCTAGAGGAGGCCCAGCAATTTAACTGAAGATACAGATATTTAGAAATAAGTAACAACTAAACACATTTAAATTGCTGCATCTAATTGCATGCTAATAATATGAAGACATAGTGACTGGTCTGTGAAACTCATGAAGAAGAAATGAGTGGGGTTCAACCCATATGTCAGAGAAGTTTGCATAAAACTTGGTTTTATAAATGTGAAATAACTAAAAGTCAAAGTCAACTTCATGTCATACTGTCTGTGCTCCCATACCACTAATACCAGTAGGTATGCTTCAATGTGTAGAGAGCCTCAATCTAAAAACTATGACCAAGAAAGTGTGTTAAGTTTGCTCCTAACTTGAGACAGTTCTGGTTGACATTACTATGAAAAAAGAAAGAAGAAGGGAAAAAAGGAGAGAGACAGTAATTTATTCATCATGAATCAAGAAAACCGGATCCCAGGTGTATGAAAGAACTTCTCATCAGCTCACGGAGAGTTTCATACCACTCCATCTCTCAGCAGAAGAAGCATAGTCGGAGTGAATGAGATGAAGATAAGAAAATGCAATGGACTGTGAGGACACAAAAAAATAAAATTACAGTATTACAGAATGTGCTGAGTTGGAAGGAACCCACAAGGATCATCAAGTTCAACTCCTAGCCCTGCACAGGGACAACCTCAAGCATCACACTATGTGAGAGTATTATCCAAGTGCTTCTTGAACTCCATTACACTTGGTGCTGTGACCACTTCCCTGGGAAGCCTATTCCAGTGCCCAACAACCCTCTGAGACAAGAAATTTTTTCTAATATCCAACCTAAACCTCCCCTGACACAACTTCAGGTCATTCCCTCAGGTCTTGTCACTGGTCACCACAGAGAAGGGATGAGTGCCTGCCCCTCCTCTTGCCCTCACAAGGAAGTTGGAGACCACAATGAGGTCTTCCCTCAGTCTCCTCTTTTCCAGGCTGAACAGAACAAGTGACCTCTGCAGACTCTCATGCAGCCTCCCCTCAAGGGCCTTCACCATCTTTGTTGTCCTCCTTTGGACACTCTGTAAGAGTTTAATATCTTTCCTATACTGTAGTGCCCAAAACGGCACACAATATTCACAAGATGAGGCCACACCACTCAGTGCAGAGGAAAGCAGGACTGGCTGGTGATGCTGTGACTGATGCCCCCAGGACAGGGTTGGCCCTCCTGGCTGCCAGGGCAGTGCTGACTCACATTCAACTTGTCATCAACCAGGACCCCCAGGTCACTTTCTATGCCACTGCTTTCCAGCATCTCATTCCCCAGCCTGCAGAAACATCCAGGGTTGCCCCATCCCAAGTGCAGAATCCAACACTTTCTCTTGTTGAAATTCGTATGATTGGTGATTGCCCAGCCCTCTTTTCTTTTTTTATTTTTTTTTTGAGGTCTCCCTGAAGGGCCCTCTGCCTTCAAGGAAGTCAATACTTCCTCCAAGTTTTGTGCCATCTGCAAACTTGCTCAATATCCCTTCCAGTCCTGTGACAAAGCCATTTATGATGTTGAAGAGCACAGGGCCCAAGATGGAGCCCTGTGGAACCCCACTAGTGACAGGTCACCAGTCTGATATTATCCCATTCATCATTACCCTTTGTGCTTGAACTGTGAGCCAGTTGCTGACTCACCACATGATGTGTTTATCCAGCTCTGTGCTGGACATTTTGTTCAGAAGGATCCTGTGAGAGTATCGAAAGCTTTACTGAAGTCCAGAAAGATTACATCAGCTTGCTTCCCTTGATCAGCTAAGTGATTTACCTTGTCATAAAAGGAAATCAGGTTTGATAAGCAGGACTTTCCTCTCATGAAGCTGTGCTGGCTGTGACCAATAGTTGCATTGTCTTTTAGGTGGTTTTCAACATTTCCTAGAATAATCTCTACAATTTTACCTGGCACTGAAGTGAGATTGATAGGCCTGTGGTTTCCAGGGTCCTCCTTCTTGCACTGCTTGAGAACTGGGACAATATTTGCCAGCTTCCAGTTATCTGGAACCTCTCCAGATTCCCAACACCACTCCAAAATCATCAAAAGAGGTTTTGCAATGACTTCAGCCAGCTTTTTGAGGATTCTGGGATGGATCCCATCAGATCGCATAGATTTCTAGGGATCCATCTATAACAGCCAATTCCATAACAGTTCAGATTCTGGGTCATCTGGGAGTTGATCATTCTAACATCCATGGTGCTCCAGCTCAGGGCACTGAGACTACCTTGGTCCATCTTTCTGAAGACAAAGGCAAAAAAAGTGTTAAACATTTCTTCCCTCTTTGTGAGGTGACCATCCTCATCCTGTAACAGGCCAATAATATTTCTATACCGCCTATTGCCATTAATGTATTTAAACCCCCCCTCTTTTTATTGTCCCTCACATTTCTGGCCAGCAGCAACACCAGTTGAGCTTTTGCTGCATGAATTTTCTCCCTACAGTGGCAAGCAGAATCTCTGAATTCTTCCCATGCCACTTGAACTTGCTTCCACTGGGAATACACCTTCCTTTTTTTGCCTTATTTCCAAGAGAAGATTCTTGTTCAGTCAAGCTGGCCTTCTGCCTCACCTGCTTGACTTACAATATCTGGGAATTGCCTACTCCTGTGCCCTTAGGAGGTGATGTTTGAAAAATGAGTAGCATTGATGGACTGCAGAACCTGCAGAAATATTTTCCCAGGGGTGTTTACCTACTAATTCCCTGAGCAGCCTGAAGTCTGCTCTCCTCATGTCCAGAGCTGAGGTTTTGCTGTCAACAGAGATCTTAAATTTGATAATTTTGTGGTCACTGTGGCCAAGAGAGCCACCAATCCCCACTTCATTCATGAGTTCCATCCACTCTGTTGACAAGCAGCAGATCAAGAGGGACATCTTTTTGAGTCAGCTCTCCTAGGGCCTGTTCAATAAAGTTGTCATGCAGGCTTTTTAGGAATTTTATGGCCTGGGTTGTACTAGCTGTGTGATCTCCCAGTTAATTTCTGACAAGTTGAAGTCACCCATAAGGACAAGGGCATTTGACTTAGGAGTGTCAAAGAATAATTCATCAATGTCATTCATCAGTGGTTGGGAGGTTTGTAGTAGACTCCCACAATTACATATGCATTTTTTGTTTGGCTCTTGATCCTTACCTAGAGGATCTCAAATGTACCATTGCCAGCTGCAGAGAAGAGGAAATGAAAGATGGGATAAAAATAAAACAACTTGTTAGGAAAGGAAGTAGGATATTATGTCTTTCCTGGATTGCTCAGAACTGAAGGAGTATTTCTATTTGTTATGGTTTCAGCCAGGTGGGGCCTAAATTTGGGTTTTAAAGTTTGGACTAGGCCTGAAAATTGTCAGGTGA
>JAWWEV010000095.1:35948724-35959534 GCA_035583235.1 Hafferia zeledoni | reverse complement strand
GACTAGAGATGGACCAAGGTTTGGACTCGATGATCTCGGAGGTCTTTTCCAACCCAATCAATTCTATGATTCTATATTAATTTTGCAGATTTGACAAGTTTTGTATATTGGCATAAAATCCCTACAATTCACTAATGTATTTAAATAAATAGCTAAACACAAAAGTGCAAGCCCAAAAAGCCAGAACACAAATGTGACAATTCCAGGCACATCCAATCAGAACCTGATCTGAATTTAGATTTATTGGGTCAGAGAGATGACAAAAGAAGCAGTAGCTCTTTCATATCTGCACTCCAGTGCAGTGTCAGGTGAGCTGTGTGGAGGCAACAGAGGTCCTCAGGTCTACCCAGTGGGAGTCACATTTGACAGACACTTTTAAATTGTTTGTTGTAGTTCAGGGAGATACTGCTGTTTCCTAGGTGTGTCTTTGGGAATGCTTCAGGAACCAGAAAGTGGCCTCTCTGTTGTTAAAGTGAATTCTTTATATGATTTACTATCATCTGCTTCAGGATATCACCACAAAGCTGAGACTTGCCATTGCAATAAAGATGAATGCCACTCTTTAGCGCATGTTTCGAAATAAATGGGTTATATTAATTGATGTACAATTGCCCTCTCTCTCTGGTTACTTTTAATTTGTACATTCATAAAGCCATGGATTACTAATAACAGCTATCAATCATTTCCCTTGAAACAGTTTGACATTAAGTACTAGACATCACAGTGAGTTATAATGAAACCACTGCTTGCAGATAGCATACAAACACAGTTGCACTTCCCCCTCAAGGGTTTAATAAAGAATACTATCAGCTTACACACTAACTCATTTTCCCAAAATGTAGTGAAACAGCCTTTGAACACAGACAGGAGTGTCTACTGGTGTCTCTTCATGAATTCCTCTAAGCTATACGCATCACTGCCTTCTATCAGTCCACTTCTGCCCATATGCTTGCTTGACATCTCATGCCACACACAGTGAAAGAAAATAATTCTAAAATCCAATATACATGTTATTTCAATTCTAAAAAAAAGCTCACTGAGGTTTTTATATTATTGCTCGCAATCTATTTCAAAGAAATTGGATACTATGGCATTGCCAAAATCTTAATCCAGTGGGACAGGTTTCTGTGAGATTTTCAGTACCAAGATATATCAAGCTACAGGTATACAACTTTGGGTGATATCCCACCAAACACTTTTGAATGACAGTCTCATAACAGCTGCATCAAAATTGTCACCAACAAAAACTGCTCAGGATAAAGTGAGAATCATTACATTAATTAATGAGCATCTGTCACAAGAGCATTATGAAACTGCAAACACCTGGAATAGCAAAAGTCTCATTCACACTGCATTTTGTAAGAGTTGAATTATGTTAAAATTGCTTGTTTCCTTTCTTTCACTGTTTTTCCCTTCCTTTAGTGAACACTTCCCTTTTGCAAAGATCACAGCTGTCATTACCTCTTCAAGGGCATAGATTCCATTAAAAAAACAAACACCAAATAAAATATGATACAACCTGAGGTTATTATTCATCACCTGGACTTCTGAGGATGCAGACAGTTTGTTTCTCCTTCTTGAGGCACATGCCTGGACCACTTTTATTTTCATAGCCATATTTCTTTTGTAGGCTGAAAGAAAAGACAGACAGGAAAAATTCTGCCTGTTACCTCTAGACAGTACCTTTGGTGATGTAGCCTAGACTAAATGAGAAATGAGGATAACATTTGTTAACAAGAATACTGGAAAAGGAGCAGTAAAATAGGATCTCTCAGTTCCTTACCTCACTCACCTTCAAAAAGAAAAAAAGTTCATTAGTTAGCAATTATGTATTTTCAGTGGTAATGTATCTAACAGGCTACAGTACAGTTTAAAACTAATAACAGCTGGAATATTTATAGGGTTAATCAGGTCAAAGCAGTCTGCCACCCAGAACTTCATTAAATGTCATATTTGCCATTAAAAACAAATCCTAACTTGACTGGAGGGAGTGAGGGGAAGTCTCCAGCCAGGCAGAAGCACCAGCCTACTTGGTGTGTTGACTTTCTGTGTGTGAGATATATAGTCAGCATTTCTAATGAATCTGCTTGGAGCAGCTGGAATATTATGATTTATAGCAGCTTCCCACTCTCTATCATAACATTTTATTAGATGGATGGGAAGCCAGTAGTAATAAGGTTAGGAATGAGGAAACATCCATCAACCTTGGCTACATCTTCTGAGGAGAGACAACACATTATCTTGTACGTCACAGGCAGTGATCTAGGTCACGATGGTATAAAATGTGTGATTAAAACCAAGCACTTGACACTAGATAATAGGTGTCTAGTTAAAAAATAGCTCTAGTGTTCCTGACTTTTAATTAAACCCAACTCATAAATATGCACTGGGGTAAATATAATGCAGAATTGGTCTTGTTCATATTCCACCACATAACAATTACCTTCAGAACGAATATTTTATTTCACTACATGCTGTTATTAGGCAAGACAGAGTCTAAGAGACAGTTGAAAATACAAGTGTTAAGCCAGTGATATTAGGCAGGCATACAATGATCCCTTCCACTTCAATTGCTTGCTGTCCTTCTCACACTTGCTACTGCAGTTATCAATCTAAAATTAAGTATCCTTAATCATTTTTAGCAATCTTTCAAGGCACCTTTGCTTCAGTAATAACAGAGAGAGGAGGGCTCTTAAATATGGAATGGTAATGCACTGTAAATCTGTATGTTTAACAGGTTTATTCTTTTCTGTGTGGCTCATTTACAGAAGTTTGGGGGTTTTTTATATGGCTTTGAATAATGTAAAGCTAACAAATTTGTATACAGAAGTCACAGTCAGTATGTAGGCACATGTCCAGTAAGATATCTAACAGTGTGCCTGATTTCAGCATGTGAGTCGTCACATGCAGGTTAGCAGTCATTACCAATTGATTGCTAACTCAATCATTGATCAATAAAGGAGTAATTGAGCTCCCTCATGGCTTCAAGAAGCAACATCCTCATGCTGAAAATAAAGGCATTGGGGTTAAATTCTGTATGTCAAGGAATTCTTGCATCAGTGAAGGCAATGGGAGGTTTTCAGTACCATAGATGACAGTGCAGGAGAATATGAAGTCAACTGCAGTATAGCTGCTCAGGGTTTCATCCGGTGGGATGCATGGTAGATGAAGGCCTTCTGTTCTCTTTGTTTTATGTCCAGGTGGAGGTTAAGGATCCAAATGTATTCATTTCTCCTAACACTGGAAAATAGTGAAAGGTAAGCATTTCTGTCTTTAGGGAGATTATTCTGATCTACTAAATGAGGTACATCAGTATCAGCTTAATTACAAGCAGGAAACAATCATTAGTCTGATGGATATGCTACAATGGGTACGTACTTTGACTAAAGATCTTTATTATTTCCATGTAAATCAAATTATATTTGTCGTATCACAACACAATTATAAAAAAAAAAATCTATGGATTTTAGAACAAATGGGTATGCATAGAAGGGTGGAAAACTCACATGAAATATAACGTCAGGTTTTTTCCTAGCTTTTCAGGAAAACACCAAATATTCCGTTCTTAAAACTTCACAGGCAGAAAAAGTGACATTTTATAGTAGTGACACATCTTGGGAAGAATTATGTGTTTTCTAGTGGGGTTGACTCATTGAAGAGAGAACTTTGAAGCATTTTCTGGTGGTCTACAAGGAGGTGAATATTTGTGTGATGCTACTTCTGTTTTCACCTGCTATGTCAGAAGATCGCTATAAATATGCAAGATATGTTTCAAATGTAACTTTTGCATATAAACAATGTCCATATTTGTTGATGGGATTTTTTTTATAGGCAGAGGGGGAGGAAGTGGCATTTCTTATTTTCAGAGTAAAGACTGCTGGATTCATAATAGGAGAATTTTTCAAAAATGAACCTGTTCAGTTGCTTCAGAATGTTAAGGATGATTTTTATAGAAGTTATTGCATTAATAAAAAGCACTGTTTTTTCCTATGATCACAGAATCACAGAATGGGGAAGACTGGAAGGGATAACAAGGATAACAAGGGACTTCTGGTCCAACATCCCTCCTCCACCTGGGTCAGCCCAGAGCACATGGCACAGGATTTCATTCAGACAGTTTCTAAATCTCCCCACTGAGAGAGAGTCCACAACCTCTCTGGACAATATTTTCCAGTGCTTGGGTAACTGCACACTAAACAAATTCTTCCTCATGTTCAGCTAAAACTTCCTGTGCATCAGTTTCCGTCCATTGCCTCTTGTATTATTGCTCAGCGCAAACAAGCAGAGCCTGGCTCCATCCTCTTGACAGCATCCCTTATAGACACTGATGTGGTCCCTTCTCTCTCGGTCTTCACTGCTTGAGGCTGAACAGGCCCAGCTGCCTTGATCTTTCCTCATAAGACACATACTTCAGCCCCTTAATTATCTTTGTCACTCTCCTCTGAACCCACTGCAGGAGCAACATGTCTGTCTTGTACTGAGGAGCCCAGAACAGGACACAGCACTCCAGATGTGACCTCACCAGGCCTGAGTGGAGCAGCTGGATCATCTCCCTCCACCTGCTGGCAATGTTCTTCCTAATGCAACCCAGGATACCACTGGCCTTCTTGGCCCCCAGGACACACTGCTGGCTCCTGGACGGCTTGTTGTCCACCAGGAGCCCCAGGTCCTTCTCTGCAGAGCTGCCTTCCAGCAGGTCAGTCCCCAGCCTGTACTGTTGCCTGGGTTTATTCCTTCCCCAGGTGTAGGACTTTCCATTTGCCTTTGCTGAATTTCAGGCAGTTCCTCCCTGCCCATCTGTCCAACCTGTTGAGATCCTTCTGAAGGGCTGCACGGCATTCTGAGGGTTATGTTTGGTAAGAGGAGTACATGAAGAGTTTCCTTCTGAACAATAATCCTAAAAAGGACACTGAAATTCACTGACCTACATTATTAGTGTTCTGCCTGTGCATACTCCTAATATAGTTCTTTTCAATATCATGCATTGAAGTGATTTGTCTCTTCTTTCATGCCATCATATTTTAGAAGTTAAAATATTTTCAGTAGTTTCAGCAAATTACTGAAGTTTTAATGGATGGAAATGTTAGCATCAACAATCAAGCTCACTCTGACGTATGTTGTGCTGTTATACTTAGCAGCTTCCCATTTACAATGAATTTTAATAACAGAATTAATTTGTCTCAACAAAAGAAGCTAAACCTGAATATTAGTAAAAGGTGAGTTATCATCATCATCTTCCTTCTCCTCCTCTTCCTCTTCCTTCTCCTTCTCCTCCTCCTCCTCCATGTCATCATCTTCAATGTCCTGCTCCTCATCATCATCATCATGGCTAGGCTTCATGAAAGATTTGGGAAGGGCTTTACCCACATGGATGTGTCCTTCAGGCCTGCACAGTGGATTTTTTAGGTGAGGCACAGCGTGTGTGAAACTGGCCCCACCGTTAAACTCCTAAGGTCCATCTGCCATGGCCAAGCAAGCTTGTATGGTGACAGTGAATTCCTCAGGACTAGAACCTACAGCACCTGGTATTCCCAGGTCTCCCATCCAAGTACTAACTGGAACTGACCCTGCTGAGCTTCCAAGATCAGATGGGATCAAGTGTTAAGGAGGCATTTAACTGCCTAAAATGTGGATTATAGTGGGTTATAGTGCCACCTAAATGCACAACTAGGACTTCCATACAAAATCAAAATTGTTTCTTGGATGAAACAAACACTGCACAAATAGACCATGGTCTGTGTACTTGCAATACTCATAATCCTTGCAGAAACAGATTTATTATGCTGGATTTTATTATGCATTCATTTTTCACAGAAATAAATTACATGCTCCTTCTTCTATGTTAATATTGCAGGCAACCATGACTGCTGTTGTACATTCTCTTGGAAGCACATTTTGTACAGTGCCAATTAAGCAGAAGGTGGGAATGCTGATGAGAGAATTTAAATATCTCAGCTAAAGGTCAGTATGGCTACCAACCAGCCAGAAATTATTTAGTAAGGAATTGTATAGCCAGCACCAGGTTCAAGCCCAGCTTCTGCTAAGGGAGCTGAACATACAGTCTTCTGAATGAGAGGTGTTATCAAAGGAAGCATCTTAGTATTTAGGAGACAGCTTAAAATAGTGACCTCATCTGACCAAGCTAGCTTTTGTAATTTTTTATCCTTTTTTTTTTTTCCCAACAGCGTTACTTTTTCAACATAGAACTAGTACAATTTCTATATTGACACCTAGACATAATTCTGCACGTAGACGTAGTACAGATTCTCTTCTCCTTCCCCTTTTTACAGGTGGCAAGAAATTCTAACCCTGATCAAAAATTACATCAGAATAGGTAACTTGGATGTTTTCTAGCTTCTAAGAAAATAAAGCTTATATTCCTTTCAAGGTCATTTAGAAAATAGCTGCCAATGTAATTTTCCCTGTTATATTTAATACTTCTTAGTGTTCAAATGAGATTTGCACTTAGCTTTCTTCACATATTGCCATGAAAGAATTATTGAGACTGCTGGTGTCTTCAGGGAACATGTAAATAGATATTAACTTGTTTTCTTTTACTCCAGTAGAAATGCTCACACTGTGTTCTCTGTAAACTTGGTGACCACGGAGAAAAACAAGCAATACCAAGAATTTACTGCAAGCAAATTTCAGTATAAAAGGTCTCACCAACACTGCGCACAACAGCAAAGAAATACCTGTACCTCCGGAGGATGAGATGCAACCTGGCCTGTCTACCCCTTCACCACTCTTACTTTTTCCTTGCTTCTGCATCTTTCTGGACTACACACATTTAGACTGTCCTTGCTCATCAGACAGATTCCCTTGCCATACAGGACTTGCAAAATTCATTGCAATCTCATCTCTCAAGATCGTTCTCAAATTCTTCACAGTCTGCAAGGAGAGTCATTTTGTCCCCACATGCCAAAGGCGCATAGATGACTAGATTTCATTCTTTGATTTCTGTTCTGAAAGTCGCCATCCCACAATAATATATTTTAATCCACATGAATTCATGCAGTTTTTTGAAGGAGAAAATGTATTTTCTACCTAGTTTTACTATTAACTGGACTGAAACAAATTGTTCAATTTTTCCCACAAATCAGGAAAAAGGAATCATATCATATTTGCTTATTTCCTTGTATCTGTTTGGTGTCGATAATATTTCTTCTTATTTTGTCATTGCTAATAGAAGAAACTCATTTTTCCTCAGCTACAGCTGACGCTTTGAGGGCAGGTCTGTTATATCACATGCCTCAACAGAAGTTGCAGGTGATGCTGTTTCATTAGACCACGTCTCCCCAGCAGACCACAAATTCTTCTTTATTAGATTTCCAAGCAGCTCTCATGATTATCCTTTTATTATCTGTTTTAGACAATGTGGCATTTATTCTAGCTTTATGGAAATCATTTATTTAAAAAGGGAGACAACTCCTTCCAAGGTCAAGTATGACTAGGACCTAACTCTTATCCAAGAAAATAACTAATAGCTACCTGTCTCCCCTCACATATCTTCACTAATCCATTCAAGCTTTGAAGCACAAAGCAATGAGGCAGCAAAGAAAATGAAATTTTCTAGTTATTCATGTCTGGAAAATTTGTGCCTCTCTGAAATAAGCATTAGTGTGTGACAGGTATAAAAAACCATTTGAAATCCTCAGTCTGTACTTGGTCTGATCATAACAATATCATCAACCAAGCTCAGTCATAAGTAGAAGGTATTTTGATTTTCTAAATTTTCAGAAGCCAAGTTTTTCTTAAATCACTAAGAAAGAGCTAGCTGACAGCTTTTCTACCATGCAGACTACAACAAATGCTTCTGGAGATCTCCTATGAGTATCCTAACACTCACAGTGCAATGTTGTAAACTTTGAAATTCCTAAAATCTAGATTAAACATCCTTAACTTTTTACTCTCTCCAAAAAGCTGCTATCTTGATGTTGCCCTAAGATCAACGTGAGGAGGAATCTCTATTTGTGGAGATGAGAGTATTAAATGAAAAATAGCTGAGATGACATACATTTCTATCTGCAAACCCTAACACCTAAAGGACAATACCTGTATCACATCACCAAAACCAAACAATAATGTAATTTTTCTTTTCATTATAACCTTTTGGCAAGAGATGAGATGTGCAAGACAAGGTACCATCTTTCTTGCAAGAAAACCAGGCTTCTCTATGTGTCACTTCTCTAAGAGTCCCCACAGTGCCATTCTGTTTACTTTTTTTGCATAGAAAAGCTGAACTGTGAGAACATTGGTGCATAATCCCTTCAACCATTGAGATATTGAATTCTGATCTTTAATAAACCAATACTGATTCACTTCACTGCTTGTTTGCTTAGTTAAGCTCCATCGCTGTAGGAAAAGGCACACATAATTTAATCAGGTTGCTTTTTTCATTTAATTTTTATTAGAGCAGCAAGCAGGCATTGAGCTCAGTGAATTCACACAGTTCTCACCAGTAGAATATACTCCTCCCTCCTTCAGACTGAAAGTTTTAAACAACAGTAAAAAAAAAATCTCAATAAAGTACAAGAGCTTATGCAGGGTTGACAAGAGGTCCTTTCAATGGTACAAGATCTTCTCTTTCAGTCTTGCATTAAATGTGTGCTTTGTGGAATAAAGAACAGAGTAGTTAAAGACAGTGTTGAATTGCTCTCATTTCAGTGGGGTTGTGATAGACATGTCATTCTGTTGTCTCCTAGAAATATCCCACCACCTTAGGAGTCCAGGGTATCTATGCAGCTGTCTTATCCTATTCGGCACCCAGCACAACCTGCTGCTTTTAGCATTCTCCCCTCATCTAGATAATTATAGTAGTGTTGAGCTGTTAGAGCTGAGACACATGGATTTTCTTTCTTTTCATGTTTTGCAGTTCACAGCAGCTTCAGCCAAGTCTTGCTCATTCATTTTAGGGTCAAACCCTCAAAAAGGCCCTTGCATTTATTTCTCTGTGCAGAACTGTTGTGGTTTGTAGCGACTCTGCTTCACTGAAGCCAGCAAGAGTTTTATTACCTGTTTCTCATATCTCAAGTACTGAACGACAAGTAAAGATAAATTAATAAAAATGCATAGCAGCAAAACATTTGTAGTCACACTTAGAAATTTTGAGCACCTAGAGGCTCAAAAAATCCTTAACATTACTTTGAGGGGTTTTTTGAGACATTTTAATTTTGAGTTTCAAATCAAAATATTTAATGTTTCCTGAAGCATGAAAACACCTTTCACTCTTTTTAAATTACTACATAATCTAACCACACAATATTTTTTCTTTTTTAAATTAATAATGTTATTCATTCCTTATTATTATATATCCATTATTAACAGCAAGATTTCAGCAATTCAACACATTAGATATTATGTCTGGCAATTGTCCTATGTACTTTTACCAAAAATCATCTTGAGGGTTCTTATGAAATAGCAGCTGTGGTCTGCTAAATTGCTGGGGTTTATAATTAAATTTCATAGGAAACCAACAAAAATAAAATTAGATTTTCAAGAGTAACTTTTGTGGAAGGTAGTACAGTGAAGAGAAATACTCAGCTCATGCTATAATGTATATTTAAACAAAAACTCCCAAACCACAGCTTAAAGTGGATCCTAAATTAATTGGTTTTGCTCCATTTTTTTTGTTTTGTTTTGTTTTTGTTTTTTTTTACTTGCCACAAAACTATATACAAAATAGAAAATAGTTATATTGGAACATTTGTACTAGCTTTTTCCTTTCATGAATTATGCCTGTCATGAAACCAAAATGTCATCTGTCATAGCAAAAAAACCTGTCACTCCCTTCTGACAAGTGGCTCAGTCTTCAGTCTGCTTGTCTGCCCATCCAATGGGATTGCAGAATATTGCTACAATAATGGGCCACTTGTATTCAAAATCTTGCCTATAAGCATCCTCCTCCAATTTACACTCAAAAAATTCACTGTTGCCTTGTATGACAAGTCAGATTTCTGATGATAAATACTCTAAATGACTGTTTTCTGGATGCTGTTCTGAATAGTGTAATGTGAAGTCTATTGGCACTCTATGTGCTTACAGACAGACTTACAGACATACATATTTGCCTAAATGTGTAACATTCAAGGGGAGTGGAACATGATGTGTTAAGTATTTGCAAGAAGGCCCAGACTATAGAAATTCAAATAAAGTGCTCACAAAATTTTGAAAGCCAATCAGTAGGTCTCACTAAATCTTTTTAAGCATGCATGTACATATCCCCGTAAACAGATTGACCCTTGGGGTCAAATTGGATGTTACAGCAAATAAATTGTATCTGTTTCTTATGACTATGTTAAAGTAATTTTAATAAAACTGTTTATAAGTCTTTGTGGTTTGGTGGTTTATTATCATTATTTTTAAACACAGATCAAAAATGAACTATTAAACTCTGTCTCCTTTAATCATAGGAAAGCCTGTCACACATTTAAATTCTCAGTCTTTAATCTGCCATTTCCTATTCAGCATCCATGTGCAGTCCCTCAATCTGCAATTCTGAGGCATAATCCAATACAAGTACAGTATTAAGTTTCATGGTAAACCTGCCAGAGGAGGGCAAAAAGGATTAGACTTCTGCAGTTTAACAGAGATTCAGTGAATGTGTCACTTTAAAGCATGCCAGGTTTTGACACAAATAGTTACTTGCAATCTAAATGTATTACTTATCTAAGTATTAATTACCTACTGAGGGAAAAAAAAAAAAAAGCCTTATCCCACAGGAGTAGCCTGAATTTTACAATATGGTCATTTGTAAGTAAATTTGCAAGCTGTGCACAGGGAGTTAAGGATAAACCCCATTAGTGAATAA
>JAWWEV010000095.1:35917979-35936174 GCA_035583235.1 Hafferia zeledoni | reverse complement strand
GTTCCGCTGTGCCTTTTGTGACCGGACCTGCCTATCCCGTATCGGCCTTTTTAGCCATCAGCACACTTGCAGCAAGCATGGGTAGTGCCCTTCCCAAATCTTCGTTCGCGAAGCCTGGCCATGATGATGATGATGATTATTTCATTTACCAGAATCTTAAAAACTTCTTTTGATTTGTTTATTTTGCATGGGATGGTTTCTGGTCACTCAGGAAATGTATCTGTGAAACTCAAAAGATAACAGAAATGTCACTTTCTTATGATCTTCTTTTGTCTTTTGCTCTCTGTTGTATTTTGGTTCTAGTATTTGGGTTACTTTTCAGACATGTTTCACATTGAGATGTCACTTGTTTTATTGTTGTGAACAGATTTGGCCTTGCTACTCAGGTTCTTAAATATTGGTATAATAAATCTAATTTCTAATGTGCTTTTTCATGCTCAGCTTTGCAAAAGGCTAAATTAATTTTTCAGGTAGTATTAACTGACTATTTTTGTTGTTGTTGCTGTAATAATAATAATAATAATAAGAACAACAACTTTGATATAGCCATATATTTACAGTTTTACACAGTAATTAACTAGATCCTGTTATTTTATTTACACTTAGCCAGAGAGTAAGATGGTTTTACCAGTTACAACCTACTTACTGGGATCAGAGTAACTTACATTATTTGAGAAAGGCTAGTAATCAACATCCAGTAATCAGAAATAGTGTTTGCATGACAAAGTCCATTTTCATCCCAGAGTGAATGAATTCATTGATGCTGCTCTACTTGGTCACCAAAGAATTACAGTCTTTCTGGTTTGATTTATGGATATTTTTCTAAGTTTGTCTGAACAACACATGGGCACTGCATGCTATCAGTCTTCCTGCTGTTTAAGACTGTAAATTGAAGCAAAGAGAAATACAAGAAAGTTCATTCTATTGGTTTGGTGATTCACCCTTTGTCATCTATTGCATTATCAAAATATTTTTGGCTGTTTTTTTCTCTTTTATTTTTTTCTTTATTTCACTGTTACTTGCTGAATAGAGATGTTTAGAAGCTGTTTCCTGTCAGTATCTAAATTTCACACTTCCTCTCTGGACTTCATGTCAGTAGTTGGTAATAGTCTATTTGTGTCCTATTAAATGCATTCAAATTCTACTCTCTTGCTCCTGCAAAACTAACCTCAAGTGGGGTCAAAAAGCATTATTTTTTTTTTTAACTATCTTTAAAGGCAGTTGTAACTGTTTTAGTGTGCCTGATACTTTCAGTCTGTTGTCTCTAATTTCCATGTCATTAGGAGTCATTTGATTATCCAGCCTCACAGTTTTACTGATAGGCATTCTGTACCAATTAAATATTTCAGTTTTGGAATTGTTACTGTGTTCCATTCAGTACTCATTACATAAGCAGAAACTCTTAATTCTTATCACATGCTTGTAGTTTTCTAGAATTTCTCTAGTCCCTTTCATGGATTAGATGGAGCACAGAAGTAGAAATTTCAAGCACAGCTCTAAAGGTTTAGCGTACAAGTCATTTGGACCAATTCTATCATGTTGCCTAACCTCAGCTAAAAATACTGCCAAAATGTTTTCAAAAATTGCTGCTGTGTTTGCAAACCACATACAAAATTTTTTTTCTTACTGGTTTCCTGTCTTAAAAGGTTGTGTTCAGGTGCCCTTGTTCTGTTCTGCCTAAGAAGGAGTAATGAGATGAAGATAGAGCTGGGCTTTTCTGAGGAAAGGGGTACTTTTCTATTTTCTTCTCTGGGTACAGAGTATACTGAACATGCACATAACTGTGAAAGTTAGAAAGTAATCACACCACACTCTTTACATCATCCTCAACTTCAAAGCAAAATATACTCAGGTATACTCAGTATACCCAGTAAATGCCAAAGCAGTTGGAAGGATTCACTTCTCCACCCCATTAGCACTTGAAACAAAACTGTCCAGGGGGGCAATACACCCCAGAAAACAAACAACTGAGCACCCTTCAGTGCCAGAAAAAAGCATCCCAGAATGTGGGGCACAGTCACCTGGCACTGGCCCGCTGCAGCCGGGTGGAGCCAAGTAGCTCCCCTTCTCAGAGCACTGAGAATAGCTATGGGGAAAGGAGCAGGGACACAAGCTGGGGGGGCCATATGTCCCACGCAGGCTGCAGCCAGCGTCAAAGCTCTGGAAATGCCGCAGCCCCGTGTTGGGCTCACCAAAAGCCAGCCCACACGGAGCCCCCACGCCCCAGAGCACAAGCATCTGAGAGCTGTTCTAGTATTCCTGAGGAATACGACCCAGCAATCTGCACCTCCCTGGCTGGCAAAGCACAGCTAAGTCAGGTTGGGGTCCACAACCAGCCAATGCCCTCTGCCCCAGGCTCAAGGTCAACTGTGGAGTCCAAAGACTCTGTCAAAACCATCCAATCCACCTCCCCAAAGCCCCAAAGGGACCGGTGATAAGGGAAAAAACTCGGAAGGCAAGACCATACTGTACACGGCTTTGCCAGCTGTGTATCAGCAATGCAGGACACCAAGGGCTCTTCCACTTGTTGCAGCTCCCAGTCCTGCTGGTCAACACAGCCCACTGCATGCTCTGTGCACAGTTCATATCATCAATCTGCTTTTCCATGGCTGCCACTTGGCCCCACAAAGCTGTAATCTCCTGGTCAAGGGCTCTGAGCCCAGTCAGCACAAACCAGCCTACCTTGCTCGCAAACATTTTGAGTAGATTCATGTGCCGAACCCCACAACAGGGTACACAGAACCTCTCCAGTCGTCTGTGGGCCAGCTTCTGTCACAGACCTCACTTCAAGCCAGGTTTCCAGAGCAGTCATTGTCTCAGAAAAGGTGGCCACAGGTGTCCTTGCCCATCTGACTGCATGGTGAACCACCAACATGGCTTTCCCAGTCCTCAACCTTTTCCACAACTACTGCATGGTTATTTTGAGGTACTGCTGACTATGTCAAAAATGTAAAGCAAAATATAATCAGGTATTCCCCCAGTAAATGCCAAAGCCATTGGAAGGATTCAAAAAGGTTTATTTTGGAGGCGAAGACACTGAAAACTCACAAATCCTCACAGTGCCGTATGACAGCACCAGGCCCTACGGAAAAGGCAAACCTTTCATTTGTTCCCCAGACTTTATGACTGCCTTCTTGGTAGCTATATCTTTCAGAAAAGAGTTATTTACCACTACATCAAGAGTCATACAGAATGACTTTTATCAGTGCTCATAGGAATAAATGCATTGGTTCTATTGCATATAAAATGTATTTCCTCTTTTTTAGACCCAGACAACAATCCTGATGTTGCCAGGCCAGGTGTTCAGAGCTGTCTGCTGACACTGCACCTTCTGTTCCATATTGTCCCAAGAGTAAGTAGGACATTCAATTCATTCCCTACACATAATAATAACAATGGTATAATTCAGAAGACAATCAAACATTTAAAATGGTTCAGTCATAAAAGTCAGCACAGAAGCCTGGTTCTGTAAACCTGTTGTAGAATGCACTTGTGACAATACTGTTTACATATAAATGAGAAATGTTAATTGAAAATATCACTGGAAATGGGTGTGTTGTTCAACTGTTGACTTATCGTATGCAAAAAGACATTGCCTCCTTGAACCACAGTATGCCCATGTCTAACCCGCTTTTTTGACAGGATCACACCTGTAATCAGCAATTAACCATGAAGGTTTCAAAGTGCCTTCATGTAAGTAGAAAGATCAACAACACACTGCAATAAACATTCACCGTCTTTGTTCTTATATATGAGCCTGTACACATGTTTATAGATGTTCCTTACAGGTGATCTTCATGATAAGCAATGGTATTGAACAAATTTGTGGAAGAGGTTTTTCAGGATCATCCTTCCAGTTCATCTTTCTGGAGACGCATTCTGCAGGCATAGTATATAAAGTAGAGGCAGACACTGGAACACACTGGAACAAGTGTAAATGTGCCACTAAAATATTTAATAAAAACCATTACTGAATTAAAGGAATTAGTATATCTTTCAACATTATCCGCACAAAAATATTTTATTTCTCATATATAGAGACTAGTTTCTGCACTGATAGACTTCACATGAAATCTGAAACAGTTGGAAGTATACAGAAAATTTCAGAAAAAGAATAGTTTACCATATCATTTTTGAACTAGCAGGAACAGCCATGCAAGAGCACTGAATTTCCGTACAGAATAATTCAGAAGAATCTTGAATTATTTTTTTCAAACAGAGTGAAAACACACATTGCTATCAAAAAAAAAGTTGATAATCCTCAGGTGAGAATGAATTTCCAAACCAGACTTAAAGGGAAATAATGGAGAAAGTGTTAAAAGAAAACTAAGGGTAAAAGTGTTTCTTTAGAAATTTAATGGTAGAAAATTTTTTAAAAATAATTTTTTTTACTATGTAAATGAAAATAAAATGCAGTTGATGTCCTCAGTAAAAGTGGTGCCTGACTTCCATTGAGATGTGTTTGGTATTTAAAGTTGGACTTTTTCATTGTGAAAGGTGTTTTCTGTCAAGGAACATTGTACTCCATTTTAAAATACCATGTAACATTTTAGGAAGCTATCTTTGCCCCTACAAATGTTTAACATTTATAGGTAAAATGGGTGTGGGTAAATTTTGGCTTTAAATTATGTTAATATAAAATATAGGATTGTCCAAACTGATACTCATCAGAACAGTTTCTTCCTGACCACAGCCACAATTAATGCTGAGAGGATCAACAGAGAATTTTGTGTATTTTCACTTAGAGCAGGACTCATAAGAAGTAAAACTGTAAAATATATATAAATCTTCATATGAAGTTTGCACACACCTGTTAGTTATCATGTCAGTTATCACTTTTTATGCTAATAACTGTATGATTCTGTACTAAAACCCCTTACAAGGGGTTTCAATGTAGCGTTTGAAAAATACTAGAACATAATGTACATGAATCTAGGGTTGTCCAAAAGCTTGCAGTTTAATTTTTTTAAGTAAATTTTTTTATTTATGCAAAGTATCCCTCATATTCTACTGTACATATGGCCAGTGATGTGAATACATTACAATGATCTCACATGCATTTCCAAGAAGTGGAAAAGTATTTTAAATTCAGATATTTGATCTTAATGATTGTCTCATCTAACATATATTTATGCAAGGGTATCAGACCATTCATTCAACACATTCAACACACAACATTCACTGACAATGGTCTTTGTTTCCAACAGACAAAAAAACCTGACTCTTTGCATAATCTTGAAATGATCAGTGGAAAGAAAATCTGACTCTGTACTACATATTTCTTTGAACTGAATTAGAAATTCCCTGATGCATCTTCTTTCACCAAATAGGAACAAAGATGAATCTTTACAGACAATTTCAAACAGTCCACTTGGCTCAGATGTAAGTACTGAGATGCAAAAAGCACTACACAGTGCTTAGGACATTTGACATAAAAAGTTAGTAGCAACACATAAAATGTTCTAGTAGAAACATATAAAATGTTCTAGGAATGGGATAAAATACAGTTAACAGCAGGCATTAACTTCTCCTGCATCTGAGAGTAGGTTAGAGCAGTAAAATACACCATATATGTCTCATCCAAACTACATCATGGAGAAAATGGGATACAATTAAAACACATTCATAATCTTCAAATGAGTTTATAAGAAAAAAAAAAAATAAGGTATTTCCTACTTTTAAATACATGTGTTGTTTTTAAGATAAATATTCACGTTTGGCAGTATACGGGCCTTCCTTCTCTAAGGGTCCTGCTTCATGCCTTCTCTTGTCATAGTGGCCAGAAGCCAAAGTATATTTTTCTGTACTTGAACAGCATGCACAATAGGCATGTCAACAAAACTTAAAGGATAATGAAAGAATGGTACGATCTGGTTTCAGTGATTCATAAGAAATAGTATTAGGTAACATTAATAACAGTACTGAATTAGATGGTTTAAGATCCAGTATGAAGTTAGATTTCAGTTAGTTTAAAACAAGTGAAGGTATGTATGTGTAAGAGAAGAGTGGGAGCAAATGTAGAAAAGGTTATTTTTTTGCTTTGCCTGACTGACTACTAAGGGAGCCTTTGCTCTTTCTTCGGACTTCCTCATATCCAGACCTCCCTCCCCCAAGTGCCGCAGCCAATTGTAATTTAGATAACATCTAAAGCATTGCCTGACAAGGTAAATTCAAATTATGAAGCAATCCCTTCACATAGAAAGACCTTGTTTGTTAGATTAGTTGTGGATTGGCTCTGTATGACAGCTTGTTCACTAAAGGTGACCTATCTGCATTTCCAAAGCAGGAAAGCATCATTTAAAGGAAAAATAAAGATGTCATTCTTTTATTTGTCACAGAGTTCATGTAATATTCCTTCTCAGTTTTCTTCATTGTTGACTTCTCAGGGAAATAGTAGCAAGTGTCTACCTTCGAACAAGAGACCTAATTTTGTTATGGATGAACATAGTGTTGTGACAAAACAGTGGCACAGCTGTCATAACAGCTGTCACACATTAATCATGACAGTGACAAATAGCATAATTACTTTATCTGGAATGTCTAGCATACAACTCAGTATGCACCACTGCAGCATAAGCACATCAAGCATGGTTTAATTAAAAGACATCAATAGAGGTTAGTCAGACATGGTCTTAGAGACACTGATACAAAATGAAAAATTTATTTATTGGTACCCTTTTAGGAACACTCAAAGACCAATTACTTAGTTGACAAGGCAATTTGAATATATTTTCCTAATCAGTCCCTTTGTTGTCAGTTCTGCGTGGTGAATTGAGCTACTGGCATGCGTTTCTAACCCAAAACCTCAGCTATGTACTGTGTTCAACAGTTATTTCTTCCAAGATGGCTTAAATGTTCACATCTGTCCCATATCCTTTGATTGAACAAAACATAGCAAAATAACAAGCTTCATTGTGTGCTGCTATGTAAAACTCTTCTTTCCCACAGACTTCCCAATGGAGACAGAACAGTGAAGTTTGTGTCACAATGTATGCATTAGGTTCTGCAATTACATTTGCCAAGGCATAAGTATTAAGTAGCAAGAGACCATTATAAAGATATCTACCACTGAAAAACACAAATCCAGCCCAGGCTAAAATTTCAAACAAACAAAAGCAGATTAAGAAGGTATTTTTTTTTTATTTCAGGATCCAATCCAGTGCAAAGATTCTTTACTTTAAAATCACTTTCTGAGTCCACATGTGTGTGCACGTTTGCAGCTCTTTCATTTAGGCTTTTCTAAATATGAAATACACCCATAAAATATTATTGCCAGAGATCCATTCATATAGCAAATTCCACTGGTAATTACTAACTCATACTGTTTTTATTTTTTTGCTCCAGATTTGTTAAGCTCTGCAACTCATTGAATTCACTTACTGACATTATAGAACAGTTCATGAATTGTACTGATGCTGGCTCAATGAAATATTAATGAACCAATTTCCACAGACATGGATTCATTATCTCCCTGGATGGCATCAGAAAACATAGTACTGCAGGCAGTATCCTTTTACCTACATACCAGAAGATTCCATTTTAATATACAATTTTTAAAGTCCACACTCAGGCTTCTTAGTAAGTTTATACCAGGGTCCTTTCAATCTCTTCCTCCAAGACAAAATTAAGAGGAAAACATTGTAATATTATTTACCTGAAGCTCATTAATCCATCCAATATGATTTCCTATTAACCTGCTGTGTTAGGTTGAGCTGGCAAAATGCCAGAGAATCCACCATCTTTACCAAGGGAATAGGAGGGAGGAAAAAAAAAAGAAGAGGAGGAAAAAAAGAAAAAAAACAAAACAAAAACACAAACCCTCCAAAACTAAAACAAAGAAACAAACCTCAAAAAACAAAACAAAAACAAAACAAAAAAAACACCACACAAAAAACCCCCCAAAACCTGGAATAGCAAGCCTCTTATATTTTATATAAAAGACAGACAATTAAAAACAGAATATGACATAATATATATAGATATACAAATGTGGGAAAAAACCAAACCAACAACCACCACTGAGTCAGCTACCCAACAACATAGACCTCCACCATCCCAGCTCACAAAAACACTCCAACAAGCTCCCACCAAAGGATACCTGGCAAGAAAGGAGAAAACCAACAACAAAGAAAAAAAAGGTACTTCCCAAACCAAACAGCTGTGAAGTGGTGAATGAGGCCCAACACCCTCAGTAACAGTGATAGCAGGTCCACTTAGCACCCAGCCAGGAAGGAACTGAGCTAGGCACCTCCTACACCCTCTTATACTTGATTTTGACGTCAAATGATATGAAGTCTCTCTTTGGTTGCTTATATCAGGTGATGCTTGTCCCCTCTAATCTACATAGACTCTCTGGGCCTGCTTAACTGAGGCCTAACTAAAACTAAAGCCAAAAATACCACATCAGCAAAGGAAGATTTTCAGTGATTTGTTCTGGATCACTGGAAGCAAATATTTTGCAAACACAATATTTTTTTTTTTCAAAATATGAAAGCTTCTACTTCCCTTCTTCAGTAAGAGCTGTAAAGGGTAGAATGACAAAATATTTCAGTAATTGCTTTCTGGGATTAGAAAATTTACATGAAAGATTCTGGGATTTCATGACTGGATTTAAGATCTCTATATTTCTGCAGGGTATCTATATGGAGCTATACTCTCCAGAAATACATCATGAAATTATTTCAGCCACATAAGTTTTTAAGTCATCCCATGGTTAGCCTGGGATGGCTTCCACAGTTACTCATCTGTTCTTTAGTAATTACACATCTACCAAATTAACTGCTTGCACCTCATTCTTCTCTCACATACTTCAGGTTTCTAATGAGTATCACTGCACTGACTTCCTCTAGGTTAGGAATGGAGGAAAGACAAATGGGTCATCTCCTTTGGCATCCTGATTTGATGCATTAGTGGATGCGATTCTGCCAGGCTTATAAAGCAGAAACTATGCTGTCAGGATAAAAAGCTTTCTTTAAGTTTGTGTTCAGTCAAGTTAAACTTTGAACTTCTGTCTAAATTCCCTATGCACCCATGATTTTAGGGTATTTTTGGCATAACCAATTGCAAGATAGAACAGAAAAATCCAAAATCCTTCCTCACTTACCTAAGAGTTAATGAGGGAGATTTCCTTCTTCCTCTATTCATGTTCATCAGATACCTAAAAGAAGTACTCTCTTTCCCCAACAACAAGAACCAGCAGGCTTTTAGTGTGAAAATTAGCAGCTGCCAATTCTATTTATCTCTTAGACTAAGAGGTTTATTATTTATCTTCCCTGTTGCAGTGCCCATGTGGCAGCACTGATATTGAGCAGCTGGACAGATTGCACCCTGGAGCCACATCTGCAGCTATATAGATCGACACCACTTCCATTGCCTCAGCACTGGAGAAGTTTATCTTCTGTCAGCAAGATTTATTACCAACTTCACAAATTGTTAAGGGTTTCCCCCTCCTGTCCTCCAATCTGATTTTCAAAGCGTGTTACTGTAATCTGGTATTGATTGTTAACAGCTGATTAGTTAAGTATTTGCTTACCTTTTTTCTTTTTTTTTCTTTTTTTTTCTTTTCTTTTTTTTTTTTTTTTTTTAATCTAATTAGCAGGGATTTCCAGTTGGGTTTGCAAAGATAAGTCTTCATTGGTGAAGAGAATAAACAGTGGCTGCTCACTGCAACAGGGAAAGGGCTCTAAAGGGCTGCAGAATACAAATCAGTATGAATTATCCAAATGCATGAGTGCATCATGGATCATAGCTGTTTCACTAATTTCTTAGTCTTTGAACTGACTATTTGGTAATTACTTTTTTAGGCTTATTTGCCCCTGAGAAAGTCAAGTCCTAAATTCTTTGCTTTCCATAAAGAACAACAAAAATGCATTGTGATACCAATAGCAATCATATCCCAGTGATAATCTGTACATTTTTCTATTAATTTATTAAAGTAACTACAACTTTATATGCAGCCAGGCACCCACAGCGTATTATCAAGTTTTTATTCAGATAACTGTAATAGCAGCAAGACAGAATCCATCAAACCTTTTGACTTAGATCTCAGAGCTAGGAATGGCTAAAAGTTCCTATCTTTTCTTCTCCAAATATTTTAGAACCTTTTAATTCAGATACAATTTTATTCAATAAGCAGGACATTGAACCAACTTAAAACTGCAGGTGCTCAACTCAGCTTTTCCTTGGATCCTTGGAACATGGCTTTTCCCATTTTTCTCATTAGCATCAATGGCCTGCAATTATATCACAGCAGAAGTACTCTTCCTGGTTTGGTTGTTTTTTTGTTGGTGTTTTTTTTTTTTTCCATTTAATTACTTACAGGATTAACCAAAAAAAAAAAAAAAAAAAAAAAAAAAGTGACACCGCTTCCCTGCTTAGGAGGACTATAAAATAAAATATTACAAAATCATGAATTCTCGAGTTACTTGAGTTCAACTCAAGAGGTAAAGGCAGTGTTTCACCATGTGCCTGTTGACATCAGTTTTCCCTTCTATTTACAGACCAGAAATTTTCTATGTAATTCCTATGGTTTTTACGTAACTTTCCAAAATCCTCTACTGTCAAGTGGTATCTCATCAATTGCTGATTATGTTTGTATCAAGTTAACAGCATGTGTTGGATTCCTCTAGCCTCCTTCTCCAGATACTAGCTTTGTAAACCTAAAACTGGACATCATGAGTCCCATGCCCTATCATTTAAGATAACTACATGATGCCAGAGCTCATCATTAGCATGCTCTTTGCATTTCTAGGAGATCACATCTCCACTGTGTCTTAGTTCAGCAAGCCAGAACAAGTTTATCACTGTGTGGGTGTGACCAAAGCTGTGTATTCTAAACCCTCTATGTCATTTCTTATGAATTGTTAACAATGGACCATTTGCAGCAGTTGCCCAGGGCACACCTGAATGCTCAGGCCGTAAGCTGAGTGCTAAAGAAGCCTGTGAGATAGGAGCTGTGATAACTCCCCTCTGGGGAGTTGTTAGCACCTTCACACCCAGCCTGAGGGTCTATGGTAGTGGGCCATCAAGGATTCCAAAAATCCCCCATGCCTCACAGAGTTAGATCATCCATTGTGGAAATTCCCACCCTGGGGAAGGTACTGGACGTTCCCACCTGAACTTGAGGGTATATAATCTTGGGGTTTGGGGACATCTGGGACCACTTCTTGGATCCAGAGGAGGACCAGAACCTCAACAGGACTGTGACCATCATCTGCACCAACAGATGTTTTCCCTTCCTTTTACTTTGAACTCAGGGGAACTAGGGTGAGGTCTCAGCACAGAGGCTAAAGAATACCATTCTGTTAATGGGTTATACTTCTGGGGTTTGTGGGTTAAAACCAATTCCTCTTTGTACCATTGCATTTATTGTAATATTTTCATTAAATTGTAACTCTAATTGTTATCTGTTTTGTGTTGGGTTCACTTCTACGCGTTTACTTTTAAACCAGCACACACTGCAATATGACATGTGTTAACCAAAAGAACTGACAGCAAAACTTGACTATCTGTACATAGTATAAAAGAGTGCTGCAATGGAGTCAGAAATCAAAAGCATTTTCAACAGGAATGTCAGCAATCAGAGTATAATTTGATGCATTGTGAATGTATCCAAAATTTTTTCACTCAGTTTAGGCTTATATGAAAAGCTCTGAGCAGAATTCCACCAATACTAGTGTTTCCAAAACAGAACTCAGAAGGAAGATGGGTAGAAGAAAGAAGTCAAACACTCTGAATGCTTAAATGACAAACTAAGCAGTAATGTGTAAGGTTCATTCTTCTCTATAATTCCTAAATCTTAAAATAGCTCAGTTTCATCAGCTTTTGAAAAAGATACTCATATTCCAAATGACCATTTGCAGCAGGTTAAGACTTGATGGTTTGCTCTTCATGATTGTAACTGCAGTTCTCACTGCATCTCTTTATCAAAGTTCACAATTGAGTCACTAAAGGAAAATTCAACAAAACAGACAACAAAGTTCTTATTTAAACATTTTTGTGTTCAGTGGTATCTTACTTTTCATCATGGCTGGTTAAGATTTCATTCTGGCTATCTGGAATATATATTTCCAATTAAGACCTGTAAAATTCCAGTTTAAAATTCCAATAGCCTTATGCATAAAAATATAGCATGAATTAACCAAATATGAATTTATTCATCTATATAAATACATGCAGGGGATATTACTAATGAAGTGTATATCAGGTTATCTAGACACCTTAGGAGAAGGTTATCCCATCAATCTTTATGAGTTACTGTTGTGTTCTGTGTAAAATGACTAATTTTAATGAATATAATATTTATGAGTGTGTCAAAGGTATACCCAGAGAGATATATGTGTAAGGAGAAAACTTTAAGTCTGACCTGTTCTCATTCCTTCTGTGAAGGATGCTATTTTAATGCCATGCATGTACATGTATGTTTGTGTTACATTTCACACTGCACAGAAGGACTGGCCAACGGCAGGCTGTTGGGACAGTCACCTTTATAACGATCTTCAGTTAGATACATCAACCCTTATATCTGGCAGATTGTGGCCATATGGATCTGCAGACATGATTTCCTGCTTCAGCCTTCATATACCATGTATATTGTAGAGTGACGTGACACATCCAAGCCAAGTGCAGGACTCCATATTCCCTACTGAAATTTCTACCACTTTGTCTGGTCTGCAAGAGCTACAGCAAAAACAATCTACAACTTTTTAGGACAACAGTACCTTGACACTGTGTTTGGACAATATGATTTACTGTTCTGAGAAGTAGAGAAGCTACCTTTACTCAGATATTCTCCAGCATCTTGTCCTCATGTTTCTTCTCTGATCATATTGTAGTGATCACTCTATGTGAACTTGCAATCTTTTCTGAATATGCCAATTAAGATGAACATAATAATACTTTTGTTGTTGTTGTTGTGTATGTACATCTACCATAGAAACATTAATAATGTTCATCTGCAGTAGTGTATATTTTTTGTTAGAATTATGAGCTATATTTTGGAATTGAGATTGGAAGTAAGGAAAAGGAAAGCAAAAACACTGATGTTATCATGATATGGTAGCAAAACTCCTCTAAAGAGAAAATTCCCATGGCAGGCTCAAACAACCCCCATAGTCTGTGTGGCATATTATTGCAGAGCAAACTAACTAAGGAATATTTAAAAAGTGGGCCCGTTTATTTTGCCTCATACGAATATGGATCATAATTTGAATGTTTAGGGGAAAAGAAAATAAATTCTTGAGCTATTTTTTTCATCCATGCTTTTATATCTTGCCATTAGAGTTATCAAATACGAGCCTGATCATATCACTAGATTTTAGAAAAGTTCTTCACAACTGTGTTAAAAATACATTTATATGTTTTTAGATTAATTCTCAAATGCTCTTCTGAAAGCATAAAATCAATTCTGGTAATATTTACATATGTCTGATGAATAACTCAGTGACTGTTAAACAAGGGCTAGGTATATGCAGGCTAAAGACTTCTGACATGGCAACTTCTAGGGTGGGTTTTGTTGTGTTTTGATTTTGAATTTGAATTTGTAGGGCTTTTTTATTTGTTTGTATGGGGGGATGTGTGGTTTTATTTTATTTCTGTGTTTGTTAATTATTGCTTGGGCATAAGGCAACATAAGTATACCCCTTTGATTCCAGACAGAAGCAAGTGTGCATTCCTCACTAGTGTGGATCACTCAATCCTTCACTTAGAGTTTTGCTAGGGATTTCTGCTGTGGTATTGCTTGGATGCTGCAATTGTGCTCTTAGAGCCATCAACATCAGTAACAAGCACTCTGTGGGTATGAAGTTGCATTCAAAGTCTACAGGCCTGAAGGTTTTCGGAGCTTTGAAAAACAGGCTATTATATCTTGTTTTGTGAGTTCAGTTTGATGCACACATGAATGCATCACTAATGCATCATGAACGAAAAGCAAAAAATATGTTATAATTTTTCATTACATTAGAGGAAGAGGAAATATTTGGGAATAAGTTTTAAACTTTGGGCAGTTTTGAGACCATTACAGGCCACATATATTTCCATACCATAAAAAATTAATCACAACTCTCATTATTGAAATAGCTATCCAGGTGTCATGAACAAATCCTGAACCTTCTGTTTGTTCTATTATGAGTGACCTAAGCATACTTAATATTTAAGGATAACAATCAAACATTCTCTGTCTTTATGTCCAGGTACATGGTTTCAATCCATATGCTCCTATGACATTATAACAAATGTATTTTCTCATATCACTACATAATTTTTATTTTAAACCATATTTAATAATGATGGAATCATCATCATCATCATCATCATCATCATCATCATCATCATCATCATCATCATCATCATCATCATCATCATCTAATGAGTCACTAACAACAGCATTCTTAGCATAAAAATTGAATAAGAACTTTTCAGCAGAGCAGATCACTGGCCTTCTTATTATCTCCTAAAAACAAGAAATATTAAGTAAAATTTGTTTTGGTCTAGGAAAGCAAAATGTTGCTTGACCTTCTAGAATAAGATTGTACCAAGAAGTTAAGCTTTGAGTCACTGTCCTGGGAAGCACTTTTGTTGAGCTTACTCTTTGTAAGATCTATCCCACAGAAAAGCCTCTTTTTTCCCCCTAAAGAATAATTTGACCTTTAAACATGTTAACTAGTAAAAAAAAATATATCAGAAGACATCAAGTCCTATCTGCACACAGTATGTTAGGTCTACACACACCTGTAGCATTATGTGAATTTGCCATTTATGCTAAAATTCTAGCTTTCTTTTTATTATCTTTAAAATTACAAGCATCTGTAGTACTCTTAAAATATTTACTACAGTAAAAAAGTAAGTACCTTAAGCTACTCTAATTAAAACTGTGTCAATGTTTATCTGACATATTGTGTTGAGAAGGGAATATGTTACAGAAGTGATAATTCATTCAACAGAAACAGAAGAAATGGGAGATACTGGGTTAAAATTTTCAAGCACCACCTAAAACAAATCTCTAATTTGTGGATGTAGTGATAAAATCTAGCTGGATACCTACCCACAGCAGAGAAAGAAGGACAGGATGAACAAATCACAATGAAGAAAACCTCTGGAAGTCCTGCTAAATTGGGAGCAAGTGCCTTGGCATTCTTGGTATGCAAAGTACCAAGACAGCCAAGGTCCAGAGCCAACTGAGAAGCAAACATGCGTTCTGCATAAGTGTTACAAGGGAGTTTTGTAAGCCAAACACATAGAGAGGAAAGTGTGTCTATAGCTAAAATAGCCATAACAGATGTTTGTAAAAGAGCTGCTTGTATGAGCCATCACTGCTAGAATAAAGCCTGCCTAGCTTGGAAAAACATGTAATTGACATTTCCCATGGAGTTAAGTAATTTGATAACTTCTCTGAAGAAGGAACATAATAAGATCTATGTATGAGAAAGTTCTATTACCAACCATAGGGACACAGTCCCACGGACAAATCTCTCTCCTCAATGCAGAGTTCTCATCTAGTCAATGTCTAAATGTTTTGAGAGGTTAACCATTGCCCCAGATGAAAAGATAGCTAGAACACTTCATGACCTTTCATGTTAACTACCACAACTTCTTTTCCATCATTTCTCTTCACAACCCTGAGGCCATTGAACAACAGCTTGTAAAAATACCAAGGTATTTATGGAAATCAATACTTACTCATTATGAACCTAGTAAATTATGTTGAAAAAACTGAACGGGTTTAGCTTGTATGAAAAGTAAATGAAACCTTAAAAACAACCAGAGGTTGTCTAGACCAACTTCTTTAAAATTGAGCTCCAGGTGTTTCAAAGTTTCTAGGAGAGAAAGTAACCATTAAAACAATAAGAAGAACCAAAGAGTTTTCGTAGAACTACCACAAACTAACATTAGTCTTGCAAAGAAATGGTAAAGGTCCATTTCATTGGAGGTCGGCTATGACTCTCATATTAATCAAAAATGTGCAACTTCTGCCCATAGTACCTGAAAAGAATGAGGAATACACACAGCCCTTTTTTGTATTCACTGCACAAGATAACTGAACAGAAGTAAACAGCCAGGACTCACACTGCATATATTTTTAAACATATAAATGAAAAGATTTTGCTGGGCAGTACTTAATATCCTTTGTTGATTATGCATAATTTTGCAGGAGAAATATCCATCACATGAAAGGAAGAAATTGAAAATTATATGATAAAACCATGAATTCAATGACGACCAGCCAACCCATTACAAAACAGTTGAACAAAAGAACCTCTTAAAAGGAAAAAAAAAACAGAGAGAGAGAGAGAGAGAAGAGTAGATGACAGACCTGGGAAAAGAAATTGAAAAGGAAAGGAAATTACTACATATTAGTATAACGGGGACAGATTGTATCAAAGGATTATTAGAATTTGGAGGAAAACATTATTATTTTCTAAATTGAATTGGATTATTTATTACAGTTCTAAAAAATATTGAACACAAGGAAGATTCCAAGCAAATATTAGATTAGACCAGGAAATAATATAAATGAAAGTAGTGGCTCTGAGATAAATCTCTATACAAACATTACAAATATTAAATTCTCCTTCACATAGCTCTGATCTGATAAGAATAGCTTTACATTTTCTAAATGCCTAGTCCTGTAGTTCTAGTCACTACCTATGTAGAAAAACTATTAGCCACATCTTGATTGCAGGAAATACCAAGTTCAGCAAAGGGACTACATTGAATGAGTATTTTTCAGTCCTAATCAGGTCCCATCTCACACTTCCTTCATATTTCACAGGCCTTCCATGTGACCAGATTCTCTAAACTGAAAAGACAAGAAAATGGCATAAAACAGCACACTTTTACATTTCTAGCATTATTCATTTTCCCAGTGTAGACATCACCTTTCCAAAGCTGGGAAACTGAAAATGTTGCAATGTGGAGTTTCATTGTCTGCTGACAAGGCAAAATAGAATTTCTTTAAGCTTTTTCTTCCTGTAACGCTTTCTAACAAAAACTTGGGAGAAATTTATAATAAGTCTTAGAACTATACACTCATGTTGATCATTAAACATATTTCTGAAGATGGAAGATCATGTGTGAATGTAATTTCAAAGATAGATGTAGTTTACACCCAGCTTCCAGCTCTTGTTACTAGTATTTGGCTCTAGAGTGTCCAAGCTGACCCTTCTTACTCTTGATGGACAATTTTGTCTTAAAAAAAAAGCAATGAGGAAATATGAAATCTGAATAAATACTTAGCATTGTTGTTAACAATTAGTAGGTGAATCTTTTTCAGATTTTGTGTCACATTTCAACTCTTTATCCAAGTAATTTTAAGCATTTGGAGTTTGTAAATATTATCATACTCATCTAATTAGACCATATTTTCTCATATAATGTAGATGTGATTTTATTATCACTCTTACACCACAAAAGTGTTTTACTGTTCCTCATTGGACTTTAAATCAAAAATTAGGTTAAAATTATCACAACCAGAGGCAGCATCTTCACCATATGCCAGTTAAAAGTAAAGAGTCCATGCTACAACTGGCTGCATTTTGGGGCACTAGGAGAAGTGTTGGAACTGGTGCCACAAGCCAAGTAGCAAAACCAGAACTGTACACAAGGAAACCAGAGAGAGCTGCATTCACTATTTCCCCTGGCTTAAAAATTCTACCGCAGTCCCTCTTTATCACGCTGATAAAAGGGAATGGGTCACTTGGAATAAAGGGAAGGAATCTAATTTTAATCACATCTAAACCACCTCATGCAAGTCTTGATGTTATAGTACGTCAAGGACTCTGATACCGAAGGGGTTTTGATTTTTCCATTTTTATACATTTTAACAGTACTTGAAATTGTAGTAAAAAAGCAAATGTAGTCTGACAGCTCAAGTTCATTGTTTATACATCCTAACCTCTGCGATTTATCAGTAGCTCAAATTCTTTTAGCTGTTGAGGCACTCTTCAAGGCAAAAAAACTGAAGACTACCAGAAAGGTCTGCAGAACAAGACCAAACATAAGCCAACAACCTTGAGTCTAAGAACACTGGAAGAACTCCAGAAACCAGAGGAAAATGAAGAACAGAGGGTCCCATGACCCCAGACTCAAATCCTGAGGAGGTGGAACAGAGGTGGAACCAGGGCTGGACCAAGATACGTGTGAACTGGGGATTGGGTGGGCAATATTATAAAAACCATCGAAATCAGTGTTCGGGGCGGG
>JAWWEV010000095.1:35907240-35917879 GCA_035583235.1 Hafferia zeledoni | reverse complement strand
AGATAGATAGATAGATAGATAGATAGATAGATAGATAGATAGATAGATAGATAGATAGATAGATAGATAGATAATTATTGCAGATTTCTCAGATCTGGAATATTTTATATTGGGGTTTTTTTTAGTGAATAAATTACAAATTTATCTACCTTTACTGATATCTATGATGTCCTTGGACTGCATGTACACTGAAATAATTTTAAGTGGCATGTTTCCTGTATTTGAAAGACCAAGTTCTGGAATAAATTTGGGAAAATGTGGTCTGTTTGGATATGTTGAAAAAGTCTTTTCTGCCAGTCTAGTTACATCTAAGGCAAGCAAATATGATAGAATTTTCTCTGAGACTCTGTAAGTGTTAGTATGTGGGGTAATAGTGTTCTTTCTTTGCTATATATGAAGAATATGAGAATGTATTTTACTTGACTGTAAACTACAATTTTCAAGTTAATCAAAGGAACTGTCTTGTGCATTTCAGTTCTGTGCTAAAATAAAGAAGTCATAAAAACCGGTTCCAGTTCTTCACAATTGGGATCAAGAACGCAACAATAAAGAAACACCTACCATAAGTCCATGTAGCAGAGCCATGGCAGGCTTCTGTTTTAACTGAAAAGGAATGCAACATTTGCCAGGTGTGTGTATGGCAAAAGAAGAGGAAAAAAGTTAGTGAATTTAAGCACATAGCATAGGAGTTATGGTGTATTTACAGCTGCTGCTTCTCTGAGGAAATATGTCTCAAACTGCAAGAGAATACAATGTTATGGTCAAAGATGTACAAATGCCATTGACTAACGTAAATGCAAACTTTAGATTGTAAATAAGTTTCGTTCGTGTTTAATATTGCAAAGAACTAGTGAGATTCTAAACAACCTGTGCTTAAAATCCACTGTGCATTGCAGAACTCACCTTTGTAGTTCACTGATGTCTTAAATTGTTTTCCCACATGTATGAGAATTGTCCTATGTCTGGTTCAGCCATACTGTCATTTATATTAATAATATTAATATATCTGAGCTTTGATGTCTTAGTTATAGGCTGATCAAGGTCTAACATCATGGTAAGCAATAGGAAAAATCCCCAAAGTTATATGAAGTCCCCAGCCCAGAGAGCTAGAACTTTAATTTTTTTTTAACCATGCACATATATGGGATTAATATCTCATTAATATGTTCTTTCCCTCTGTCCTATAGTAGTGGATTTTTCCAGCTTAAAACAATGCATTGCTAAGCAACATTGGAAGAATACTTTTCTCAAAGCAGAAATTTTACTGATATTCCATGTGAATACTTTCTAGACATTTACTTCCTGTAACACCATAGTAAGCTCCAGCAAGAATGGAATGCAAGAGAATGCAACCAGCACACAGCATAAACTTCAGATTAATAATTTTCTTTAGATTCATATATCTATAAGAATACCCCCAAACACAACCCTAATATTCATCTGAAAGGATGATAAGTATCTGAAAATACTTAGATTAATATTTTTCTCTCAAATATCAGGGAATTTATTTTGTTAAAAAAAATTGTTATTTGTCTTTTAAGCTCTTAATTCTAAGACCTGAAGCTCATGAAATATCTATTTTCTTGGTATCTTGCAAAGCTTCTTTTCACTAGCTTGTCCCAAGTTGCTGAAGAGGAGATCATCAGAGCAACAGAACCTTTATTTCATTGGATTTGAGCTCCTGCTTCAGGGAATGAAACTTTAAAGATTTTTTTTTAAGGTCTTCTGGTTAAAAATCTACAATTTTGCTAAACTTATGGGGTTTGTTTTGTTCTGTTTTGTTTTTGTTTTTGTTTTGCTTTCTTTTCATTAAAAAGATTAACGTTTTTTGTTACCAACCATTTCTTGGGGATCTCACAGCTTTTCTATGCTCTGTTTGGACACTTCCGTATGTCCTTGTCTGTAACATGGTGGTGACTTCTGACTGAACTGTTTAGGAACAGGATAAGGATTTAACTGTGTTATGTTAAATAGTTTGAATTTGTATGCATCCTTATCTACTTTGTGTGAAGAGTGGTTTCTAAAATCAACAGACTGAGTTTGTCCATTGAAAAACAACTAATGTAATCCATAAGACAGGTTTTAAATATGCACTCCATATTGATGCTAATAATGGTAATATAGAAATTAATTATATTTTGCTTTCCTCAAACAGAATATATGTGAACTGAATTGAGAAGCTGTATAATGACATTCATTAGCACTATTGGCATGGGCATATGCTAGACATCATGGAAAAACTGAAATTAAAAGTTGATTTTCATACACAAATGAAATTGAACTATAAGTTGTTCACACTAGCTGAAACCTTTCTTTACTTTCAAAATATGACAGAAATTAATCAAGCCACACTTGCATGTTTATATCTTAGCTAGTTTTTTCTCAAGTACTCTCATTAACCAGTGCAGGTATGTGATTGATAAATTGGTAGCTCTTGACGCTGTATCTCCTGAACATGTATTTTCACACTCTATAATTTCCTTCCTATTTCCTCATAAGAAAAAATTGTTGTTCTATTCTCTCATCCTATCAGTTTAAGAGTTCTCTAAAGTAGATATCTTTATTTACTACAGTGCTCTCAGATGCTTACCCAATACATTTATACCTTTGGGCACTGCATCTCCACTGATTGCAGCTAAATAGGATATAAAGATCTCACATCACTGATCAAAACTTGGAGATACTGAGTTTTCTTATTTATCACAGTAGCACCAATTTCTACAGAATAATTTCAAATTATGTTCCCATAGACACTGGAATATAACAAAAATTATGGCTCTTAGGTATTCTTTGGGTTACAGTGACTGATTCTGCAGAAATTTTGCTTGTGTTTTATGTAAGTTATACATGGAATTCTATTTAAACAAATCAGTTGTATCTTGCATTTCTCTTTACCATTGTTTAAGAGCATTCAGGCTTCATCACAGTTTGACAGTTTAGTTTGCCATTGTAGCTTAGTCATTTCCTGAACAGCCTGTCTCTCAGCCTGCTATCCCCTGCCAACAGGAATTAGATCTGAGGAATGTTTTAAGCAAATAGTCATACTTCAGACACTAAATGTTTCTGAAACCTCCTTCTCAATGTCTCTTTCAGGTGAAATCTCACACTTTGCAGAGTTCACTTTAATCTGTGCCTTGGCACTTGATTCTATGCCAAGATTTCCTTCCTGACTTACCAGCCTACTGTACTTCCTTCACTGTCCAGGAAACAGGTCACAAGCTAACATTTCAGGAGGCAGACTGGAAACATATAAGTGGCTCACTCTCCTTGGCAGAAGGCAGTTAGACTATAGACTTCACTGTCACAGGTATTTAGATTGTTTAAAGACTCCATAGGTGCAAAAAACATTCAGACAAATCCCCAGATGAAAAAGACAACGAGGTCTGTCAGGCAGTGTGACATAATTTCTGCTTCAAAAATGGCATGTAGGTAGTGTTACTGGGGCACTGGCAGCAAATGTTGTCTTTGATCTCCCATTTGGTTTTAGGAATATGATTTGCACAACATCAGAAACAGAATACTTTGTTAAGATCGTATCTCCTGATCAAGATGTGTTCTTTGGCTAAGAAAACATAAAAATACAGCTCTCATTGCATTTTCTCACTATATCCAGATTTGCCCATCTCAACATAAGCATCTCCTTTGATTAATTTTCACTGTGGCCAAAAGTGGATTTTTCTTAGCCAGATCTTATGGTATTTCTCTTTAATATTACTTTTTTCTTATTTTTTCTTAATTATACCACTTGTACATTTCATTAATGGAGGAAATTTTGTGCCATTGATTTGCAGCTCATGTATTAGTGCTAATTCTAATCTAAACCCATGCAATCCTATTATTAAGCAAGGGGACTGAAGTATTTTCATTTTTCTTTCAGTTTAGAAGAATTTTAATAAGGGAAGAAAGTCGGAATACATTTGTGATTACAGAGGAAAAATATGGCTTTGTATGCTGGGATTTTTTTCATATCAGTGACTTGTGGCTGTCTATTTCCCTATGCAATATATCAGAAAACAGAGATATCCTGTGTGCCTGAGGCTTAATCTTATCCTTGGCACGAGCAAGTCCCAGAGCCAAATATTCAAAAATAAAGTTTCACTTCTTCCCTAGTGGTTGTGTGTTGACAAGTGCATTAGGATCCATTTGTATAAATGATCTTCAAGTAGCTGTCAGTAAGATCTATGTTTAAACATTGCAATGAAAATTCCTCAACAGATCAGATCACAACAATCAAAGAAAGGAAATTATCAGGTAAGCAAAAATTTTAGTGTGTCTTTCATGGTCACAGGGAACAGTCACATTTTGGATTTCTGAAGTGGTCATTTCTCAATCTAGAGAGAGAAAGAGGAAATGATGGAGAACGATGCCAGATTCCTTCGGACCTAAGGAGATTTTCCCTAAGGAAGCATACAGCAATGCTTCAAATCTAATACTGGTGGAGATTAAAGCTGATGTTATGCTGTTTTGGAAGATCAGTGGGGGTATATTAAACATTTTGTTAGAAGCAGCAGAGATATTTTTCAAACTTTTAAAGAATAAGAATTGAGAGTGTTGAAATCAGGCTTTCATTGCATACATGCACTGCGCCAGCTTGTGCTTGATTGCTCCAATGCTTTGTTATTTCAAACTGGCAGTCTATCTAGCTCTAGAGATGCTTTTTAGATGGATTTATATTTTAATTACTCTTCAGGTTTACCCTCACACATTATCTTGTGTCACAGGTGCAGCACTCAATCTTAGCTGAGTGTCTGTAGTTTGAATCAGTTGTCATCTTGTCTCTTTCTGCTGTGGAGAACTGACTCTGAGCCAATGCTCTATGGGCAAGTGCCAACTGTCAGTTCATCACCCCTCTAAATACTGAGTAATTTGCATGACTACTAGGATGGTGAAATAATCTCAGAGGATGAGAAGCCAGCAATGTGAGGTATTTATAGATGGACATGCTGACAGTTTTTAACTGGCTGTAAATATCTGACTGTAGGACAGGCCTACACAAAAGACTGGTTAGAGAAGAGGTACTTTAGTGACATCTGGCCAGCTCTAACATTATCTGTTATGTCCAGGGAAAACAAGCCAAGGTACAGACAATTGTCTTGGGCGAGGAATACTAGAAGTTGTTGAACTACACTTGCCAGAATGGAGAGATAGACTATTCTGTGAGCAGCTGGAAGAAGTCTCACAATCACTGGAATTTGTTTTCATGGAGGACCTCAACTTAGCAGATGTCTGCTGGAATTACAACACAGCAGCAAGGAAACCATTGAGGAGGTTTCTGGAGTGGAAGGTAAGTGCCTGATAAAACTGGGGAGGGATCCATCTGGGAAGGTGTCTTACTGGATGTGTTGTTTGTGAACAAAGATGGACATGTGGGTGACATGATGGTTGGAGGTCATCTTGGACACAGCAACCAGGAAATGGTAGTTTTTTATTCTCAGAGAAGTAAGGAGGAGATTCAGCAAAACCACTACCTTGGCCTTCCAAAGGGCTGACTTAGGCCTGTTTAGGAGACTGGTTGACAGATTCCCTTGGGAGGCATTTATGAAGGGCAAACAGTCCAGGCAAGTTGGACATTCCTTAAGAAGGAAATCCTAAAGGCTCAGGAGCAGGCTGTCCCCATGTTCTGAAAGATGAGCCACTGGGGAAGTAGACCAGTTTGGCTGAACACAAGTTTTGCTGAACTGAGGAATAAAAACTACAGTAAAGGACCTGAGGGTCATGGTCAGTGTCAAGTTGAATATGAATGAGCAGTGTGCCCTGGCAGCCAGGAGAGCCAACCGTGTCCTAGGGTGCATCGGGCAGAGCATCGCCAGATGGTCAAGGGAGGGGATTGTTCCGCTGTGCTGTGCACTGGGGTGGCCTCACATTGAGTTGTGTGCAGTTTGGGGCACCAATATTGTCTTGGGTTGAGCTGGTAAAATGTCAGCTGCCCAAAGAACAGAGTTAGCCTCCAGCTGAGAAAAGGGAGAAAGGGAAAAAAACCCTCCAAAACTAGTTTTATGCTGAAACTAACTACATGTATTTATACAGAAAAGAAAAAATTAAGAGAAAACTACAATATAACACACACTTACACAAATTATATACATATATATATATATATAAAACAAGAAATAACTTCCCACTCCCCAGTTAATACAAAGTCTATAAGTACTCTAAAAGACACCTAACAAGAAACAGAAAGAGTAACAACAAAATATTTCTACTTCCCTGAACTGAAACAAAAGGCAAGTAGTGGCAGCAGCAGGAGCAAGGCCTAGCACAGGAAAACAACTCTGGCACATCTTGCTCGTACGTCGGCCATGGTGGAACTGACTAGGCCACTCCCACACACTGGATTTTACTCTTTTTGAGATGATGTAATATGGTATGGAATACAATATTATTGCCTAGAAGAAGTCAGCTGTTAGCTAGCTCAGCCCAGCTAAAGGCAGCTAACAACTCCAGGCCTAGTCTGAACTTTAAAACCTAAATTTAGACCCACCTAGCTAAACCCATAACAACAATCTAAGAAAGAAGTAAAGTTATTAGAAAGCACCCAAAAGAAGGCTACAAAGATAGTAAAGGGGCTAGAGGGGAAGTTATATGAGGACCTGCTGATATCACTTGGGTTCTTCAGCCTGGAGGAGTGTGCTGGTTTAAAGGTAAACTGGCAGGAGAAAGGAACGTAACACAAAAGAAATAAGTCAGAGTTACAATTTAATAACAATATTTCAATAAATGCAATGGCACAAAGAGAAAAATTGGTTTTAACCCACAAAACCCCATAAGTATAACCCAGCACCCTGGGGCACAAGCACAAAGGGGTTTGCTAGCCCCTGTGCTGAACCCTATGTGGTTCTCCCAAGTCCAAAGTAAAAGTCCAAAGTAGGAAACCTGTTGGTGCAGATGACAGTTGCAGTCTGGTGGAGGGTGGTGTTCTCCTGTCGAGGTTTTGGTCCTCCTCTTGATCCGACGAGTGCCCCACAAGGTCTTCTTACCCCAAGATATGCACCCCCAGGTCCAGGTGGGAGCACCCAGTACCTCCCCCAGGGCGGGGAGTCCCATAGTGGGTGATCTGACTCTGTCAGTCATGGGGTGTTTTGGAATAGTTGATGGCCCCTTAGCAGATATGCCCCCTCAGTCTGGGTGTGAAGGTGCTAAGAACTCCCTGGAGGGGAGTTATCACAGCTCTTATCTCACAGATGTCTTTCACACCCAGCTCACACCCTGAGTGGTCAGGTGTGCCCTGGACAGCTGTTGCAAATGGTCCATTGTTCTTGTGAAATGAATAGAGGGGATAGAATACATAGTTTTGATCACCCCCACACAGTGATAAACTGGTCCCACCTGCTGAACTAGGACAGAGAGACTGTCTGCAGCTTCCTCACAAGAGAAAGAGCAGGGACAGGCATCGATCTCTTCTTTTTGGTGTCCAGTGATAGGATCTGAGGGAACGGCATGGAGATGTTTCAGGAGAGGTTTAGGATGAATTTTAGAAAAGGGTTGTTCACCTAGAGGGTGGTGGAGCAGAGGGTGTCTGAGTGCTGGAATAAGCTTCCTGGTGAGGTAGTCACAGCATCAAACCTGCTAGAGTTCAAGAAGCATTTGGACAATGCTCTCAGAGACATGGTAAGATTCTTGGTGTTGTCCTGTGCAGGCTAGACTTGGACTTGATGACCCTTGTGCATCCCTTTTAACTCAGAATATTCTGTAACTCTATGAGAGTTTATGACATTTCAAAAAAGAGGCAGACAACTCAGGACGACCAAAAGGATGACATGAGGTTATACAGAGAGAAAATTAGATGGGCCAAAACCCAAGTAGAACTTAATCTGGCTACTGCCATAAAAGATAGTAAAAATGTTTCTTTAAATACATTAGCAAAAAAAAAAAGAGGTTTAAGGAGAATCTTCATCCATTATTGGATGTGAAGGGAGACAAAGTGACAAAAGACGAGGGAAAGGTTGAGATACTTAAGTCCTTCTTTGCCTCATTCTTTAGCTGCAAGACCAGTTGTCCTGTGAGAAACCAGTCCCCTTAGCTGCAAGACAGAGATGGGAGCAAAATAAAGCCCATACAAGTCTATGGGGCTAGAGGGGATCTATAGTAGTGTAGTGAACGCGAGAACTGCTGGTACATCTGCTTTATTTATTGTTATGGCAGAACATATAAGCCCCAGGAAAGGGGCGGTAGCATGTTCAAATAATGCATGAGATCTTTCCATGAATCAGCATTGTTCCTTCAGGGGACATGTGCAGGCATCCACTCCGCCTTTGGCAGCCCCACTTGCTTCTGGGAAATGCTGTCCTCCTGTCGTACCTCTGCTTCTGGTCACTGGTACCCATGTCCTTTAAACCTTCACCTAAAACTGACTACCACAGGGATTATAATTATTTTTTTAAATTAAAAACAAAACAAAAAGGGGAGCGAAGGGGGGGAGGGGGAAGTGATCTAATAACCTCTATTTACTCATTATCAAGACTTGACAAATCTCCTGGGTATAAATTACAACATGAAGCGCATGTGGAATGTATTACACATGTTCCAATGTTTATAAATTTATGTGTAAAAATTTTAAAAGTGAGGTATCAAGACATTAAAATCAGAACTATATCAGCAACCAGCTGACATTGGTTTTGCAACAAAATTTGGTTCAAATTATGGTGCCAACACAAAAGTCTGATATACAGACTGGTTTTATTGGTGCTTCCTGTTATGGAACAAAATTTTGTTACAGCTGGAATTTATCCAACTTGTATTCAAGTTTTATTCCAACTTGTATTCATGTTTAATTAATAATACAGAGCAAATGCAAACATGATTCTAAGAAACTCTTGACTTTGCTTCTTTCTCCTATTTGTTGTGACTTTTGCCTGCAAAAGATGAATAGCAGTGACAACTCAACCTGAAAACATTGGTGGCATGAAGACATTTTGAAAACTTTTGGTATGATGGATCAGATTACTGGAAAATTTTCTTTGAAAGGTCTGAATAATTTAAATAAACTTTGACTACCATTTCAACTTACTGTAAAAGAATATGAGAGAACCAATTATCTAGATATTTCTACCAGAGCATTTAATGAGAGTTGTGAGGTGTTTGTAAATAGATGTACTCCTCACCATGTGACCAGAAACTTCACAGATGAATTTTTCAATTTGGGCACAGTTCCCAGACACCTTTATGCTCATGTCCACTGACTCAGTTTTTCAGTCCTATATGCCAAACTGAGAACTCTGTGTACATATAATCCTCTTCTCTTTGATTTTACTTGTACTATTACATCCTTTTCTTCGCTCAAAATAAAATTATCATTATTATATAAAAAACATATCTATTACAGGCACTCTTTTTTACCACATCAGAAAGTAAATCTACTTCAGGAATTATTTTATGTATTTCCATTATATCATGCTTGCTTTGGGGTTAAGGGACTTTGAAGAAAAAGAAACTAATATGAGTAAAGCATATTTATTAGTTTGATTTTATCTACAGAGTTATGAACAAATCCTCATTCCACATTATTTAATTTTCTTGCTGTCTCTGTTTTCTTATACACACACAGTTTGAATACCTACAATCTAGTTTTAGCTCTTCCTTACCTTTTATCAGTGCTGGCATTTCCATTTTCTTTTCTTACCAGTTTCTTGTTCTCTGTATTTGTACATGGTATTGTAATATGACTACCCATGGCTCCATGGAATAGATAAACTACTCTTTTCTCTCATTACATCAAAATGGTTGAACAAAATCATGGGACCATTAGTGAAAATTAATTGCCTGGGAGTAATTTTTCTTTCCTTTGATTTGGGCTCTAGTCTGGGATTTGGTGGTTCTGTAGTTAGCTTGCACCAGTGCAGTTGTCTGACAGGAACACATAAAAAGAAATCTGAGGGTGACTGGAAGGCCTAGTAGCCTGCATGGTATTTACTGTACAATAGTGGTTTTAAAGAGCAGTATTAGGGTTATCACAGGGTTATCTAAGAAAAGAATTATTGAAACATGAAGTACCATCTTGATCCACAGGTCAGCAAAACATGTCAAACATTAAAAAGGATTATTGAGAGGAAGACAGCTGTTTATTTGGGATATTAATTGTTTATTTGTTTGGGATTTTGATTGTTTGTTTGTTTCCTTAATGAAGAAACAATCTCATAAGGAATGGCAGAAATAAGGGGCTTCCTTTAGAAAAAAGGCATGAGGCCATGGGTCTGCCACTGCTTGGTAAAGATGTAGTTTCAGAATTTATGTTGCAGATAGAAGTCCACCAAATAATCAAAACCATCATCATTAATTACACGTGGAAAAACAAATTTTCGAAAGACAGCTCCATCAAGCCAAGAGCTATATCTTCCTTTCCACTTTATCTTTGCAATGGTTTTCTTGTACAATTTTTTTTTCTTTTTGTCTCTTTAGATGATAAACTCTATTAAGTGGGAGAATATCATAAATTATTTTAGATAACTTCAATATAAACCTAGGCTGAATGCCAGTTTTGTTTTACAATGGAAAGCCTTTAATTTAAGCACCATTCCCATTTTTAAAGTCTATCCCATCCTCCATCCTTCCATATGCAAATGCCTCAAAGGCATCCCACAAACAAGAGTCTGGAATTGAATCCATTGCAAATTCTGTTGCATAAGCTGAACATCATACACAT
>JAWWEV010000095.1:35889190-35902086 GCA_035583235.1 Hafferia zeledoni | reverse complement strand
CTGTATAGATCCACGGCATGTCTGCCTCTTGAATACCATAAGGTACTAAACTTTCCATCTCAAAAACTGAATAGAAGACCTGGAAAATGTTCAAAGGCAGCAAGAAAGCTAATCAAAACCTGTGGCACCAAAGAACAATTAAATAGGCTTATATTCATCAGCCTGAAAAAGATGCAAGTGAGAGTGGCTGTGGTAAAGTTTTATAAAATCATGGCTGGCAGAAAAGCAGTGGAAATGGAACTGCTGTTAAAGCAACAGGAGAGTCTGGAAGGCTGGAGCAAGATCACATCCTGCAGATAGTATACCATACATACACGACTTTGTGCTGTCCTGTCATTTCTGCCCTTCACCTGTATGTGTGGCTATGTGTGAAGTGAGATAGGATGCAAAAAGCAATCAAGAGTCTGAGACAAAACTATTCAAAAACACTGTTTTACTACCAATGCTATATTCAGCCAAGGCATTAGCTGCAGGGTCAACTCTTCTTCCTATACATACACAACTTTACGGAGCTCCACAGAGATGAAGTGAATTCTGCCAACAGACATCTGACTAGTATGCTTCAAATGTCTGAAAACAACAGTGTATTTAATACAGTAATAGAAAATATAAATTAAAATATCTCATAAATATCTGTCAAGAATAAACTCGGAGACATCTATGGTCAGACTAAGATCCCCTGATAGATTTCAAGAAAAGATCATTTTCAAGTGTTAACACTGCCATATTATTTAGCAAAGTTGACACAAGGCCTACTTCAGTTGCTGACCTAATTTAACAAAAAGTCATCGCATGGGACAGACTTTTAGTGACTCTGAGGACAGAGCATAAGAAAGAGATCAGTGATGAAATCCTGCCATATGCTGTAACATATGTACAATAACATTCAATGCTTGCACTGCAATAAATTAATGTCAACATCAGGGTCTCTAATTTAAGCATACCATGATAAAACCCAAACTGAGTTTTACCCAGAGAACAGCTACATTTAAATAAAATAAAACCTGGAGAGTTGTCCAATACTATTACTCTTCTGAAAACCTAATAACAAACCTAAGTACTATATTTTAATTTTAAACATTGACTGTTTTCTGTTACAAATGACATTAATGTTATAGCATCTGATGGTATTAAACTGAATGAGGTAAAATACCCCATATCTCTTTGTGTGACTTCTTGACAGAATAAAGGGCCTAATTCAATTATTATTATTTGCCAATTTTACCCAAAGGCTCCTTCTAGTCTGGAGATACATTGCTTTCTTTATGTTATAAATAGTAGGCACATTCTGGTCCTACTCCAAAGAATTTACAGTCAGTGACTATTCAAAGACTTTACATTGTGCTTAAAATACAGTTCAAGAATTTTAACTGACTTCAAAAAACCCACAGATGTTCTCAGTATTAAGTTTATTGAAAGATTTTTGTGGAACTTGGGCTTAAGACCTCAATCTAGCACAGATCTTGGGGAGTTGTAACTTTAGATCACTAATCATTCAAGAAAAACGAGCTACAAATAAGTACAGCACGATATGGAAATAACATTAAATCTATCTGGAAATTAAAGGAAACAACATCTTACATATGTTTTATGGAAATAATGTAAAAAGACATTTCTGCAACTGCTCCTTTTGTCTGAAGTTGGATGGGATTTTGAGAACTGTTAGAAGTCAACTTTCTTGCTTTGTAACAAAACAAAGTAAAATCTAACAGAAAGTCCAGTATGCCAATTTAAAAAAAAAAAAAAAAAAGTCATTTGGATATGTTCCGTGATCAGCATGAAGGAAAAGTAGACAAAACAATCAAGGATTCAATGGAAAACTGTTCCAGAAGGCTGGGGGATTTTTATATAGCCATGACTATATACCATGTGAAACTGACTATAAGTTGAAATCAACTATGGGTACCATAGGAAGTCATACTGAAAACATAGTAGGGTGAAATTTAGAAGAGATTATATCTCTGTAAATAGGTGTTTCTCAGAGATAATATTTAAAATAATGCAATTTTAAAGAACAGGGAATAGGATCGAGGCAAGTGTACAATCACAACTTTGGAGAGGAATGTGTGGGATGAGATGAATGATGAGAGGAGCAAGAAACTGATTGCTTTTTTATCTGCCCATTGCTGATTATTTTTCCTGCCAGATTTCTTAATTTCTTTTCTCAAATACAGAACCAACTAAGTTTTACCACTATAAATGTGATTTCACCAGTGATGCCTCAAGTAACAAGATGCAGAAATAAGAGAAAAACTGTCCTTCAAAATCTAACTTACAGTAACTTACACTGAATTTGTACCACTGTTAAATCTCATAATCTAAAAGATGTATTTCTGTATATTTCTGTGCATGTTAGAAACTAATGAGAGTTCTATTTCTTTGTAACTATGTTCAACAAAGATAATTTTGTGCATATTGTACAAAAGTTTACATTTCAAAACCTGCTACATATATAGCAAACTAATAGGTAATGGCACAACAGCAGAAAAACAGAGAAAAACACAGAAAATAGCAGGGGCTCCAATTAATTACCAAGACCAGCATAGTTCTACACTAATTCTGGGCCTCATTGTCCCTAGTTGTAGGCTATATTTCCTGTATTATTATTTACAAAATTTTTGTTTTGATGATGGTTAGTTAATTCTTTTGCATTGTTATGAAATACGCTAACTACTCTTACTAAGAGTTCAAGATAGGATAATGCAGTACATTTGTCCATCAGGGTCCCCTCTTGCACATGGATTGAACACTGTGAAAACTATCCATATGTTGCAACACATGGCAGAATTCCAGGATCTCTTCATATACCTGATTCCCCATTCCCCCTGTAAATAAATGGCTCTTTCACAGGGGGATACCAAATTAATTTGGGCCACTTACTGGATGATTTTGTATTTTGCTAGGGTAGATTGATGAGAATAACTGAGAAACTAAAACAGACAACAAATTCTTTTTCAACTTAAATAAAAAAAAAATACAATTCAAAGTGCAGTTATAGTGTATAGGGCATATTTTTTGCTTTTTCAGTAGATTGTTTAGAGGTTATTTTTTCCATCCCGCTTCTGACAAACCACTAATGGTAAGTAACCTGTAGATGGTAAGTTTTTTTATTATTCTAGCTTTTTTTTTTTTCTCAAGTCCTTTTGGAAACTGAACTTTATGGTACATCTAGAATGCTCAGTTTCAAAATTACCTTTAAAATTACCTTAAATATACCAAATAAACCTCTGTGCTCAGCATCTGGAATGCAATCAAACTTTCAGTTCCACTTCATTCCATTTGAAAGATGAACCAGAAATGCTTCATTCTTCCTAGCATGTGATTCTATATATCCCCACACTATAATAACACATAAATACACCAAACTTCTATTGCTATTTTCTAAAGAGAAATACTGGAGACTGGAATAACTATGAGAGCAACTGAAAATAAAATCTTGACTTGTGGTAGGGAATTACTTGGCTCTTTCTAATGGTATCTAATATTTTCATAATCATCATAAAGAATGGGCAGTAAAATCTTGACTAGGTTTTTGAGAACATAGAATGGCACCCTGGTCAGATGAAAAACTGATTTGAATAATCATGAGCCTTGTTTTGTGCACAGTACATAGTTTTGAATACCCAAAAATACAATCCTATGGAAATGACAGTCAGTAAACTATTGTCCTTACCAGATGTCCATTCCACTATCAACTGTAAATGTTTTGCAGCTAATAATAGCGTTGAAGGAAGAATATGAAGACAAATCCTCCAATGAGAGCAAAATCTGTAGGAAGAGAAACCAAGATCCCTGAAAAATGAGCAGGAAAAAAGAGTGAATTTCTACTTCTGTTCTTGTTTTGTTGACCTGCTTAGATCAGCGCTGGGTGCTAAAGTTAGTGCAGTTAAAGAACAGCTGCAACATTTACAGCAACCTGCAGGTCCTCCACGGAGCTCAAACTGAAACAAAAATGGGAAGTGGCATCACAGAAAAAGCATTTTTTAGAGCTTTTAATTTATTTTTCTTCAGCTGTACACCAATGAATTCATTCCAGTTGATCAAGTCAGATTTCTGGATATGATAGGACAGAGCAAAGCAAAAGCACTCAGGGTAACAAAGAAAAGTATTAGAAATTTCAAAATATTAGAAAGTTGAATTAACTCAAGTTTAAGTATAATTTACTACATATGCATATATAAAATATCTTTCAAGCCATGTGAGACCATTTCAGAGTGCACTTTTAGCCAGGAATAGCTTCAAGTCAAATAATTTATGATTGAATTTTAGTATTTCTTTCAGAAAGTTACCTTGCCTTAATTTCAGACCAGAAAGAATCCACTGGAAGAATGCTGGGGATTTTATTTCAAAGGTCATTACACTACTGAAAATCCACTCCTCAGATCCAGTGTGTTTCTATTTAATTTTTACCTTTGGTTTATTAGACTCATTATGGCCATTTTCTGAAAGCAGGAGCAGGATTACATTACCTTACACCTTTCCCCATGTAAGTAATTCAAAACTAGTATTAAATTGCCAGTTGCCATTCTGATGAATTAAAATATAAGATTATTTTTTATATATATTTATTACTTCAAAGTATTTTTAATGTGTCTTGAATCTCTCTTGTGACTCTCTGATGAATCACCTCCAAACTTTCTTGAGTAGGAAAAATAATCAAATTTCATTGGGTTTACTTTCTGAAAAACACAGTACCAACCACCACAGTGTATCACTGTAGTTGGATATATATATATATATAAATAAAAATATAGAAACTTATATAAGTTTCTTAGAAAGTTGTAGGAAAAACAATAATGATCATCTAGTCATGTGCTTCACCATAAAGTAGATTTTATTGTATACATATAGTAGGAGTGTAATCAATATACTGCTGATTGAGTGAAGCTATTAATAAGTGTTTGGTATCAAGGTGTCCAAAGGTGTTTGTTTCTTCATGCTACTTTGGACTGAAAACTACAGGCACTTTTATGACTTTTAAATTATAAAAGCCTAAGATATCTTAACTTGTCACTGAAGAGTTTTCCATAGCCACAAGTAAGTTAATCAGAGCTCATCTTCAGATGTGAAAAAGTGTCCCAGAAATTAAGTATTTGATGAGTTTAAAGACCTAAAGCAATGTAAAGCTAACCCATGTATAAACATTTTTAACAATGATTTGCTGTGATTCACAGCCATTATCTAAAACAACAGCATAATCATAGCCTAAATCTTCAGGAGTCTGATTTGGAGAGCACATCACAATGAAAAATAAATGGGGTTTTATAATAGGTTTATATGTAGGTGGATATGTCTACAACTTACGCAGCCACTGATATGTTTGACTGCAGTTAGGCAGATGAACTGGAATGAAACAGCTAGAAGTTTTTCCCCATATTTCAGTCAGGTTGAATCTTCTTCAAATGCAAAACTCGTTCAGTAACTCTTTTGTTCAGTTTGTGTTACAACTTCCCAATAAACCATTAATTAAATATTATGAGGACTGGCAATAGCAGGCTAATTCTTATTAGCATCAAAATTTTGCCCAAACCTTTTTGATTTGCACAAAACTGGAAATCTTTAGAAAAAACTCTTCTTGTAGATTTCCATGTAGCTACTGCCAATCAAAAAAAGAAAAGAAAAGCAGGCAAAACTGAAAGAAACTAATAGTTCAGCAGTATCTTTCAAAATTGAATGGTTTGAGATTTCCTGAATGATGACCTGAGCTCCTCTAGTGGACAGTATATCTGACACCAGAAGTTTTCCTATAAAAACCAGGTCAAAATAGTGTATTTCATGTACACGCATAAGCAAATGACTCCTTGCAACTTGCAGAAGTAATTTTGCTGCGCAGGTGGCATGCAGCCCAGGTTCATGGGCAAGTCACACTAGTCCATCTAGCCTGAGCTTTTTGCTCAAGTAGCTTAAGTTTTACATCTTGCAGACCATAAACTGCATCGACAGAGCAAGCCCAACTTGAGGATTTTGAGGCCTATGCATCTTAGCATGCTAAAATGACCTTGTCTTTTGGACAGAACAACACCAGTTTCTGAATCAAGAAGCAAATAATACCATAAACATTCCCTCCTAAAAGACCATTTTTTATTATCCTGTTTACATTTCTGTCTATGAATAATATAAAAGCTGCATCCAAAGAAGATGCAAAGATTGCAGAGAAATTCAAAAGCTCTCATGGCATGTGAAAAATACATCCCAGGAAGAGTAGCAAGTACAAAAAAAAGTCAAAAGGAAATTAAAACTGCATGCCAGATGTAGTGTGAGTAGCATGTAAGAGACATTACACAAAATGACTGCTCACAATAGCAGAACATTTATATTCCAGTAGCTACCTTTAGTCCCTATGTAAATGACTTTTTCCCTTCATTTAGTCAAGTAGGAGGAAGAAATGCAAGTACTTCATGTATTGAGTGCCCCTTTCTGAGTTTTAAAAGCACCTCCTTTTCTGCATAGGATGCATGCAGGGTTGTAGCTAGATAACTGTACATTTTTGGTGTTCCTTTTGCAGAGAGCTATCTGGAAGTAAAGCCAATGCTTTAGACTTTGACAATGTGCTAAAACAAGCTTATCTGTCTCCCTGTTTGGAAAATGGTGGGAGATACTGTGAGTTTGTGAGGCAAGAGTGGCATCTTTTACCATTTGGTGGGTTTTTCCCATTACATAGCAACAGACTTCAATGATGTTATTTTATATTTCAATATTTATTCTATCAACAAGTAGTTCCTTCTAGTAAGAGAGAAATATCAGTGTCCTGGTTTCAGCTAAGACAGAGTTAATTTTCATCTTACTAGTTGGTACAATGCCATGTTTTGGATTTAGTATGAGAATAATGTTGCTAACACACGGATGTCTTATTTGTTGCCGAGTAGTGCTTAGCCTAAGTCAAGGACTTTCCACTTTCCCCTGCTCTGCCAGCCAGCAGGTGCACAAGAAGCTGGGAGGGAGCACAGACAGAACAACTGACCTGAGCTGGCCAAAGGAGTATTCCCATATCATGGGATGTCATGCTCAGTATATAAAACATGGGGAGCTGGCTAGGAGCTACCAAGCTCTGCTGGAGGATGAGATGGGCATCTTTTAGTGGGTGCTGAGGAATTGTATTGAGCATCACTTGTGTCTTTTGGTAAATTCCCCTCTCTTTGTTATCTCCCTTAGTAGTAGTAGCAGTTGTTGTTATTGTTTTAATCATTATACTATTTTACTTTATTTCAATTATTGAACTGTTCTTATCTTAATCCACAAGTTTTACTGGGTTTTGTTTGGGGTTTTTTTGGTGGTTATTGTTTGTTTGTTTGTTTTTTGGTTTTGTTTTGGTTTTGGTTTTTTAATCTCAATTCTCTTGCCCATCCCACTGGAATGGGATATCAGGAGTAGTCAGTGAGCAACTGCGTGGTACTTAGTTGCTGACTGGGATTAAAACATGACAGGCAGCAAACCCTAAGGCTTAAAACCACCGTGGGGAGTCTTTACATATAACTTTCCAATGAGATAAAAGCAGAAGGATACATCATTCTGGATTTACCATTTGACAGACTAGTATCTCTATCAGTGGTCTGAAGGCAGTAAGACTGCCTGGAAAAATGGATGATGACTTAAAGGTTCTATTTACTAAGAAGTTGAAAGCTACTTCTGAGAAATCTAACAGTTGCCAAAATGAAGCAAGAGCAGGACAACAGTCAGTAGTCTAATTCAACAATTTCAAAAAATACTACAGCAGCAACAATGAAGATTCATTTTGACAATACAATAATGCCACCTCTTTATTGTGTACCAACAAAATGAACTAAGTCCCTAACTAAATGACATGAAAAAAATATTCCTTCTGTGTAATCTGTAGAATAAGGAAAGCCTCTAGCTTTGACATCAAATGATGTGGAAGCATCCTTTGCTCAGATTCAGCTCTGGACTGGTTAGCAGATGTGCAAATGTCACAAAAAGTGTTTAAGCACAGGATCACATGTGGTTTAGGTTTCAGCAGTTACACATCTCACTTTCAAGCTTCTGAACTGTTTACCACTCACTAAATATTTTCATGACTGATCCATGGAAAATATGCTCTGGAAATTATTATTAATAATTGTTTTGGTGATGTAAAAACAGCAGGGTCTGCTCCTACTTCATCCCTGTGGTGAAGAATCAGACTTTTCATTTATACTTTTTAACAATAGCTTTTATATGCTTTGCTACACTTTCCTAAATTTTTATTGCACTTGAAGATCCTTTAGTGTGGCTGAATCTGGCTGAGAGACACTACTGTTAGCCATTTGGGCTGCTGTACTTCAATGCCTACAAATCCAACCTATCCTCTGTAACTTAATAGCTTAAATATTTCTTAAAAAACTCTATCTTATCTACACCAAGCATTTTCTTACTGGTTAAAATGTCAAGACTGAAAAATTCATTAATTTTTTCTAAAATGAGTTGCAAAATACAAAATGCAATTTATTACTTTCAGTCTATAAGTAAGGGTTTATATTTTATTTCCTGCCTTTTCATGCCTGTAAATTTTGGATGTTCCCTGACTCCATACTGACTGAATCCTTTTCCACTTTCATTCACACTGCCAGCATCTCTGTTTTGACCATTAATAATTTTATCTGTCCAGCAAATCTTTGCTGATCTAACATTAGACAAAAATTCGAAAATTTGTGTCAAATTTTAAGGGAATACTTAAGTATATTTAATTCAAGAAAAAATTACTATGTCCTGTTTACAATGAATAACTTTTCATTTTTCAGTTTTAAACTAGCAATCAGCTTCTATGACTGAAGGCTAGCTTATCCCTTTGACGTTGGCTAGTAAGGATCCCTGGAACATAAATACATGTAATAAGCCAATAATTCTGCCTGCATTTCTGCTGCTCTTGAGAGTATCTCAGTTCTGGCAAACAGATGGGTAATGGGAATTAGAAGGAGGGAGGAAAAGCCCCAGCAATAAAAATATAAATCACAAAAGGAAGGAAATCCATTTGGGCCTTGGCAGCAAAGACACCGCTCAGCTAATCCATGCTGAGTGCAATCCAATACTCCTTTATGTAATCCTGTTCTTGTGGAAGAAAATTAAAGTTTAATGCAATAAAGGCTGACACAAATCACTTTTGTTGCCCAGGAGCAGATTAAAGTATAGTTAAAATCATACAAATTTGATTTACTTTCTGCTGTTGTTGCTCTATTTTATCTGGTGACATTTATTTTTTAATTCACAGCATCAATTTTTGATTATTAAACCTACATTCCCAATGTAAGAGGGATTTTGTGATGGAAAGAAGAGGAAACAAAATAGTGACAGCCAAGAAATTATTGGTTCTTAAATGGTACATGTTAAAGTTCTTTCAAAATTCCATAAATTTTCATACATTTCATATGGGGTTTTGCCTTTAATCAATCTGTGTCAAGGGAATGTTAAGGTAGCATAAAGGAAGCAGAGTGCTATAATTTTTAATTGAAAGTGTACAGGTCACTCTTGTTAACTATCACTTTTCTATACATATGCATTTGTTGTTTTTCCACACATTAGAGACCTGTCGACAATGGAACAAACTGAAAATTTCTGTGAGAGAGACAACAATGTAAGAGAGTAGTGCTCCTGATCTTTCATTTTATTATTCCAGCCACCAGCCTCAACATGCTGCTCATCAGCAAAATGACCTGGAAAAAGACAAACATACAAACAAACAAACAAAAAACAAAACAAACAAAACCCCCCAAGATTAAAACAGACCCTGGGCATATTATGTTTCATATGATACGTTCTTTCATGACAGAAGAGGTTATAGTTTATCTGAAATGTTGATAAGACTTATGACTGTGATGAAATGGGATCAGGTTTTTCATTTTCTTTGTCTCCAGCTCCAACATACCCTCTCTCACAATTTCCTTTGGGAAATTTTCCTGGCTACTCTTCACATTGGTGGTACAGCATAACTGCAGACGTATGTGGAGAGAATGCAGGAGTCATTGTAGAGTTACCATTTTTCCCAATAGAGCTATCAAAATTTTACCCAAGGCACTTGAGAAGTTTGTGAAATACAATATGGAAGTGGAAAAGTTGTATAATTTCTCCAGTATTTCACTTCTTCACATGCATTTTTGCAGCAGTATATCTGCAGGTGTATGACGCATTCTTAGAGAAAGAAGGGGCTACTGCTGAATAGAACTGGAGCTAAAAACATACCTTAAAAACATGAAAAGATTTATTTAATTTTCTTTGTATTTCCTCTCCTCTTTCAGAGGTAAGGAAAAGCCAACATGTTGTGGCAGTGCAAGCCTCAAGCCCTACAGTTAGATAAAAGGGATTCTCCAGAACAGGTTTATGAGCAGCTATTTGCCCCGGGAATGCCACTTTGCCAGGAAGAACAGAGAGGAAATAAATCACCAAAAAACTGCAAAATCTAGTGTCCGAGGAGAACTCTACAGAAAGAAAATAAATTTTGTAGGGTTTTATTGTGTCTCAGTGACACCCAGCTAACTCTTTAAGAGAAGCTATTTCACATCATCTAAAAATCTGTTCTTACCTTACATCTATTCTTACCTGTGCTAAGAGATTAGGCCATGAGCAGTTGCACCAGGCAGACCAAAATAAAAATGTAACTTAAGAATTATCTCCTTCCTGAATTCAATATGCATGCCTATTTGAAACTGGATGTTTCTCAAACTGCTTTATTCATCCATTTTTTTTTTTTTTTTAACTCCTATTTTAAAATTACATAGCTTGAACTTGGGCACACTTCTGATTGGTTTTCCTCTTTTTTTTTTTCTTCAAAGCACCAGTTGTCATTTTTTGGAATGTAGAAGTGTGTCAGTAGGGAGAATATGGTAAGATTTGTATAAAGTTTGAGGACACAGTACTAACAACACAGTATTATTTAGAGACAATATACTTTAAAAGATAATATTTCCAGCTGAGAAAATGCAAGCATCTCATTTTCCCCCTTTCCCTCTTTTATATATATATGAAGAATACCACAACACCGTAGTTTATTACCCTGTTATATTGTGATCTACTCTAATTATATGGGATCAGTCAGCAGTAGGAAAATGTGCTGGTTTAAAAGTAAACTGGCAGGAGAAATGAACACAACACAAAAGAGATTACAGTCAGAGTTACAATTTAATAAAAATATTATAATAAATGCAATGGTACAAAGAGAAATTGGTTTTAACCCACAAACCCCAGAAGTATAACCCAGCACACTGGGGCACAAACAGGATGGTGTTTGATAGCCCCTGTGTTGAGACCTGTGCCATGGTTCCCCTGAGACCAAAGTAAAAGAAAGGGAAAACATCTGTTAGTGCAGATGATGGTTGCAGTCTGGTCAAGAGTGGTGACCAGAGTCCTGTCAAGGTTCTGGTCCTCCTCTGGATCCAAAGAGTGGTCCCAGAAGTCTCCAAATTCCAAGATTATATACCTTCAGGTTTAGGTGGGAATGCCCAGTACCTCCCCCAGGGTGGGGAGTTCCACAATGGGTGATCTAACTCTGTGAGTCATGGGGGATTTTTGGAATCCTTTATGGCCCACTAGCAAACATGGACCCTCAGGCTGGGTGTGAAGGTGCTAACGGCTCCCCAGAGGGGAGTTATCACAGCTCCTGTCTCATAGGCTCCTTTAACACCCAGCTTACAGCCTGAAGGATCGGGTGTGCCCTGGGCAGCTGCTGCAAATGGTCCATTGTTAACAGTTCATGAGAAATGACGTAGAGGGTTTAGAATAAACAGCTTTGGTCACACCCACACAGTGATAAACTGGTCCTGGCTACCAAACTAGGACACAAAACTCAGCCAATAGTCTCTGGAGTGCCATTGGATCTGTAGGTCAAGTCCTGCTTTGCAAGATCACTTGTATTGCTTCCCTGTGTGTGGTGGAAAAGTATTAAATGCAATGCAGAAGTGGGGATGTGTGTCTGTGTTTGCATGTGTGTGTTTTCTAATCCCTTTGCAGCTCACCAGCCTGAAATTGCAAGTGTCACTGTCATGAAGGCAGTAGTTGAGTCCAAGAGGTAGGATAATAAACCATGACATTTCTAGCAGGTTTCATTGTAGGGGATGTGCTGGAATACTATTCCAGCATGGTTTCACTTGATGTAAGCGTTAAGACCACAGACATAGTTTTTACTGCATATCCACATGAACTAGGGTGTAAAGTTCCTACTTCCAGCACACTTTATGATCTTTCAGGTGTGTAAACTTCTAACCTATATCATTCCCATCTTTGCTGGTTCAGTTGCTGTATGGTGACAACTTGTTAGACTCTGCGTCTGGTCTAAAGGTGATTTACTGCATAGTAGAATTAAAGCATTAGCATGGTATTCCCATCTACTCAACCCTAAAAGGCTTTTTGCTGGTTGTAAGAGAGGTTCCCTGGAGGAAACTGCAATATATAGGGATTTGTTGTGAGCCTATTGCCTCCTAGTGCCAAGACAGTTCATAAATTTACATCTATGACATCAATGCTCCTTTTTTTTTTTTTTTTTGTTACAGCTCTTCCTTATGACAATTTAGTAGCTGTATTCCTCAATATAAAGCTAGGGTGCTACTGAAGATTAAGACACAGTCTGTACTTAATTTTTTTCCCTTATTTTAAAGTATAAATATATGTTAGGAAAACAGATTGTCTTGGTTTGAGCTGGCAAAATGCCAGCCCTCCAAGACAGAGAGTCAGAGCCTCCCCCCCCCAACACCGACGAAAAGGAGGAAAAGAGAGGGGAAGGAAAAACCAACTTACAGCTACATCTGTACTAAAACTACATATATTTTACAGACAGGATAAAAGGCAACTAGGAGACAATACAAATACTCACACATATTAAGAGCAACAAGGAACAGCTCCTTACTACCTAGTACACACACAAAGTCTACTATTCTAACCCCAAAGTATCTTAAAAGACTCAGTCCCCAGAAAAC
>JAWWEV010000095.1:35862400-35878663 GCA_035583235.1 Hafferia zeledoni | reverse complement strand
CCTAGTTCAGCAGGTGGGACCAGTTTATCACTGTGTGGGTGTGACCAAAGCTGTGTATTCTACACCCTCTATTCATTCCCATGAACTGTTAACAGTGCACCATTTGCAGTAGTTGCCCAAGGCACACCCAACCCCTCAAGATGTGAACAAGGTGTGAAGGATACCTGTGAGATAAGAGCTGTTATAACTCCCTTCCAGGAAGTCATCAGCACCTCCACACCCAGCCTGAGGTGTCATGTCTGCTAATGGTCCATCAATGATTCCAAATACCCTATGACTCACAGAGTGAGATACTCATTTTGTAATTTCCCGCCCTGGGGGAGGTACTGGGCGTTCCCACCTGGACCTTAGGGGATATAATCTTGGGGGTTTTGGGACTTTGGACCCCTACTCATCAGATCCAGAGGAGGACCAGAACCTTGACAGGAGGAGAGCACCGCTCTTGACCAGACTGCAACCACCATCTACACCAACAGGTTTTTCGCTTCCTTTTACTTTGGACTTGGGGGAACCACATGGGATTCAGCACAGGGTCTACAAAACCCTTTGTGTTTTTGTCCCAAGGTGCTGGGTTATATTTCTGGGGTTTGTGGGTTAAAAGCTATTTCTTTTTGTGCCATTGCATTTATTGTAATACTGTTATTAAATTGTAACTCTGACTTACCACCTCTTTTGTGTTGCGTTCATTTCTCCTGCTGGTTTACCTTTAAACCAGCACAATGGAGCAAAAGGAAGAAAACTTTCCACTTACTCAGTGCACCAAGACAACAAACAATTGTCAGTGCAAGTTTCTCACCCAGACTATACAGGGACACATCTAAGCAGCAATTTACAGAGAGATATGAACTTGCCTTGTCTATATCCCAGTTGGCTCAAAGCCGCAAGACACTGCCACATCCAAACTAGAATATCAGCCTCACCAGAGCACTTACTAGGTCCAGACTGGATCTCTACTAACAAGGTTTCTAGCTGTTTTGGAGCACAGGCAAAATGAGTTAATGTCTGCCTGAGAAAGACCAGGCTGAGTGAAACCTATGACTCACAAAAGGTACCTCACATCCTGGAGAGCTGCTTATGTCTCTTTGGCACTGCACAAACAAATACGATGATGAATTGCCAATGAACTGACCATCCAACTTGGAAAAGCCAATAAAGGAGATGAAACAACCTCTCTGCTCTTGGGAGGGAAACTAAAGACCATGAAGATGGTATTAGTCAGGGTTCTTGTCAATTAACACTAGATTTGAGGATACATATTTGACATGCTTGAAAAATAAGGACAAAATGAGCCTCAGGAATATTTTTCATTAAAGGCAAAAAATCATATGAAACATAAACAATACACTCTAATATTGGTAAACAGGAATGCTGCTACCTATTCACAAACACATATGATACTTAATATCCTCTAAATTAATCAGACCCATTCCGAGATCACCTGCCCACCTGTGTTTCCCAGCTGGCAGTACAGTCAGCCCTGTGTCACCCCTTCCCAGTTCACTTGGAGCACATGGGGGATTTCTGCAGACAGCAGGCCTTGTGTGCTGCAACCCCTGATTAATGGGTCTGCCAACAGTACTTGCAGTGGGGGCTGACTAATGATTAGAGTGGCAAGTAGCTTCTACAACCTACTACTGTGTTTAAAGCAGTTCATTCAGGCCAGTTGATTTCAACTGTGCAACACTCTGGAATGACCTTTGGGCCAGGAAGAGTTAACCTGTAAAATAGCATTTTGTGAATAAAATCTGACATAAGCTCACCATGCTTTTCTTCTCAGGGATTAGATCTTTATTATGCAAATTCTGATTGTAGACAGGCAGATGGGTATACTGGAATAAATCACACTTCAGCACCTACATTGCTAAGAACTGCAAAAGAACATAATACACCAAGCAGATTTATATCCTGTTAGGTAATCCTCTAGGACTGCCCTTGCGGAAAAGTCAGACCCAGCTTGTGCCAGAAGCAGTCAATAACACAGAAAACTGAAACATGGAATTGAGTGTCAACTTCTTACTTCATGAAGGCAAAAGGAAGCTTTTTTTAGTAACCTTGCCTCCCTGAGTATTTTTACAGCAGGGAAGTAATAGAAATTAGACGTTTTAGAGATACATACTATTTAGCTAAGCAAGCATTATCAAAGCAAAAAAAAAAAAAGGCAACAAATTTCTGACAAGACTGACTTGGATGTGAAACAAGGTGGCATCCCTCTCTCAATTTTAAATAGAAACACTACTTTTTCCTCCACAAGAAGCCTTTATCACTCTTTCACCAAAAGGAAGGTCACATCTTTCACGAAAGATTTGCCTGCTTGTAATTGCTGCCTGCAGTGTACAGACAAATGCAATCTTTTAAAGTGCTAACTGTGTTATACTTGCACCTGAGGGATCCAATGATACAAATGTAATGTGGCCTAACCAGTTTGTCTTAGCAAGACCTTACAGTGCTGATTTGAAACAGCTGAATTAAATCAACAGTTACCTTGAGCCAAAGGCCTTTGGAGAGCAATTAGAGTCAAAGCCTGGGTTTTGAACCCAATATGCCCTGTCAGTCTCAATGATTTGTGTTTGTTGTACTCAGCCTCATTTCCTACGTGAAATACAAGGCTGTATAAAGAGGAAAAATTCCCAAGATTAAAAAATGTTTGACCTCAGTGCATTTGTGAGCATGAAAGTACACATGTCTAAATGACCATTTTGGTTTGCAGTACAAAGTTCTATTGATGTTGGCAGGCTGAGCTTCCCTGCCTCAAAGCCACATGAATGGTTTCAAGTTTCAGCCAAAAAATGTTTTCCACATGCTTTAGTGTGGGCCAATTCACACAGCAGATTTTTCAGAGACTGTGGCCAAGTGCTTCATAAAGGGCTGCCTTCTTTGGGATCAGGGAAACCACAACAGACACATTGCTAATGCAATCTAATTATCTGCTTGAATATTTTTCCAGATGTATCCAATATCTGAAAATACTGCAATAAAAAGGGGTATTATTTGGCTCTTTGGGCTGAAACAGTGGCATAAAGAACCTGCTTGTCTACAGGGGAAGTTATAATGAAGTAAATCTGCAACTGCCTTTAAAGCAGTCAGACAAAACTGAACACCCCAAAGATAGGCTATTTGTTGCCTTATGTTTGTAATTAGCCTTCCAAAGAAAACTATGAATAGAGAAGTAGGAGTTTTTTTTGTCAAAAAGCACATCTCGTTCTTACAAGATAGTTTCTTTCATTTGCAGATCACAATTTGGTACTGGGTAGGTTGACCTAATACAAAACATCCTTTCACTGAAATGAGATGTAAGACAAAGGCTCTGGGCAGTGGTATGTGGATAGTTATGTCATGAGCTATTTATTCTTTTTTTATTATTTTTTTTATTTTATTACTAGAGATCATTAGAAGTGAACTATTATATGCATTACAGGCATATTACTCAGTACCCCAGTTCCAGACAAATGTGGAAAAAAAAAAGTGGCTTCTTCCTCTAAATTGTCATAGGTTTTTCAAACAGGAACTGACCATTCAATAGATTTTCCTGTAGTTCTATGTCTTGATCCAGGCATATAAATTAAAATACAGATGTCAGAGTTTCCATGAGGAATAATGTGCAGTTTGCATAATCTGCAGTTCCATAAACACAAACCTATTTAAAATGCTTTCATTTCTGTATGTCACAAAGGATTTCCATTGATGACTTTCATAAAGGAGATTGCCAGTAACAAGACTTCTTAATCCCTAGAAGGATATTTCATTTTAGTATATAGACAGTAATTTATCTTTTATTTTCTGTTTATTCTCAGTCACAACCACAAAAAAATACCCCAACAATAAGAACAACAAGTCTGATTTCCACCATAAATCTCTAAATGAATGAATACTGGTGCCAAGGTAATGTGTCCTTAAACAGGAATAAAGCTGTGGCTGCTAAATCTGAACACAGTATGAGAAGAATGCTGGAAAGTCCATAGGAGATAATGGCCAAAAGGAATCTGGTTTGGTATTTTTGGCATTTCAGTGTGGTTCTTGAATTATTTGAACTGTTTCCATACGATGATGCTTGTCAGATGTGATTTACAAGAGTCTGTGGTTGTATGTGTGCTCATAAATACCTGCCTCAGAAGCAGCATTTGCCAGTTTTGGATTAGTGCTTAAGGAGTGACAAGGGTGGTATAGAGAGATCAGTTCAAAAACATACATAGCTATAGACCTTCCTAGTGATTTAAATCACTATTTGCACTTCTAAAATGGGAAATAAACTTCATTATGTTTCCTGCCTTCTCTCACCACATGACTTGCCACAGCTCAATATGCTTACTTTTACTTTTATAAAGCAAACACCTCTAAGAATCTGAGAAATAACAGAAGATGAAATATCTAAGTTGTGCATACACTTGAAGTAAAATGGTATATCAAATAATATTGAAGAAATGTTACTGGACATGTATAGGTACGCTTGAATCCATCATCCCAATCCAAAGCAATAGTGTTATCAAGTTGTCAGTCAGTATTCAAAAGACTAACATTTTAAACAAGTTACGTAGGTTGCAATATGTTCAGTCAGCAGTTTAGCTGAACAGTAACCAGTTACCAAGAAAAAAGTAAAATTTGTAACTCCCTCTAACTAAAGTGAGGTTTCAAAAGTTCTCCTATGGACACACTCCCTTGACAGCATATTTGATAGTTAAAGAAGATGTACTGTACACTCTACTACATCTTGGTCCTTTTGTCCCCATACTAGGACAAACCTGCTAAGGTAAATAGACAGTTCTGCAAGTAATATATACATGCCTATAGCCAAGTTATACATGAAGCTTAAATTACACAGATTCATCTTTCATGTGCATAAAATAACAAGAAAGATTCATGTATTTCTTTTTCTTTTCTGTCTCATGTAAAATAGCACACTCACTTAATGGTGTTAACATCTAAATAAGAAATGTTATAAGGAGCAGATTCCCACATTTTGTTTCTGTAGCAAGGAAGGCCTGCAAGAGGCACTTAACTGCTAAGTACTCCTTCATAGAAAACAAAAGAGGAGAAATGCTGTTATTTTGTGAAAATGCTTAACTATCAACCAGCTGATAGCAAAGCTAAAAGATGTCCCGTGTTTAGTTATAAACACCACACTATACTGTATATACCACATTGATCTAAAGTATTAGCTCTAGAAATTTAGTATTTTCCAAAATATGTGGGACGGTATTTTTCAATTATTCTACATTAGACTTGCAACTTTCCAGCAAAATACTAAATGTGCTAAAAGCTAAACTAAATTAAAAATATTTTTTTAGTGCAGCTATACTTGGTTAGAGGTCACTGCTCATACCTACATGTGAAGGGTGTTGTTTCCTGAGATCTGTCAGATAACCACATACAAAAATTTCACTTTAGACCACCTCAGTCTCCAGAAACAATCAAGCAGTATCTCTATTGATAGTGCACAGCACAACTTAGACCTGTGCGTATGACCATAATGTAAATATTACCCTATTGCTGTTAATGTTGACCATGATGTAGTATCAGCCCTTTATTTAGTATCCTGTTTTTCTCTGATATTTTTATGATATTCCTTTCTTGTTTGTAGTTTTGTTTTGTTTTGGGTTCTGTTCAATGGAGAAAATTGTTTCTCAGCTTTTTATTATCTTTCCCTCCTTTGGCCTTTCCCTTTATCAACTCCTTTCTCTGTTCTTTTGCTTTCTCCCATTTCCAGATTACTAAAGGCCAGTAGATTTCTATGCAAGAGCAAACAAGTAAAAGCAGAGTAGCAGAGGCCATGAGGGAGTGTGTAGAATGCACATTTCTGCCCTTATGTTGCATTGCCAGACAAGGAAATATATTTTTATGCAATTGATTAAAAAATTACTATTGCTTTCTTTGAGGAAATGAAGATAGGTTGTTAAATATTTGGGGGGGCATCAGTTTTTGTTTTTCTTCCTGGACAAATAATATTTCCATAAATCCAGATGTAAGCTCTGGGGTCTTGGTTAATTGCCAATTTTAATGAAACTTAAGAGTTGCCATATAGCACAATGCAGGGAAGAGTTATGTCGGTGCCACTGGCATTAGATATTCCTGTGGGAAACCATTTACCTTTGTTCCTTTCCCAGAGTAACCCATAAACAACTACTATCATGCTCAAGAATGGGGTTGTTTTTCACCATGAATGAAGAAGAAAAGTTACTTTGGGAAGTCAAGAAAAACAGAACAATTTCAAACAAAGCTGCAAAATAATTACACAGGACTTAAACTCAGTAAGACTGTTAACTTTCTACAATAATTTTCCTGAAGTTGCAAATGTTTCAGCTGCTATTATTGTGGGTGTGCCACTGAACATAATACTGCAGCATAAAAAAACGCTTGCAAAAAAATGGAGAAAAACCTAAGAGCAGACATTGTGTTAAATATCCCCATGCTAATAAATTGTGGAATTTCCTTTTGGAAAACAGTCAGTCAGCCTCATAGTAGAAGAAGATTTGACATGATTCACAGTTCTGGAAAATGAGTCAAAGAGGAAATTAAGGCTTTAAAGCACAACAGAGAAAGGCAGAAAGATCTTCAGACTCTTCGACCTCTTACTGTAGTAGCATTTGCTGATAGAGACACTCGTATACGTACTTGCAACAGGCACTGTAGAAGGTTTTGACCTTTGTCAGGCCATGGTTTTTTCCTCCTTCCCCATTCAAAGAAAGTAATATGTTATGTTTTGTGTTGCAGGTAATGCATAGTAATAGTATATAACAATATTTTGAACTTGCTCACTCTATAGAAATTTACAAAGTTCACAGCATTTATTTGCAACTTAGCAGAGTACATATGCCATTTCATTCATGAGCAGGCCTGTGGGTAATCATTTAATCAAAACCACTGCTGTGATTGCTAGTCATAAAGAAAATCACAAAGCAGCAGCATCTTCAAACACAGGATTACAAAGATCAAATATGAGACACTTTTTGCTAAGTGTTGGATAAGAATAAATGACAGTGTCCTTAAATTTAAAGGAAGTTAGACAGGGAGAATTATTCATTTTGCCTTACCAGTACTTCCCAATTTTAATTTCCTCCCTTTATACTTACAGTAAATGGCAAAACTGAGAATTCTTGAAAATCAGACAGAAAGTCTGATAGTCATACAAGAAGACACTTTGTCCTAAATCTACAACTTTGAGTAATAATGATGTTTTATTTTAAAGTTGATTTTGTAAAAAAAAAAAAAATTAAAAAAAAATTAAGAAGACACTCTCCCCATTATTCTTACAATGCAACACATGGACTGAAGTCTGAAAAAATACAATTTCTTGTAGTTTCTTCTTAAAAGATACAGCACTGTACACGGTATATAAATATATATGGGCAGCTCCTGATGTAGGGAGACAGCAGGATAAGAAAGTGAGCAGACTGGAGTTCCAGATTGTAAACATGCTTACAGCTAAATAAAGACAATCTGAAAAGAACTGCAAGCAATTAATTTCATTTCAAAAGACTAAGAACTTGATCTGATGTCACATTCATTTTGAAACAGAACTCTTTGGTAAAATGAATACATTTATCAAAATAACAGACCTCGTGCTAATAATGATACTTTTATTTACATTATCTCTTGGCATCATGTGTATTGCCAAGTGATCTTAATCACTATACAGTTATGTCATCCAGTGATGCCCCAAATAAGTGCCCAAAAATTAGGAATGCAAAGATAGAGACAGGACTGGACACTGACGGAACAAAAGGCATAACTTCTGAGGGGTAAAAGCACATGAAAAAGGACAATACTGCTGCACTACAGACACATTCAATCAGCCAACAACTCTCCATATTTAGGTTCCTTCTCCCAAAAGTCTGTTACATCTGGCTTCTGTTCTAGGACAGGCTGAAACAGATGTGATCGCAAAATAAGCATTGTTCTTAGTCTTTTATGTTAAAACTTAAATTGATGGTAGCAGAACATCTAGGATGGGTTTCAATATAAGTTTAAATTTTACTTTTTATGATCATTCCTTCATTGTCATACACCTCATTTTTGTCATCTTGCTGAAATTGTTTAGAGACAGATTTAAGAAAAGGAAAAGGCCATCAAGAAACAGTGCTAATGACAAAAGGTGCAACAGAGAATGTTACTTAGGCTTACTTTTCACAGGAGACATATCAGGTGTATTTTTTTACTAAATCCATCATAGTGTGGACAAGCATTAGTGAGCCTATGGCAGTTTTGGAAACTAGGAAAAAGTAAAAAAGCTACAGTACTTCCATGCCACAACAATTTTTTCTGTGCCTGAATTTCTGTTGATAGAAAAATACTGGGAAAAAAACCCAGTTGTGTTGTCTTAATTCTCCCTGTTCTATCAACTACAATTCCTTAAAGGTAAAACAATTCCTGTTACCTAAAACAATCTTGAATCTTATTTCCTACAGAGACTGTACAGTCAGACTGCTCTAAGCATTCTATCCTAATTTCTTTACTGTTCATCCTATGTACTCAATTCTCAGAAACTAATTTGTCATTTAAGTGAGATGTGATTTGCATCACAACAATGAAATATTTATTCAGTGTACCTTACTTCAATACCTGCTAATTTCAGATCAAGACTCTTGCTTTAAATTCATGATTACATTTTCTTGTAACACACATTCAAGTATGACTAGCTCAGGATTACACTAAAGTAGAAAAACAGTGATTTTGCCTTTATCCTAAAACCCCATAAGGAGGCTTCAACATCAAAAGAAATGCCTAAGTTGATCTGTCATCAACATTCCTTCACATGATCAAAATAATTTTAAGTATGTTAAATAATACTGACCTCTAATACTCCCTGATCTTTTTTGTTTTTCCTCCTACACATTAAGGAGTTTACATATAAAGTAACATAAAATATGCCTGTATGTAAGCCCATTTGTATTCTTAGTTATAAGAAACAAAGGGGAAAAGAAATGTGGTACAACAAGCCACTGGTGACAAGTTTGAGTTTCTTACTGTGTCTGTTTTCATCACATAGAAAATGGAGTTGAAAATAATTTACATTTAAAATTCCAATTTTGAATTGCCTATGAATTTACAGCTATAAAATCTGCTCAGACATATCTAATATTCAGGTTATAAGCAGTTGCCCCTTTATTGTTCCCTTATCCCAGCATAAAAGTATCAATTTAGATGATATTTTATTGACATGGTGATCATGCAACACACTTATCAACATTAAGCAATCAGTCAAGCACAGCAGCAGGTGTTTTTTTGTCATACATTACTTATTTTCTGTACTTAATGTATTTTGCAATATGTTAAGTATGCAAAGATATGCCAAGGTACTATTTACATATCAATTTGTTTAATCTTTAATAGACATAGCATTCTGCATTTCACTTCTTTGTAGGAGCATTTCTGGGTTAGAGGGCAAGGGAAGATTTTAAAGATTCAGGCATATTAAATATTAGTCCCACAAGTAAATATCTGGAAATAGATCCACTAAGAACAGTGCTTGAAGAACCATAAGCAGATTTTCTTGCACTGCTCATCATTACAGCAGCAAACTCCTCAACCCAGCACTGAACACTAACAGCCTCTTAGTTTCCAACATCCCTCTATGGACAACCACGGATGCACCTTAAAAGCTGCCATCCTCCTTCAGTCAAATGGATTTCTACTATTACATGAGCCTCCAAAGGTCATGACACAGTTTGAGTAGCCACTCTGTGCTTGACTCTCCTCCTAACAGCAACAGCTCTGCCTTGGGCTAAGGCCACTGCTGGAAAAAAGTGAAAGGAAAAGGATGCTACCACACACTCACTGTGAGTACCAATTAAACAGTCACTTCCTGTAACAGACTGGAAGAGGTAGAAAGCTCACACACCACAGATCCGCTCAATTCAGACAACAGGTCCCTATGCATTTTAGCTTCTCTAACATCTGACTTGTAAGAATAGTATGCTTCTAGAAGGCTAAAGATTCATAAAAGTAACCACTGTTGGATATAGCTTGGGTAACACTCATAACATGAGGTTTCTTCACAGAATTTGTACATATCAAATTCTTTTTCTTTCTGCAAAGAATGATTTACCCTGTAGCAATGAAAAAATCCTAAAGAAACAGAGTCCTGATCCAAAGTTCAGGTGTACGATTTTTGGTGCACAATTTAAGTTGCCAACACATTATATCAGATGGACACCATCCCAATGCAAGTTTGCCAACAAATTCAGCTGTACCAGTGCCATTCTTTTACCTTTCCTTAGCAGATACCACGACTTCACTGAATAACTTGTAAACATATAGAGTTAACATTTTTTGTGGCCAAGCTCTACAGTTGATCCTCTTCTTTGTCCTATCCTACTATTCACACTGCCAAAGAGACAGGGGAAATATTAGAAAGTTTGAAGAAGGAAGATGTGTTATGACGTGAGATTTAGAAGAGTTTAAACCATAATACAAACTGAGAAGTACCATGGTCACTGTGTATAGGAACTCACAAAAGAAAACTATAATTGATGCTGAGATTTTTAACCTTGCTTGCTATGGCATAATAAGAATCAACCGCCGGATAGTGAAGTTAGATAAATTCCAATTTGAAATAAGGCATAATTTTCTAACTCTGAGGGGAATTGAAGAGAAAAGCAGCTACCTGTGAAGAGTCAACGTTACTTGGAATGTTTTGAGATAAAATTAAATATCTTGTAAAAAATGTCTTAATTCAGATATGGAACCATTTTTAGATTTAGAAAGTATAAATCAAATAACATACAATTTTTTAATTTTATGGCTGTTCACCTGCTTTCCTAACTCAGGAACAAGTTAGTCAAAAGGTATATTCTTCACATTTTTATGAAAAAAATATTTTTCTTAAACTGTTCTGATCATATCATGATCATTTTCCATTGTTTAAAGTCCTGGATCTCTAGCAGTTTCCCAGTGAAAGAGCAACTCATTAGTAAGTTGCTGAAAAGCACATGTGAACTAGAAAAGTCTTCCTTACCAGACTGTTCAGAGCTTTTAGACACAACCCACAGTGAGAGCCACTGCCACAATGCTCAGTAATCAACACTAAACAATCATTATTATCAAACTTCTGGGGGTTACCTGTAGCACCACAGGTTTACAATATTTTAGTCTGGGCTTCTTTTTCCTCAGTCATGTTTTGGTCAACTGAGTGGGCAGTATCTGTAAAAGGGTGCAAAAAATCCTTTTCTGAGTTATTTGAATATCAGTACTGCTTGTACCACAGAGCCAGCTTTGGGGTCAAAGGGGTGCCCAGAGCTGGGGCATTGCCATCTGTGAGGTTTTTTGGGGGTATACACATTGATTGACGCACTCCTTCTGACAAAAGCAATATTACGCTCTTTCTTAGTGTTTGCAACCCTATAAGCTACTTCAGAAAGGCATAGATCAAGACACCAAGGTGCAACTATTATAAAGCAGAACGTGCCACAGAGATGTCCATACATATTTTATGAAGGTGATCAGTAACAGTGTTGACCTGAAGAAAGAAAGCAAAGGCTAATGTACAAAGTAATGCGAAACCATTGAGAACTCCTACACCTGATTAGCTCAGTGTCACAGCTACACTTGTTTTGGCAAACTCTACAGCTATCACCAACATAATTCAATTTTCAAAGTAGTTAGACAAAAGTTTATGTAGCTTTTATTTGGTTACCCTTATTATCAGTTAAAATAACACATATCATGATTGAAATCTGGACTCCATAGAAACAAAAGTTCAAATCCCAAAGCCAGCTGATGTTTTTGACCAAAAGGACCTATTCTCACTGTGTTTTCACTGTGCTTATTGTCTTTTGAAAAGCAAATTGCATCATGATATCTCCCTACAGAGGAATTAAATACCCAAAGCAGCTTTCCCAAAGGTGAATGCTTATGCCCATGTTCTCATTAAACTACTACTAAATTAATTAAACTTCATTTGAGGTTCCTTGTACTTAAACATTTTTTTTCCATTCTGTGAGATGTTTGAGTAGTTTCAGGCAAACAGATTACATTTCTGTTTGTTCTTGCAATGGGCATTACTGGCTGGACTTGGGGAAAAAAGAAGGGAAAAAGGTGGATACAGGCTGTATTTTACCTTCTTCCCTCATTCCTCAATCTCAGTGGTGTAGAAGCCCACACACAAACTCCTAACCGCTTTCTCGTGATATTAACCACCACAAGATGCAGGATAGGACCAGGACTATTAGCAGTATTATCAATAACAAAAAAAACCACAAAAACTTCCTTGTTATCAAAGTAGAGACCCAAAACAGAGCTATTCAACTTGCTTCACAATGAGCAAACTCATTGATGTGAATAACCACATTAAGAAGTTTTTCTGTACCTGATCTAAGTCAAATATCACAGAGCACAGTACTGGACAACCACATAGACTCTTCCATTCATAGCTGGCAGATAAGTGTGTTCATTGTTACACTCTGAATTCTCAGAGCTGCACAATGCATCCTTTCCCAACTGCCCCTGACTTCACAGTAAACATGTGTCTAAAGACATAACAGGTTTGAAACCATAACAGTTAGCCAAACAACCAACAAAATAATTAGGGGGTTTATGTCTCACTGTGATGAGTTAGAAAAGTGAAGCTTCTTTCAGAAGCATCCCTAATCAATGCTATTCAATGTAAAGGATTTCCTGAGTAATCTGACAGGGTTTTTTTCACAGTTTTGATGCCAGATACCAATCATTACTGAACATATGCCTTTCTGCATCATCAGCAAACATATAAGCTTAAAAAAAAAAAAAAAAGAAAAGAAAAAAATAAAAAAAAAGAGGTGAACAGTTGGAGTACTTGTTTATATAAAAATAAAATAAACAACATATTGCATTTGTTTTTCTGGAGAAGAAAAAGCACACGCTATGTTCAGGTATCATACAAACTCCCAAATCTACCTCTTTAAAGGAGCTCATAAAAATGTCCCAAATTACAAGTTTCAAGTTTGAGATACGCAGCTATAGGGGAAACAATAAATGTATTACAGAGCATCAAGCATTTCTTCAAAATTTTTCTACCATATTCCCTTCCCCTTCATCTCTGGGAGACCCAGTGCTGAACCCAGCCCTCCAAATGTGGCCTAATGAGTACTGAGTGGAGGAGAACAATCACTTTCTTCAACCTGCTGCCAGTGCTTTCCCTAATGCAGCTCAGGATGCTGTTGGCCCTTTTTGATGAGAGGGTGCACTGCCAGTTCATGGCCAGATTGTTTGTCTTTCTCAGCAAAGTTGTTCTCAAACAGGTCACCTGTGGGGTGTATAGAGGTGCCGAGGGCTATTCTTCTTCAGAGGACTTCATTTTCTGTTGTTGGCCTGCATGAGATTTCTTTCTGTTCAATTCTGCAACATGTCAAGATCCCTCTGGATAGCAGCAAAACCCTCCATCCACTCCTCACAGGATTGTATTGTCTGCAAACTTTCTGAGGCCACACTCTGTCTCATTATGGAGTTCATTAATGAGGATATTCAATGCTAGTGGCTTTGGTACAGTCCCCTGAGGTAAACTACTGATGACTGGCCTCCAACTGGACTTTGTGCCTCTGACTTTGTGCCCCTTTCGACCAGCCACTGAGCCAGTTTTCAACCTACCTGCCTATCTGACTAGTACCTTGATTGCTTGTCTATGAGGGTGTCAAAGACCTTACCATAGTCAAGGCAAACAAGATCAACTTCTTTTCATGAAGGCTATCTGATTTGTTAAGCATGTCTCCCCTTCATATATATATGCGGCTTACGGCTAATCATCTTTTTGTCCTTTGTGTTTGTGGAAATATTTTCCATTAGTATATTCTCTACCACCATATCAGGTTCTGAGATGATGCCAAGTGGCTTGTATCTTAAGATGAAAATGACATTTATTCTTTTGTAGGTTCCAGATATCTCTCCCAATTGCCATAACCTTTCAAAGATAATCAAGATAGTCCTTATAATGGTATTAGTTTGCTCCATCAGTATTTGTGGGGGCAATTCATCAGGCCCCACAGAGTTACGTATGTCCAGCTGGTTCAAGTAATACCTCAAGGCTTACACAGTCTTACTTGCTTCTGACTTTCCCTTTGATCTCAGAGCCCTGGGCTTCCCTAAGGCCTATCTTAACAGTGATGAATGAGACATAAGAGGCATTGAATACCTGAGCTGTTTCTGAATCTTCATCAGGCTCCTTACCGCGCTCACCAGTTAGCTCATATTTTGACGAGCCTTGCTTTTGGAAGTTAGCCTTGAAAGCTACAGGCACATCAACAGAAACTGCAAAGAAGTAGAATTCTGATTAAGCTCCTAGTTCTGCATACACAGTTAAGAAAGTGTAAGCCGTCCAAGAGTTAAAGACAAGATTACACAAAGCTTGGTGCAAACACTTACAATGTTAGTTGAAGGCTGTGTTAAAAATACAACTAACGACTATCCAGAAACTGTGGAAAGAAATATAGTATCTTTATGAAGTGTCTTCAAGTCATAATCTAAAAAAAATACCTGTTCATTCATATAATACCAGTATTTCTATTGTATTTTCCAATATTTTTAAAAGAGAGTTAAATTCTCTTCCTGTTAGCATCAAACTGTTATGGAATTCAATGAGGTTGCAGCTACTAGTTGAGACAGGTGAAATATTCACAATCTCCACATGCACTAAATTTAACAATACTTAAACATTTGGCCTAAAAATCCCTTGAAAAAAATTATGGCTTTTTGCAGGGGAGGCTTGGCCTTAAGCCTCCATGCACAACCCACGATCCAGGGGCTGAAAGGCTAGCCGAGGTCAGTGCAACCTTAAGGCAGCCTGAAAGGAGGTCAACAACCTCCAGACCCGAGGAAAACACAGCCTCGGTGGCGCCAGGGGCGTGATGACTGCCGCGTGGACACCAGCCTTCCAGCCAATCAGCACACACTGCGGCCGCGTGGCCAGAGGCTCTTAACCTATCCCAACTTGTTATTGTCCTCGTGTTTACCCCAAAAAATTATGTAACTGTTCACCCCCCAATAAAGATGAACATTCCTGCTTTTAACCATTGGAGTCAAGGCTATATCTCTATGAGAACACACCTTGATATCTGGTGCCGAGCCCGGGGTACCGTCGGGGTGGGCTGACGAGGGCACAAAGAACCCTCTCGCAATGCACCCTTTCCCCAACAGTCTTTATGTAACCTCAGTCACTTGGTTTGCAACATCCTTAAGGACATGCAGCCACAATGTACGATTTCTTAACATTCAACAAAGTTTGTAACTTTATGACCTCTGCTTTGGAAAGACATCAGAAAGAAGCATGTTTTATATGAAAATTCCTGTATTAAGTGATCCAAAGAAGAGGGGAGAGAAACAGTAGCCTAAGTTCTATCCCTGAAATAATGCTTCTACCAACAACATAACCCTTAATTATAATTTCAAGAGATTTTTCTCCCTGAATTGATTGATGCCATAACCATCATTGACAGTGTGTACCTTCCAACCCCCAAAATGTCACAAGGTTTTGAGGTTAAGCTTCTCCTCCAAACAGGTTTCCTTTTCTGCACTTCCAGGGAAGCATATTCAATTGCTGAAGTGCTTTTTTGTTGGCAGGCCTGTCCTAAACATCTTTTTCAGGTTTTGCTGCTTCTGCTGGCTTTGAAATATAGGATGTTCCATGTAACAGCCTGCAGTTATGTGAATGCTTCTCACTCTATGATTAGTATGATTAGTACTCATTAGCAATGCTTAACTGTTCCAAAGATGATGCTCTTCCCAACTTCATCTTTGAGATTTACTGCCATCCATAATCTGTGGGCTACATCCTGCACACATGTTATAGCAGATATAAAAATGCCCCACAAATGTGACCATTAACTTCTAGTTGCAATGCTCCTAAATGTTCAGAAACCTGTGACAGGGTATTTTCCTTATCTGCACCCTGTAAATTTGTAGAATCATAGAATTCAGGGGGATGAGGGCATGTCTTCCACAAAGATTTTTATTTGTAACCTAAACAAAGCAAAGTTCAGACAGATCCTGAAGTGGTGAGCTCTGGATACATACCCTCAATAAACAAAAGTAGAGGACTAACATGAAGAAAAAAAAAAAAGTTATGCAAGAAATAGTATATTTCTTTAAAATTATTAAAATACCAGTAAATCTGGTCTTAATATTTTAGTGTTTTTACTGTGTCATGAACATATTACTGATACAGTACTTTTCTAAACAACACAAGGCAAAGGACCATTTCCTTTTAAGCTGCAGAATGACTTTCAAGCAAGCTACAGATAAAATTTCGAATTTGCAAAAGCTTTTATCAGACATGATGTATTTTACAAAGGTGGAACTCTATAT
>JAWWEV010000095.1:35839698-35851845 GCA_035583235.1 Hafferia zeledoni | reverse complement strand
CAGCATAGCTCTCAACCTCATGAGGGCATGCAAGCTTCTCCCCCGCGACAAGGGGGTGTCCCCAGAGAAGAAACAAAACAACAAACCGTTTAAAAAGTCACAGTTGTATTTGTTCTTCATAAATCCTAAAGACTTGAGGGAGTGGACCTGAGAAGAGAGGGAGGTAAAACTAGATTTGTTTCAGTCTCCAATATTCTGTGTAATAGTCCAAGTTAGTATCTTTATGGCCTTTGCGGTGCAGCTTGGGCAAAATTCTCACTAAAATGGAAGTACCTCCAATCTTCAGGTCCTCACACATTCCCAGTTTGATAATCAAAACCATGGATACTTAATATTAAAACTAAAGCTTAGTAGCACAACTAGAGTTAATCAAAACTTTTAATAAACTATTCTAAAATATGTCAAGTTTTTACACTTTACCAAATAGTTACATTTGTGAACAATGGTCGATTCATTCCCACGTGCCCTTCAACAATACTTGGATTCCCAAGTTTTCCATGAGATAGAAGCACTGCTGCCTTCGTGCAAAGTCACAAGTCCTTTTCTTTTGGCAGAGCTTTAGCTCTTACCCTGTTCTTGTCACAGACAGCCTCAGGCAAAAATTATCCATGCACTCACACACATATTCTGCCTTCCAGCAAGGACTTGTGGACCCAGTATACCTGCATCAAGAACAGGTCATGTCACTAGTGGACACTTGAGGCATCACTAATATTTGTTGCCAGTCACTTCTACCAAACTGTTTTCTTGTATGCAAGAATTAGTGTTTTATTACTTTGTTCTAATACCTATGGATATACATACATAGAACTAATGAACTAATTTTATTTTGTTAGGTTTTTCCTAGATGTTTACATGCTAGGCTATGCTGATGTTGTCAGTTTTGATGTATACATGCACAGCAATTGTGGAATTTTTAGCTATAGGCTAGCAAGCCTTTTTTTCCCAAATAAAAGCATCATGTTCATAAATCGTTCTCTAAGGCTAACAACAATTATTCTAATGATATTAAAATTACTAATCTTAAGACAAAAACCACAGAAACAAAAACCACAAGCCCCATAGTGTCTTCCTAATGAAAAGGTAAAAGCAGTCACTCATTTACTTATCTTTGTTAGTGCCACCTCCACAACTCCAGCAATATAGCCAACATTGAAAATTATTTGCCATTGAAAACAGCTTCCAAACTGTGAACATCTTGCAGAGACAATATAATACTACTGTTTCATTTATTCAGTTATTTTCAGTCCAAACAAAACTAAAACAGTTGTTTAGCCAATTACAAACTACTTTTCAAAATTTCACCTGGTCCAGACAGCTGTTTTTTATTAACCACTAGGAGTCACAAAACCCATGATATCAATGTGTGGCTTAGTCAGGTTCTCATCTCCCTTGAGTACAGCAGTCCTGAAATCTGTGTATCTCCTACAAAATGTCACCTTCATCATTGCCCTATGAGACCAATGCTCACATGTTTCTGACTTTGAAATAGGAACTATTTCCCTTGATTTTATTACATCTTTTCCATGTACTGTTTTAATTCTTTCTTTTCATGAAAAAAAAAAACAAACCTCACTGTAGTAAACACTAGATTCCATCCCCTTTACTTATCCAAGGCCTTTCTTTGAAAAGTAACATCTTAATCTGGCAAAATTAGCTGTTCTAGTTACCTTTCACCACATTTTCTTTTTCAAAGTACTCCATTGTTAGAAAGAAGATTCATCTGAGCACTTTGTACTTGTACAAAGTATCTCTTTGTACTTGTAAGACTAACTTCTTTAAAACTGAAAAATGTTAGCAGGAATACAATATATTCCATAATCTACCCCCATTATCCCAGGACTTCCAGTGATTATCACAGATCACTCTGAATGCAGATTATCTGGACTTTGAGATCCAAACATTTTATTATCTTGTTTCTCCTGGATTGCTTCCAGGAATATACATCCCACACAAAGTTAATCTCTCTGAATGGACTTGTGGAGTGACTGGAAAATTCAAAGGTTTGGCTTTGACTATTTCAACAATCCATCCTTGGTTGTTTGGGGGGTTTTTTTGTTTGTTTGTTTTTAGTTTCTTTTTTCCCTTTTGTGCCTTATTAAAGAGAATATTACTCAGTTAGCTTCTCCCAAACTGGGTTAAGACTGCTTAAGCCAACCAAAATTCCTTCTATAAATTCTAAATTCAAGTACAAAACATCATCTTAATTTGTTGCAGGAAGTCCTGTGTTGTTGCTCAGGTTCTGCTAATGATCCCATAGTTCTGGAAAGGGTTTTAGTTAGTTGAGTGGTTGGGGTTTTTTTACTAGCTGACTTTAATTTTACTTCATGGAGAGTGTCAGGACATAAGATTGTGAAAAAAGCAACCTTCAGGTCATCTTTCCTTTCCCCTTCTTATAGATACAAAGAGAAATGCCAAATGTATCTAGCGAATCTCTTTCAAGATAACTCAAGAGAATGTTAGTTTTGATAAAAGTTTTATCTATTTTAATATAATGTTTGTTTGGGATTTTCTTGCAATCTGCTGACTTCCACTTCTGTCAGTGATTGCTCTCAAATGAGGTTCAAGGAGGGGAGTCTCTTTACTCAGTTCCCAGCCTCTTATGCTCTGTTATCAACCCAATATGCCTGGTATCAACTAAACCATTCAAGAATGCAAATCCCACTACCACACTCTGTACCACAGAATCTAAGTCTTTTACACAACTTGATCCAAAATACAGTTCTATCCAATAAAGCATAAATCATGAGAATTTGTTAATTTTTGTTATTTCCATAGGACTCTATCATGTATATAAGAATCCATGTGAGAATGAAATTAGGTACAAGCCCAGAAATAAGTTCCCTGTATCAATAAAATTCTCACTAAAGAGCTAATATTCTCATACCTAAGCACAATCCAGGTAATCTGGCTCTCAAATCAATTAAGATGTTCTTAATTTGTTTTGACTACAGTGTGTAGGATTTATAAAAATTTTAAGTCAACTATTTCACCTGAGTGGATTTGAAGCTTTTGTTCAGAGAACTAAAGGTGTTGAGTTTGGTGGTTAGTTACTATACTGCTGGTTTGATCACTTGAGCTGGATTTTTTTAAAGACAGTGTTACCTTTAAAATATAAAACCCAAACCATTTCAAAGCCAATTATTTAAGAGTTAATTCAAAGCAATACATTTCATCCAATAAAGACTTTATTGTATTGCCAGTTTTCCAAGAGGCTTCTGCATCTGACAGAAAACAGAAATCTGCCTACAAGTCACCCCCAAACAAGCCAGTCAAAAATAAAAGGTCAGTAACATTCTGATCAAAAAGCAAAAAATTGCTTAACAGATGTAAGTGCAATATAGTAATGTTTCCCGTTAATATTATATATTTTCCATAAGTACGAGTCATTTATGCAAGAGTATTGATAAATCTTCACGTACCAGATAAAAATGAAAGGATTCATTCTACCCCTTCCTTTGGTTTTACTCACAAGTCTGTGAATTATTCTTACAGATGGCATTTCAAATATATTAGTAAAATCACTCAAAGGCTTATGAAAGGACTAAATTACACTAATGAATTGACTATGAATTTGAAGCCTAAGTTGAGGCCAAGTATTTTCTGGCTTTGCTTCTGAAACTCAGAAAATTGCCTAATTTACTACCCACTTATCCATTACTGCTAAATTGTCTTGCTGTTATTGTAGAAAATTGCAGTAAACATTGGCTTGCCCTTTGGCCTATATTGAATGAAGCAGAAATCAGGATTCCTTGACAGATACTGTCAAGGTATGAAACCTTTCTCCATTTTGCTGAACTGAAAGAGCAAGTGGAAGATAACGCAGAAGCAAGTGGAAGATTCATTTTGTTATCCTCCTTTGGACACTCTCTAAGAACTGAATATAAACTTTCATATATTGTGATGACCAAAACTGCACACAACATTCCAGGTGAGACCACCCCAGTGCAGAGCAGAGCAGGACAATCCCCTCCCTCGTCTGGCTGGCAATGCTGTGCCTGATGGCCCCCAGGACACAGTTGGCCCTCCTGGGTGTCAGGGCATTGCTGACTCATATTCAACTTGCCATCGACCAAGACCCCGAGGTCCCTTTCTGTGGCACTACTTTCCAGGATCTCATTCTCCAGTTTGTACGTACATCTGGAGTTACCCCATCCCAGGTGCAGAATCCAGCACTACCCTTTGTTGAACTTCATATGGTTAATGACTGTCCAGTCCTCTATTCTGTTGAAGTCTCTCTCTCAGGCATTTCTGACAACTTGTGACTTAAAGAACTTTAGTATACCATTGGTAGGTCTGTCTGTCTGGAGTCCTCTGACACAGCTGGTACAATGACTCCTACAGATACAGGAGACAATACCACAACTGAGGAAGCTTAAACTAATATGCTAATAAGACTTGGGCTGAAAGGATCTCTTTGCTCTACCCTTTCAGCAACTGAGTCTGTTTTCTGCCTCTACTGGCTGCTCCCAGATGGTCAGAGTGGAATCCTTCCTGTCCATGCTGCCTGTGTGAACTGCTGTGCAAATTGTCATGCCACATCCTCAGTGCCGTGTCCTGCCCCTGTTTGCCCACTCATGTTCACCACACTCCAGGACACTTGTATTCCCTGGAATCACTTAAAAGTCCCTATGTTGCTCCCGGCCCTGCCCCCTCCTTACCTTTTTGGCTGCCAAGGACCCCCAGGCCCTCACAAAGTTGCTGTTTAGGTGATCATGGTCACAGGAACCCCTGTACAGCCCAAACTCATCCCACAAACCTCTTTCAGTCACCTCTGGTACTGCCTCATGAACAGGACAGGATGCTATCCAGAGGGACCTGGGCAAACTTGAAAACTGGGACCATTTGAGTCTTTTGACTTTCAACAAAACCAAGTGCAAGGTACTTCACCTGGGTCAGGACAACCCAGATGAACAGACTGAGAGAAGCCCTGCTGAGAGGGACTTGGGGGTGCTGGTGGATGAGAAGCTGGACATGACCCATCAATGTGTGCTTCCAGAAAGCCAATTTTATCCTGGGCTGCATCAAAAGCAGTGTGGACAGCAGGTCATGGGAGGTGATTCTGACACTACACTGCTCTGTTGAGAACCCACCTGGCATGCTGCATCCAGCTCTGTGGTCCCCAGTACAGGAAGAGCATTGAATTGTTGAAGCAAGTCCAAAGGAGGGCCACCAAGATGACTAGGGGGATGGAGCACCTCTTATGAGAAAAGGCTGAAAGTACTGAGATTGTTCAGCCTAGAAAAGAGAAGGCTCAAAGGTGACATAATGGTAGCCTTCTTATATCTCAAGAATGCCTACAAAAACATGGAGAGAGACTATTTACAAGAGCAGGCAGTGACAGAACAAGGAGGAATTGCTTCAAACTAAGAGAGAGTGGGTTTAGTTTAGATGTTAGGAGGAAATTCTTTACTGGGAAATTGGTGAGACACTGGAACAGGTATTCAGAATCTGTGAATACCCTATCCCTGGAAATATTCAAGGCCAGGTTGGAAAGAGCTCTGAGCAAGGTTGTCTAATTAAAGGTGTCCCAGCCCATGGCAGGGGCATTGGAACTAGATGATCGTTAAGATCCTTTCTAACCCAAGCCATTCCGTGAATCTATGATATTTTATCTAGAGATGTTCAAAATGCATTAAGAAGTGTTATTCAAGATCTTGGAGCTAAATTTTCCTCATGAAATGTTGTAAATTGATTTTTTTTTCACCTGTAAAGCATAGGCAAGTAATGTTTCCACTGTTCCTACAAAAAGCTGAGACTTTGCACACATTGTTATCTTGTTCATTCAGAAAGCAAAGATTATTTTTATGTGATTACAGATAGATAGACACAAATGGTGGTTACATAAGTAGATAGATAGGTAGATAAGATAGATAGATAGATAGATAGATAGATAGATAGATAGATAGATAGATAGATAGATAGATAGATAGATAGATAGATGTGAGTGCTCTCTCTGTCTCTTGGCAAATGGTCCTAATAGTCATTGAAGCAAATGTGTGAGTTGGATAAATCACATTAAATGTCATCATCTATCTTATATCAAATTATGTCCTTTTACTTTGCACGTATGCATAGAGGCCTTTAACAATATTGAGGTCTCAGCATCGTACAAATATAGAAAAAAGTGTGTTCTGTCATAAGGAATACTTAATTGATGTAGTTTACCTTAAAATGGTGTTTGCTGTTTTTGCTATTCATTATAAATCCCTTTTTTTTATTATTGCATTGGCTTAGCATATGCATTGAAAATCATTAAGTACTACCTCGGAGAAGTGATCACGTCTTTGAAATTTTCCCCTTTTATACTAACTTCCCATTAAGTTAATGACCTGGTCTCTTTTATGTGTCATTGTTTACAATGAGGACTTTAAACAACATATTACTAAATAAGGCTCAAATAGAGAGCAAATAGCTCTGAAGTAATATCTACCATTCATTATCCCATATCTTTTTGAAATGGATGCAAATCCTGCTAGCTCAGAAAAGTAATTTAGTTTGTACATTTTTTTTCTCCATTTTTTTTTACTATATGCAGATGATTACTCTGTAGTAACTACCACAATATAAGGCCCTAAACCAGGACTCTTTAAAACAGTGGTGGCTATTCTGGTTCTTCTAGATCAAGAACTAACCATTGCCAGGTATCCCTGGATGCCAGTAAATCACAGGGAACTTATTTAAAGTTGTAGGTCTAAACTAGTAAAAAAGTAGGGTGTGATTTCTATGGCATAATTAATAATATTTTAAAGATACACAGTGAGGTATAAATTATTTGTCCTTCACCAGTATACCAATGATAAATATTTCTTCAGTGTTGCCTATTTGTCAGACCTTCAAAAACATTTTAAATAGCACTCAGTGATGCAATGCCATGGCATTCTTGCCATGATGCAAATGTCCTATTTGCAACTTCAAGGGTTCTTGGAGAAGGTAATGAATAATACTGACTTCATAAAAAACAAAGCTCTTAACATCCTACCTAAAAGAACCACAGAGAGATAAAACCTCGTGGTACATCACGCATCTGCTAAAGTATCAGCTATTTTCTTTCTTCAGATGATTTTCCAAACTGTGTTCCTTCTACAGGTCTTAGAGAAGCATTTAGGATTTTTTAGTACAGCTGTGTATGGTAGTTCAGAAGAAGTAAGTTGCAGGCACATGGAAAGCAAAGTGTGCTGTATTGACAAGACCATAGGCAGCATGTCAATGGAAGTGACTATTCCCCTCTACTCAGTACATGTGTGACTATAACTGAGCACTGTGCTCAATTTCAGGCTTGTCAGCACAAGACAGGTATGGACATCCAGAAGCATGTCCACTTACCATGGAGGTTAGGTGGTTGCAGCAATAGGATAGCCTCAGACCACAGGTGTTTATTCAGCCTTAGGAGTGGAAGTCATCTAACTGCTGTCTGCAACTATATAATTAGGGCACAATTAGATGTTAACAGAAGGTACACAGTCACAAAGTAAAAGTCAGTAGACAGAAGCAGGAAAATAGTACCTTTTTGTGTAAACAAAATATTTGCAACGTAAGAAGAATCAAACACTGCACCATGTGCAGAAAGACATTGTTGGACTTCCATCCTTGAAGATGGTCAAAGTTCATCTAAACACAATCTTGAGCAACCTGCTTGAATTGGACCCACTTCAAGTATGAGGTTGGATGATGACATGTTGAAGTCTCATATGAACTAAATTACTCTTTGATAGTGCCAACTGACTGCAAAAGAGAAAATTTTGAGCCAATTCACCTGTTAGCCTATAACTTAAATTCAACATTGCTAAAAAGCTGAAATCACTATCAACTCTACTATTATACCACTCACACAGTACATTGAATGGCAAGTGTTAATTTAATTGATATAAATGAAGTTTCATTCCTGATGGGTCAACCAATAGGAAGCTAATATAGCCAAAACTGAGAAAGCACGTTTGTACTCAAGCATAAGGAATGCCAATGTTTTATGCGACACCAGGAGATTATCAACCTTACAACTATGTAATGAACCAAAAGCTGTGGAGCTTGATGGGTGTTAATGATGGAGTACTCAAGGACTGGACCTAAAGCAAACTGAAAAATTTTTGTTATTTCTTGCAATGAACAAGATGAAAAAACTCTTCATGTTCTCCATGTCTAAGTCGATTGCATAAGCTAGAAACAGGAGGGAAAAAATAGTCTATTATGTATTTGCTTACTGCATGAACGGTGCAGAAAGCATTTCACAGTAAATGCTGTAGGTCATGAAAAGACATTTATAATGCTGTTTTTAAGACCAGAATTGCAGTTTAAACTTTTCAGGACAAACAAGAAATACAGAAGTTTCTTCTTCTGCTTTCCTTCATCACTCTAGCAAAGGTCTGTAAGAGGAAATATTTTGCTCCCAAACGGTTTATCTCTGTCTACAACTAGTATCAAGCCCAGAGTTAGTATCTAGATGGGTTTTTTTCAGTTTATTTCTTATTAAAACACTGTATGGTAAGGGTACAGTGCTAAGGACATATCTGTGTAGAGCCAAACTACATCTGAAATGTTATTCAGACATGAAACTATTTATATGCTCATTAACTCTTTGTACTGATGTGAAAGAAGTTCTGAGCTATCCCTCACAAAGTGCCATATACTAGCTGTAAGTATTGGGATTGAATAGTTTACAAAAGGAAGGTTTATCTGAGAGTCTAATGCCTAGTAACACCTAGGTAAAGTACCCTCACAACAGTTACCCTTCTAATGATGCCTAAATATGTGCATGTGCATGTATAAAAAGCCATTTGAGTCCTCAACAAACTGTTTACCATTCAAAAAATAAATAAATGTAAGGAATGTTTTAATCAACTGAACAAACACTTAAGGTACACTCCAGTTTAAAAGTTATGTTTAAAAATATCACTTATGCATTTATAACGTAGAGAATTTATGGAAACTAATGCCCTGAAAGGTAAAGCAAATACTGTCTAAACAATACTTGAAAATAAAAACAGAAGTTACATCCTGTCAACCTCTCCCTAGTGTAATCTTCATTATTGATGCTATCAGTCTTTTACACTAAAGTGTTAGCAGGATTGACTTAACAAGAAAATGGTTTGGTTTTCAAGTAGTCATAATTGCAAAGCAGAAATAGGATTAGTTTCTAATAAACCTACTAAAGAGTGTAATGCAAAGCAATGTTAATGTTAAATTCGCAGCAGGGTTTCCTGTGTAGAGTAAATGTTTGTTTACTCTTGGGGTCCAAACGCTGAAGGTCATTCATGGAAGGGGTAGCTCAATTTCCGTTTACAGCTGTTAGAAAGGATTTGTTAAAAATCTGACAGGAAATTAAAACTTCTTTAAAAACACATAGTTGAATAGTTTCTGTGTCAATACAGTACAATACTGGCAGAAAGCAAATTTTTTTAGAGATAATCTCTTAAAAATGCATAGATGTGCTCCACCTTGACTCTATCTGTTTTCCTACTATTTATAATTATCTTCTTGTCTTTTCTTAGAATGAACATGTGTCAGCAGGAAGTTTTTCAAATTATTATGTAGTGACAAGGAGTTTTTGTTCCCGTTGACCTCATAACTTGGAACACATTACAAATTTAATAACTCTATCCTCCACTTACATATATTTTGTGAACAGAAAACATTAGAACCTGCTGCAAACTCTTCTCTCATGAAATGCCTTCTTTATTGTACAAAAATGCAAATGCAGAACTAGGCAAAATATTTTTATATTACTTTTAAAGGGTAGAGGTTAGCATACAAATATGACACAAGTTCTGTAAGCATGAATTCAAATGTCTAGTACAGCAAGAAATGAAGATGGAAAGATATCTATTTCAGTTAGACAGGAATTGAGCTTGCTTGGCCCACTACATGAAGCACGCAGCACAAATTATTTTTCTGTAAGAGCACAACAGAGCATGCTGGGGTCACTGTTTTCCAAAATACCACTCCGTTCAGGTGCTGGTTACTTTAGGTGAAGATGGGAAGATAGTAATCATCAAAAGCAAGAGAAAACTGCAACTCACCACAACTTCATTAGAAGTTATGATTCAAGATACAAGTGAATAGGCAGCTGCATAATCTAGGGCTCCTTGTGTCCTCAACAGATGTGGTGAAACTCATCCAAAGGAAGCTAGCTTTTTCATGAATCAACATTTCTTTGAAACTCTAAACTATTCAGGACTGAATTCTTCACCCAAAGCAGTTTCTTATTTATCTGTGATGGCTGCTGCAGGAGGCAGGACTAGTTGCACTAATGTTAGTGGGCAAAAATTACGCTTGAAAAGAATTCCATAGATACATTTTAACTATACATTTGATTGCTTCTGACTGTCGAAGTTCATCAACATCACATGAGGTTACAGCTGCATCATTTAAAATACCATATTACAGGTCTATTTTCAAATAATTATCAATGCAAATATTGAGAAAATATGGATCCAGGCATATTTAATCTTAGGGAAGCAAAGAACTGATCCATTCCATATGAACTTGACTGGATTATATGTGTGAAAACAGGGAGATCAAGGATCTTTATCAAGATAATTTTGAAGATTTTCTCCTTCAGAGGTTTTCTGGAACTTCTCTGTGCCTAAGTGAATAGACATGCAGAAGGAAACATTTCTATCACCAGTATAGATAGCCCTTCTCTTCCTTCCTTCCATCTAGCTGATGCTGTAGCTAAAGCACTGTGCAATATGGCACATAGCCGTGACGAGAAGCATTAAGCTCAAGTCCCTGAAATGGCAGCAGGCAAGGTGGAAGCATCTTGGATAGCAAATGTAGCTTCCCAGGTACTGCTTGGATCACACACTGAAAGAACCCCAAAGATTAGGAGCTAATACCACACTAACCAGTAAATTATTGCAAATCACCTTCTTATCCTAGTTCACTTTGTTGTCCCTGTCTCTCTCTGGATTCTTACTTAAATGGGAGTCACACCATGAGTACTAATTGCCATCAATAATAAGTAGCAGAGTAGCTGCTTTCAAATTGTACACTATCTCTCTATTACAGAGCCTGTAGAATTGCTGCATGTCCCTAAGTCAAGAAGCTGTGTTTGCATGGCAGGGAGCAAAGATGGAATTTAAGCTCATGTGAATTGTATCACAAGAACAAGAAATGACAAGGGGATAAAAATCCAATAAGAAGTTATTGTTTGGTTCTTGCTAGAATTTGTGAATCAGAGCCCACTCTGGATTTCAGACCACTCTCCAGAACTTTTTCCACGTTGACTTTTTCTCAAAATCAGTTAGATTGCCAGCAGCTCTGTTTTTAGGTGCTGTGGTGTGGGCTTACACAAAACTACAGTAAGCATACAGATGTAGTTTAAGATGTGTCAATAACATGATGACTAATAGATATTAGTGTGGTTGGGGTTTCTTAAAATATTTTTAGGATTAATTAGTCTAAATTTGTATAGTTTGTGTGATTGCTGTGATATTTCAGACACTATATCAAAGACACTACTGAAAAATACAACTATTGATCAAATTAAATAAAGCTTATAATTTTATATTTACCCTCATAGGAGAAAGCTGCTGAAAAGTTCAATTCAGAAATTGTGCAGAAGAAGCAGAAATCACATGTACTGTTACATGTACAAAACTTAGATCAGATTATGCCAGTGATAAACTAATAGTATATAACCACTAAAAAAAAAAAAAAAAAAAAAAATAAAAATAAAACCAAACCCAAACCAACAAACAAAAAAACCCAAAGCAAACGAAAGCCCAAAAACATAGCACAAACAAAAGACATAGTACAAATTTTAACCTTTACAGAAAAATGTTGACAAGAGTTAAACACAACTTTCTGAAAAAAACAGTACTTGCACTTGAAGAGTGGATTCAGAGTAAGACTACTGTGTGGAGTACCCTGGAGTTTGTGTCACTGTTTAACTGCATTCTGTAAAACTGTCCTAAATAGACCTGGAGGTTATGTCTTTTGAACCAGATGCATTCATAATTATTTAATTTTACCTGCAGTGTAATAGGTCAGGTACTGACATCAAGAATTCTTGAACTGAGGCATAATGATTGGAAAATAAACACATCTACTGATTCTCATTTATCTGCCCCTATTAGAAGAAATTATGCCCTTTTAGAGATTCTAAGCACTTCTGTATCTTGCTATATGGGGGGTGTGGGGGGGGGG
>JAWWEV010000095.1:35771248-35788806 GCA_035583235.1 Hafferia zeledoni | reverse complement strand
GCAGGATGTGCTGCTGCTGCCCTGCTGGCCTGGGCCTTGCTGCTGCCGTTGCTACTTTGCAGTTTGTTTGAGTTCAGGGAAGTAGAAACATTTTATAGTTATTTTCTCTCTTTTGCCTTGCTGGGTGTCTTTTGAGATGCTTTATTAGATCTAGAGTGATAGAATCTGGTTTTGGTGGGAGGTAGAAAATTGTTGTTATATCTAACTTATGTAAGTGTGTGTTATATTGTAGTTTTAATTTTCTCTTTTCTGTATAAATATATAATTAGTTTGGGTTTCAACCTGTTCTGAGTTTTGAGGGGTTTTTTTTCCTTTCTCCCTTTTCTCAGTGGGAGGGGAGGGAGGCTTTGACTCAGTATTGGGCAGTTGGCATTTTTCCAGCTCAACCCAAGACAGCAGCTTTGACTGCAGGGACCGTGACATGGCAGCATTTAGGATCCTGAGGACAGGAAGAAGGGTAAAAAGCAAGAAGACAATCCAGCACTTCAGTAGAGATGACTTTGACCTCTTTGACAATCTGCTTGGAAGAGTTCCCAAGGATAAGACCAATAAGACCATGAAGGGAATAGAAGCCCAAGAAAGCTGGTTAATATTCAAAACTTACCTTTTCTAAGCTCAAGAGCAATCCATTCCGACTACTATGAAGTCAGGCAAAAATGCCAGGAGGCCTGCATGAGTGAACAAACCATGGGAGCTGACTCTGAGTTGGCCAAACTCAAACACAAAAAGGAAGCATACAGAGGGTGGAAGGAACAACAAGTAACCTGGGAGGAATAGAGAAACTTCGTCCAAGAATGAAGCTAGGAAAGCTAAAGTCCCAATGGAATTGAATTTGCTAGGATGTCAAAGATGAAAGAAACGGATTATATAAGTACATAGAAGACAAAAGGGAAACCAGGCAGAATTTGGGCCATTGCTCTCCAGGATAGGCAAGCTAGTGAAAAAGGCTGAGGTAGTGAATACCTTGTTTACCTTAATCTTTGCTAGCAAAACTGATTCTCAGGAATCCCAGGCTCCAGAAACCTGGAGAATAGTTTGGAGCTAGGAATAGTTGCTTGTGGTGCAAGAGGAGGAGGTTAAGGAATACTTAAGCAGACTGGACATGTCTAAGTACATAGGATCAGTTGGCTTGCACGCATAAGTTCTGTAGAGGCTGATTGAGACACTTTGAAGTCATTCTAAGTAATCTTTCAATGATTATGGCAATGAGGAGAGATGCCTGAAGACTCAGGAAAAGCAAAGGTCACTCCTGTCTTTGAGAATGACAAGGAAAATCAAGGGAACTACTAGCTAGTCAGCCTCACCTTAATCCATGGGAAAGTTATGACGCAACTAATGCTGGAAACCATTTCCAGGTAAATAAATGAGAAGGTGGTAAACATTAGTAGCCAGCACACAAAGGAGAATTCAGTCGTATCAAGTCTTGATGGAGACAGTAACAAGTAGAGTACCCTTGGGCTAGTACTACTTCCTACTCTATTTCATATCATCATTAATTATCTGGATGATGGGACAGATAATTTTGCTGATGACACTAAACTGAAGAGAGGATAATGCACAGGAGGGTCATGCATTCTGCTGTGTCATCAAGCTGGACAAAACTCTATAAGTTTAACAACGTGCAAAGTCCTGCTTCTAGGTAGGAACCCCCATGCAGCAGTGTATGGTGGCAGACAACCACAGACAGAAAACTGAGCAAGAGACAACTTGCCCATGCAGCAAAGAACACCAGAGATATACTGGGATGGGTTCCATAAGAAGTCTTGCCAACAGGTCAAGGGAGAGACTCCTTCCTTGCTCCTTATCTCTGTTGATACCCCTACTGGAAAGCTGTGTGCAGTTCAGGGCTCAGCAATACAAGAGATAAGGAGCTTCTACAGAGTCCAGTAAAGGGCCATGCAAATGACAAAGAGACTGGAGCACCTCCCATTGGAGGAAAGACTGAGAAAGCAGGGGCTCTCTCACCTTGAGAAGGCTCAAGGGGGGATCCCATTAAGGTTTCCAAATACCTGCAGGAAGGCTATAAAGACAGGGGCAGGCTCTTCCCAGGGGCACCCAGTGACAGAGCATGGGGAAATGGACTCAAGTTGAAATATGATAAGTTTTTCCTCAACACAATGAGATACTCTTTACTGAAAGGCTTATTGAGCACAGCAAGAAGTTTCCTAGAATGCTGGTGGTCTCTTCATCCTTGAAGACGTGAAACACCATCTACACAGGCTATTGGGAAAATAATTGCCATGAGTTCTCATGCAGGATATAAGTTCATAAATTTAAATGCTGATAGTACTGAAGTATTCAAACAAATCTTCCTTTTAACGTTTTCCTTCGTCTTAAAAGATTGTATTTAGCTCTGTAAGTGAAAAAAGGTTCCATGATGTAGTTGACTAGAAATTTAGAATTTAAAAAGAAGTTATTCCAGGTAGGAAAGTTAAAAAAAAAAAAAAAAATTTAAAACCCTGAAATAAATAGATAGATAGATAGATAGATAGATAGATAGATAGATAGATAGATAGATAGATAGATAGATAGATATTATATATTTGTTTAATATTTCCCTTCATCTCAAAAATAAAAATCTTTATCATTCCCCAAATTTAAAATATATGGCAGTCTTCATCACTTCTTCCTCATTATACCAAAAAATTTCAAACTGAAGTATTTTGTGAACAATGTGGCCAAGACAGCTGCTTAGCATTACATCTGCTGAGACTGCTATTCTAATCACAAATAACAAGTCTAAGAGAGCATCTTTTCTGGTTGGCTTTAATGAGTAGTTTTGACAAGAAATTACTTTCAATATATTTCAGAAATTTCCCAGACATGCTTGCCACAGCAGTATGTTATTTTATTGATGTCTGAGATGTTAAGAAGCTTCAAAATATGCAGCTTTGAAAACAGGCATTTGCTGCTCCTCAGCTTCAGTGCCAGGTTTCTGTTCATTGGTACATGTGGGTTCATACAGTGTTTGAGCAGGATCCTCAGCAAATGCAAATTATCCTACCTTCCATCACACCAATGAAGATCTGATCAACTCCAAATCAACCCAGAAATTTTGTGGGATCTGCTGCTCCAGCTGGATCTCTACAAATCTATAGGGCTTGATAGGATTTATCCCAGAATTCTCAAAGGACTAGCTGACGAAATTGTAAAACTTGTCTCAATGATTTTTGAGTGGTCTTGGAATTCCAGAGAAGTGCCAGCTGACTGGAACCTGGCAAACATTGTCCTGGTTTTCAAGAAGGGCAAGAAGGAGGACCCTGGAAACTACAGGCTTGTCAGTCTCATTCCAGTGCCTGATACTGAAATACCAAAAGTTCTTATGGAGAAGATTATTCTGGGAGGTATTGAAAAACACCTGAAAGACAATGCTGTCATTGGTCACAGCCAGCACAGCTTCATGAAATGAAAGTCTTGCTTATCAAACCTGATTTCTTCCTATAACAAGGTAACCCACCTAGGTGATCAAGGAAAGCCACTCAATATAATTTCTTTGGATTTCAGCAAAGCTTCTGACACTGTCCCTCACAGGATCCTTCTGGACAAAATGTCCAGCACACAGCTGGATAAACACATCATGTGGTGGGGGACCAATTGGATCACAGGTTGAGCATAGAGGGTGATAGTGAATGGGGTAACATCAGACTGGTGACCTGTCACTACTCAGGTTACACTTACACCCTGAACTTCAACATCTTCATCAGTGACTTCGACGAAGGACTGAAAGGGATACTGAGCAAGTTTGCAGGTGGCATAGAACTTGGAGGAGCTGCTGACTCCCTCAAAGTCAGGGAGGCCCTGCAGGGAGACCTGGAAAAGTCAGAGGACTGGGCAATCACCTAACACATGAAGTTCAACCACGGAAAGTGCCAGATTCTGCATCTTGAATGGGGCAATCCTGCATGTATGTACGGACTGGGGAATGAGGTGCTGGAAAGCAGTGCCATGGAAAGGGACCTGAGGGTCCTGGTCAATGGCAAGTTGAATATGAGGCAAACAGGAGAGCCAACAGTGTCCGGGGGGGGCATCAGATAAAGCATCATCAGCTGGTTGAGGGAGAGGATTGTCTCACTCTGCTCTGCACTGAGGTAGCCTCACCTTGAATACTGTGTGCAGTTTTGAGCAATTCAATATAGGACAGATATTAAGCTCTTAGAGAGTGTTCAGAGGAGGGCAACAAAGATAGTGAATGGTCTTGAGGGGAATCTATATGAGAAGCAGTCTGAAGTCACTTGGTCTGTTCAGCCTGGAGAAGAGGAGAGTGAGGGGAGATCTCATTGCAGTCTCAAACTTCCTTGTGAGGAGCAGAGGAGGGACAGGCACTGATCTCTTCTGTGTGGTGACCAGGGACAGGACACAATAGAATGGCCTGAAGTTGTGTCAAGGGAGTTTGGGATGCAGATTAGAAAAACATTTTTCACTCAGATGATTGTTGGGTACTGGAACAAGCTGTGCAAGGAAGTGGTAACAGCCCAAGCCTGGCAGAGTTCAAGAAGCATTTGGACAGTACTCTTAGGCACATGGTGTGTCCTGTACAGAGCTGAGAGTTGGACTTAATGATCCTTGTGGGTCCCTTCCAACTCAGCATATTCTGTGATTCTTTGATTTAGAACAGATGTGGACCTGGTCCACTTTGTACAATAAATAAATTAATCATAAAAATTAAATAACAAACTGAAAGTCTTTGCAAGGAAATTTCCAGCTCAAAGCAGATTTTTTATCTTTATGTGAGTTATAAACCCTTGAAAGTAGCAAGTTTATAATGAAAATGCTGACATGACTTTAACTATAGCATTGCAAATGGTGATGCTATAATTAAGCTTCGATCTTCTTTGGAAAAAAAGGAAGAGGAAAGTTATTGTTCAATGGACTGCTCTGTCATTTGCAGCAGTGATTCTTAATTGTGTCTCATTACTGAAAGATGATCATTACTCTACTTGTCTATCTGATTTAGAGACCACTAAAAGTGTCTTGTAACAAGCAGCCGTCTCCTATGCAACAGTCCTTTGGCTCTCATTCTCATTACTCAGAATCTGTCCAATTATTTGTCATTAAAGTAATAAAAAGGACTGCAGCAGAAAATGTGGGAGGTAATTGTTGGAGGCTTGCCGAGGAAAAAACTGAAAACTGTTTTCAAGGCACTGGGAAAGTGACATCGTTAATTAAGTGTTAGAGAATATGCAAATCAGTCACAATCCCAAGAGGCTGTAATAAAATAAAGAAAACATTATTATCATTTGAGGCAAAAGAAGGCAGAGTTACCCAGTCAGTGTTAGGCTTAGTCAGTTCCTAAGAAAGACTATGGCAAAAGGGTACAATCTCCAAATAAAATGAATATGTATTGGATAAATGTGTATTTCAGCATCCAATGCTTTTAATGTTCTCCAGCTCAGAGACAGTGAAGAAGGCAGTGGTTCTATAGAATCCCAATTAAAGATTTCCTATAAATGCTGTTTATTTGATTGTTATGTCACATGAGAATGTGTATATCACACACTCTAATTCCTCCACAAAATGTCAGAAACAAAATTGTACAAGTGATTTCATTGTTTGTTAATATTATGGAGTTGTAATTTACACTCCACCTTCAAGGCTTCATTCATTTGAGCAGAAAAAGAAAGAAAGAAGGAGAGGGGGAGGGAGAAACAACAAGAAAGAGAGAGAACAAGAACTTCTGTGCAACTGACTAAAAAGATAGGGGGAGTCTTTTCAGCTAATTATTTATTTAAAAAAAGAATAAACTATACAGCTATTCTGAATCACACAGTCTTAGAAGGACAATTACCCAAATTTGTGAGGAAAACAAAATTAATTTATTTAACTGAACATAGCTAGGTTATTTTTTCCAGAGCAGAAGTGCAGGCACAGGGATGAGAGATCTGGACCCAGAAAGCCACTCTGTGGCTTCCTGATAGGAATCTTGCCTTGACTGGGAAGGGCAGACATAGCTGCTTTTCAAAGCATCATACATTCATGCAACACATCTTGTGTAAGGGTCATCAAGGAGTTGTTTGGTTCATGGATACTTCATATTAAAGCATTTGTTCAAGTTTCTTGAGTTAGCTGAGAAAAACCTCAAGAATAAAGCTTCCCTGTTCCTTGCATGTATCTCTACTTTCCTGCGCGCTGAAACAAGTCCTATTTAACATGCAGTTTTGAGGCTGACAGGAAAGAACCACCGCTTCGTAAAGCTATATGTGTGGAAGCAAGCTAGTAGAAAAATGTTACCTTGGCACAAGTGAAGTGTTGGACCTTGAGCTTTAGGAAAAGAAAAAGGCATATTTAGATTTACAGAGACCAGATGTCTCCCTTTTTTATCCACTCAGGTTTAAGACAGAAAGCACAGGACAACCTGACACTCCAGAAATAGTGAAGCCAAGAAAAACCTCATGACTGTGTAGAGAACCAGGCTATGGCAAAGTTTACTCTTCTTTAACTGGTAAGCAACCAAGCTAAACTATCCAAGGTGCAGAATGGGAATATGCAGTAGTTGTAGTAACACATTAGACCTCAGCATTCTGCAACTGGGCATTTAAGAAATTATTATAGGCATTATGAAAATACATAGCACTACTTATTCGAAGTTAAAAGTTTGAGGAAAAGTAGTCTAAGTAGATATTAACTCTCTAAGCTTTGAAGTTTCTAGAAAGCAAAATAAAATGTGTAAACATTGTATGTAAGTTTAAATTGTCATTGTGACCAGAATTACAGATAATTGCAATTGAAATACTTTGTCCTAGGACAGAGAGGAAATTTCAATCCTAAAGTGAGTTAGGATGGTGACTGCAAAATACACAGAAGAATATCCTTAGGATATGAAGTTAACTCCAGAAAACAACAGAAAGTTGACATCAGGATGTTCTCTTCTAACAGAACAGAACAGATGACTTTTTTTTTTTTTTCTTGTATTGCTGAGGTGCCTGGAACATGGTTTGTCAGTCTTCTCATAAATTGAAAAACTATCCTGAATGGACTCGGTTAGAACAGAAGTTTGTTTAACTACTGCAACTTTACATGCCCAGTAAACTTATTTTTGAATGGTACACTATGAACAAAACCCACTGCATACAGTCAGTATTTTCAGAGTCTCACATCTCACTCTAATGATATCCAAGTTTCTTAAATGGCAGCATTCACTGTATTTTAGTTTATCCCTTTTATATCCCACACACCACTATTTTAGTATTAAATATTTTAGAAGTGTTGAAGTAAAGACTGCAAACAAAATTCAGAAATAGAGAAAGTGGTTTTTTTCTGGCTGTTCCTGTGCTAACATATACTGAAACATTTTTATGTCCTGATACTCCTAAAGACTCACTAGAAGAGCTAGACTGGAACACAGACAAGTTTAAGAACATGGCAAAACAAGAAAAGTTTCAAAAATAAAAATAAAAGAATTATTTCTCTATTTCAGTTGCAAAACATTAAAATATAAGCATCTGTATCATGTTTGTAATTATTTGCAAGGAACAAGCACATGTTTTTGCATGGCTCATCTTGGCTTCTTTCTAGAAGTTACATTGCACATTTTCTCCACTTTCCCAGTTTTCAAACACAGCTATGGGTTATAAAATTAAAAACTAAACTTAAAAATAAAAACCAGTTGTGAATTTGTACAGTAGTGAGTTTCACTTGATCTTTAGGATATGTTAAGTATTCTTTTTCAGGGTATACTAAATTACAGGAGAAGGGGAGACAGTGTTCAGTTTCCAGTTCTCAAAATGTAAGGTTATCTCCGCCATAAGCACAGGCCACTTCAATTTAACACTTGTCTTTCACATTTCTCTACATCTTATCCCTTGCCTTTCTTCCATTTGCCTTCCTTATATCCTTTTTCTTATTATTGGTTTAGGCACAATGTAAAATGATGCACTTTACAGGTAGGGCTCTCCATCCTCATCCTATTTTCTCCCAATGACTGTTTTCCACTTTAAGTATTCTTTTCAACATCAGTATTGCAGCCAATGTCATTAGCAGATTGATTTTTTTTTTTTTCCTAATGCTTGGAAACTCTGAGAGGAAGCAATTTTATCATATCTGGGAGTTCTAACACTCTGAGAATAAGATTCTTCTCAGTCTCTGTTCTAAGCTTTTCATTAGATCCAAATCCCTGGCTTCTTTCTGAAATGAAATGAAGAAAATTGGAAATACTGACACCCCATTCTGTCTTCAACAACTTAAAGTGTAAAGTTTGTATAATCACCCTTCTAGCTCTATAATTTAAACTTGACTAAGCTGAGAAGAAGGTTTGTTAACTCTTTGTTAGGATACTTTTGATATGCTGGGGAAAAAAATTAAAACTATGTAAGCAAGTTTCTATTCATCTAATGCATTGTAAGCATTTTTCACTACCTGTTGCCGTTTTGATTTTTCAAAGCAAGGATATAATTAGTTTGACTATATTCTTTCCTTAGACGTAGATGGGAAAATCTATGACTTGTGAAGGTGGAAAACAAAGAAATCAATAAGTATCTGTCTCAGCGTGAACCTGAGGGGATTTGTAAGCATATCAGCAAGAACTGCCAGTTTTGCTATCTAAGAAGCTATTCAACATTGTGCCTTAATTTTACTCAGTTTGTTGCAGATTATCTGTTGATTATTATTGAAGAACCAGTAAAAAAATAAGATAACATAGGGCACAGACAATACACTGAAATCTACTCAACAATTTCTCATCAGTGAGTTTTGATTCATATTTTTCTACCCCAACAAGTACTCCACACAAAGAGGCTCAAGGCCCCTTGCAAATAAAGATTATCAGTACAATAGTCTAGAAATGTTAAAACTATAAAGGATTTGGGGGAAAAGACGAAGGAAACTTCTGGTAATAGGAAAGTTCTGTCAAACTATGCATCCATTTTCACTCTTGGCATGCATCACTTAATGATGAAAATTTTGGAGTTTTGTTTTTGTTTGGTTTTGTTGTTGTTCTTTCTTTATTTTTTTTTTTTTTTTGTGAGTATTGTGCTTCTCAGAAAAACTTCTTTTGCATATGGGTCTTTAAGATAAAAATATTATCTTCCAGTGAGTGCAATCTCTTTCAGCACAGCTATGCCTTCCTATAAATTAGTAGCCTCAAATTAGTAGAGGAAATTAACAGTTTAATTTATTTCAGTTTCTTTGATTTATGGTACCAAAAAGCTAACAGTTTTTAGCAGCAGTCCAATTACTTGTTTCTATAGGAAAATATTACAAATTAATGTTAGGAGGACCTTACTTGAAATACAATTTTACAAATCTTCTGTCAACTTACATTAGAAATGAGCTGAGTTTTGAGATCTGAACATGTCCAAGCCCACAAGATACACATATCCAGAGCTGAATTTCATTCGAGCAAACATTCTGTTCCAGTTATTTACTGAACCCAAATATCATGAAATGGATTCTTTATATCTGGGAAGTGTAGTCTGGTTAGCAATCTGCATTCTTAGTCCCAGTTTCATTAAGTAATTTTAAGATGCAAAAGAGATGTCTACCTTCCTCAGGAAGGGATCTTCTGGATCATATTTCCCTGTTTGTTAAAGAATAGCAAGAAATATTATTTTAAAAATAATGTAATACGCTCCTAAACTTTTCTGCAAAATAATAAACCAGTTGCTTACATTCTAATTATGATGAAATCTGTCAAAAGAAGTTGACCCAAGGAGATCTTCTTGCTCACACCATTTTGCAATAAAGGAGATCTAATTTAGATATACCTAAACACTCTTCAGAACTATAAAACTGAAGGCAATTGTAAAGGATTGATGTGTGTACAATGTTCTGAAAATAGGAATCTAAAGAACATAACAGGTGTCTTCCACAGACTGTGTTGGAACAGTTCTGATGCCCTCATGTGGGAAAAAGATATTTTAACATTTGCTAATTTGGCTGAAAATTTGTGTTAGGAAACAAATGTAATCTTGCCCAAAAGTCTGGAGACAAATTTTGATACCAAAAATAGAGTAAATTTTACTTTCATTTGAATTTGAGCAGGAATATGCTCCAAATGCATTAAAAAAAAAAAAAAAAAAACAAAAAAAAAAAACCACAAACAAACAAACACAAAAAAACCACACAACGAAACCACCACAAAAAAACTAACCAAACGAAAACCAAACCAAACCAAACCAAAAAACTAAAACTAAACAAGACATAAGAACTATTTGATGCAGAAAGTCAGGTAACAAGCAAAATAAGCGTCATTCCTATCAGAGGCTTTACCTCCTGTAATTTCTTATCTAAGTGTTTAGAATTGTATTTTATTTATCTATATGTAAACCCCACCTTCACTAGATAAAGAATTATCAATTTTCACTTATTACTTCAAACATCAGCTCTTATAAATATAGTGGGTTTTAGTAAGAAGCCCAAATACTGTATTTAGGGGGTAGGAGATTAATGAAAGACAGAAAAATAAAATATGTTTTCTTTTGTTTAAATCCACTCACATCTATATCCTGGGGTAGAATGAAATTTTAAAAGATTTACCATTTTACTGATTATCTGTGTGTAGCTTAGTCTTCATATTGCACTGAACATGAATAAAAATGTAGATCTGCTGAAATCAATTATTTCTGGATTTGGAAATGTACCATTACTACATTTCAGTAATAAGCTACACTTCTAGACAATTCAAAACATCCAGGAAAAAAAAAAAAAAAAGAAAGATAGCTTCATATGCCAAAGACTTCAGAATTTGTGTATTCTTATGACCTAACTACAGCAAAGTCTGTGTGAAAAGAAAGACAAAAGGGTTACATAATTTAAACTAATGGCCATTCCAAGATTTCTCCCCCAGACTGGCTAGATAAATGTGATTCTATTCTGTATAGAACCTCTTTATTTCTTCTATGGTAAAATACATATGACAAAAAATTACTCAAAGAACTCAGGAGGTTTCATACTCTTAGCTGATCTGTGAACAGTCTGAGTGTATTCCTTATTTCACCATAAATACTTTATGTGAACTTATCTGCCCAAGGGTCTAGTGCAAACTATTCACTCTGGTTACTGTTAAAAAAAAAAAAAAAATCAAAGCAGGAAACATCTTAGTGTGAAACCTTGGGATCATAAATTTTAGAGTAAATATTTGCACTATCATAGATTAAGTCCTGCAGACAATCTTCTAGGTATCAGGAGGGTTTCCCTTGAAGACTTCCGGTGACACAAGGACAGGCAGAAACAGCCTTGGAATAAAATCAATGAATCAATTTTGAAGCTTTCAAATTCACACTGAAACTCCAGGAACTTTGAATACTCAAGACAACTTTCCTTTAGCACACTTTTTTTCCTGGATAAGTATCTGGCTTTGACATCAGCTCTCAAAAAATCCTAGGGAGAAGTCTATTTCTTTCTCCTATGTCATGGGGAGGTTCTCAACAGCTTAGGATAGGCCTTAAGATCACAGCATTTCCAATCTTTAATACGTTCAAATTACTTTCAGTCAAGCTGGAATCTACAGCTCTTTGCTTACAAGCAACCTGATAAGTGTAAAGCTCCCCACCTATTCAAACCAGTGCTTTTCATAATGACCAATATAATTTTATTACATCCCTGAAACTTTTTATGTTTGCATTTTTTATTGCAAGACCTGTCATTTTTTTCTGTCTTTGCACAAAAATAGGGGAATGGTTTCAAACTGAAAGAGAGCAGATTTAGATTAGATATTTAAAAAAAAAAAAAAAAAAAAAAAAAAGGTATTCATTGTGATGGTCGTGGGGAACTGGAAGAGCCTTTGGGTAGAAGTGGTAGAAGTGTGTAGCACAAATAAGTAAATGACCTTCAAAAATAAACAAATGAAATCTTCCTGAGCTTTCTAAGTCATTGTTCTGAACTTCTGCGTCTAAGAGGAGAGTTGGATCAGAGTTCACTTAGACAAAAGAAGGAAAAACAATTATTTGGTTTTTACGGTCAGCATTAACTGCTTGTTTACACGCCCCCTTCCGTGTTTCACTGAGGAGTCACACTATTCACTGAGTCTTTCTCAGAAGCTTGTTTGAAATCACTGCCTAAACAAAACCAGAAACAAAACAAGTAAAAAGCTCAACTTCCCCAAATAATGCAGAAGTTATCCCATGAGACTCAAAACTCTGATGTTTTCCTTTAATGGTCTGTCAACTTTGGAGAAGTATCTTAAAATTGCTTAGAGGTTGTTTGTCAAGAACTCCGCTTTGGTTGTCTTTGAGAATCTGCTTAAATCTGTCATAATTATAGAAAAATCCACTGTGTTCAATAAAAACGGTGTGATTTGGTTTGCATTTGGTTAAAATTAAGTTTAGTATGACAGAACATATTCTAGTCCTTTTTATACTCTAATTGTCTGCAAGCAATATGTCCCCATAGCATTTAATACCTTCCAGACCAGGAAGACAGCAGAGCTTTTACCACTCAAAACCAAGTCTGAGGTGAACACTGGAAGACCAAGGAACTTCTTCTCAAGCCAGTGCCATCCAAACATGCCTCCTTCTGTCACTTCATCACCCCCCTGAAAAAGAAATTGTCTAATTTCAACAAGCAGGAGACAAAAAAATAGTTGTTCGACAACAGAGATCTATTGCAGTAGAAGAAAGAGCATCACACCAGAAATGAGAATGAAGGAGGTGAAAGAAAATATTGTTGGCAGTGGAAGAATAAGATAAGTCTCAAAATGGTGAGGGCAGACCAAAGAATGCTCCAAAAAGAGGCCAGCACTATAAAAGAAGCAGTTTTGGAAAGAGTATGAGCTGGGAGGAAAGGGTAAGTGTGAACAGGCTTTTACAAGGCCCAATAATAGATAGGTCAGGAAATAACCAAACAAACAGATTCATTTTTTCTATAGTGCTGCATCTGTAGAGCTAAACCTAGATATCCAAGTCAACAACTTTTGCAAGCAGTATCTGTTTTGGAGTAACTCCCTTAAGGGCATTCAGGACAGCTAGACACGGAAGAGTTGGCTACCAAGCAGTGACTGAGTCTAAAACTGCTTGCTAATCAATGAACTCGTATTTACAAGTTCTAAACCAAATATGCCCAGATTAAATTAAGGAAACGAAATACTTTGGTAAAAACTGAGGACAAAATATTATGAAAAAGATGCAGACATGGCATTTTATTTAAAATTAGTTGCTAAAATTGGGAAGAATGCCTATTAATAGTGCATTAATTTTTATACTGTGTACAAGTGACTTCTCCTAAACAGCATCATTTACAATGTGGATCAGACAATTCCTTTTTGACAGCACCTGGACATAAAGACAGATGGACAGGAACACACATACATGCACACACACATATGCACACACACACATGCACACACACACATTCGTTGGCCAAGATTCCTTGATCTGTAACAGACCCCTATGTGCTCTCACACTTCAAGACACAGGAGCACTGTCAAATCCAGAGATGGCTGAGAGTCCCACTCACTCCCACTCCCAAGTCCCTTCACCTACTCACTGGCTGGTGCAGCTTGGCCATCACACACTCACTCACATCCCCACCCTCAGTCCAGTCACTGGCACCATGTACGTATGGCCTTTGTACTCCAAGAGCAAGTTTATTAATAAGATGCAATTTATTAATAAGATAGGTCAGACTGCACTGATCAGTTACTAATCAGGGGAAGGCCTAATAAGCATATCAATCACATGACCAGTTCTTTTTATCCTCTTTCACCTCTATTCTCCCAAGCTTCTTCCTTCCCTAGTCATCCAAGTCCTTCTGGTTTTCCACATTTGGTTTCTTGACTAAGTATACCACAGTAAAGATGGGTATTTTGGTAAAAATATTTAAATGCACTAATGTATGTAAGTTTATGCCAATATATTTTATTGGCCATAAACTCTCAAGTATTCTTCAAAAGCTGAAGAATTCTCATATGAGGTAACAGAGTAAGAGAAAAGGGGGAGAAAGGGTTCTGCTTCCATCAAATAATATACATTACTCATATTAAAGATCCTGAGAAGTACTGATAAAGACCCAAATCAGGTTCCCAGAAGAAAGCTAAAGGCTATCCTCTGAACTTTTTGGTTTTCTCACCATAGCTTTCATGAGCAAACACTGCTGCCCTTTCTCATGACTCATTGCTAGAAGGTAGTATCCTATATCCAGAGAAAACAGCAGTCCTTAAATACAGAGCAGCATTGCTGAGGACACTGTACTTATACACTAGCTATCTCTAAGGTAAAACACAGCACACTGTATTGTGTTTTCATACAAGAACAGGTGCAGGGATTTAGAAATATAGTATGCTGTTATATACTGGGTAGACTGTTAGACCAACACCAACATTCAGAAAACTCTGCAGTCTCAAATGTTATTTTGCCATATTGAAGAAATAAAACCAAGGATATTTTTCTTTCCTTCTTAAGTTTTGTCTTGGCAGGTTTTTGCCTTTTAATTCCCAAAAAGACTTTTAATAATCCCACCACAGTAAAACTAGTCTTCCCCTAAAAATACAAGTGTTTTTCCACTGCTATTTAAAGCATTGTCCTCCCTACCAAGTACATATGGAAGGTAAATCTGATTTACTAACCATCTAGAATGACTTTCATATGTGAGTATTCAACACAATGGGTGATTTCAGCTAATACTTCATCAGCACAAACACAGCAAAAGATATTTTCCTTCTTCAAGGTCATATACAATATCAGTTAAGAAACACTGCCAAATACCTAAATAGTTAAACAGCTGAATGTATGCAGCATCTGTTTCTGTTTGTATACCTCTGTATCAGACAGAAAACAGTGATCCACAAGTTGCATAAAAAACTTCTGATCAAGTACTGCAAAGAAATTATTGTAATCACACAGGAAGGTAAACTGTTCACATTATATCCTTTAGTATAAAAGCAATAAAATACTTAATAACAAATCAAAATGAGGTTTTACTTCAGGAACAGTGGAAGATTCCCAGAGTAGCCTTTCAGTCTCTTCACCATGGATTCCCAATTCAGGCGATAACTAGTTCTCTTTAAAGTCTGGTCTATTCTTTACATATCTTTAATGGAAATCTCACATTACTTTTGTCTGAATTAAACATATACCTCAACTAACTATGCAGCACTTGAAAAGTTGCAGGATTTTCTTCATACTCCCAGTAAGGAAACCCGCAATTCTTGAATTCTCTCTAATAACCAGTAAGTTTAAGGAAAACCATGAAAAGTTTTAACTTCTAGTTCAAATAGATTTTCTACATAATTAATTTCCAATTAGACATTTAAAACTTCAAAGAAGTAGGGTTATAAGTTATACTAAAATCTGTGTCTGTTTTTATGACTAGTATATATGTATATGACTATTATATATATTACTCAAAGTTAAGATGGTTTAAAAAATACATGAAGACATAATATATACTGCCTGATATCCAAATGATTCATTATCTAGAATGCATCTATCTGCACTTGTATGCAGAATATCATCAATGAGCAGAAGGCAGGCATCCAAATCAGAATATTCTGTGAGTCTGTCATCTCTAAAACCATGTGAGAAACCTCTGATAAAGCAATTTTTTTTTTTTTCTAAGGTCCTTGACATGCCATATAGAAAAGAAACCACAAAGAAATACAATCTGAAGGACAGGATGCCAAATTGAGAAGTGGACCCATGAGAAACCACTGCATCACTCAGCTTCATGCCATCTGCAATCTTCCTGAAGCTGCACTTGATCTCACTGTCTGTGTCATTGATGAAGATATTAAAGAACACTGGTCTCAAGACAGAGCCCTGATAGATACCATTCATCACTGGCTTTCATCTGGACATAGAGCCATTGACCACAACTCTCTGACTGTGTCCATCTAGCCAATCCTTATCCACTGAATAGGCCACCCTTCAAATCCATGTCTTTCCAATTTGAAGATAAGCATGTAGTGTGGAACCATATTGAAAGCCTTACAGAACACTAGGTAGATTATATTAGTCACTCTTCCCTTGTTGATCATTGCCACCACTCCAGCACAGAAGGCGCCCCATCAGTAAGATAGAACTTGCCTCTAGTGACACCGTACTGGCTGTCTCAAGTCATGTCCTTGCCTCTTATGTGTTTTAACACTGCTTCCATGAGATTTGAATCATGATCTTCCCAGGCACAGAGGGTACACGCACTGGTCTGTAGTTTCCCTTTCTACCCTTTTTAAGAATAGGAGTGATTGGATTGATTAAAAGTTAAATACTCTTACTGTCTCCAGTGGGAAGATTTTCAGCAAACACTCTTCTACTTTAGACCTGCAAACTAGTATCCGCAGTTCTGTGTGAAGAGTCAATTACAGCTGGCTGTGTTATTCAGTCTCTGCTTTATAACTGATGTCAAAGGAGTTAAATTTGTGTTTCATTTTGCAGTCAATTATGTCTTCACAATTAATTTGAAAACAATGACATTACAACCAGAAATAAATTTTAAGACACATTGCTTTTGCAGGAAAAAAGCAGAGAGGAAGAAGGAAGACAGAAAAGTAGGAAAAGCTAAGGGTAACTGTTAAAAGCACAGGACAGGATTTACCACAACCATGAAATGCAGTTGGCTTGCAAGCTAGGAGATCTCCAGCTTCTTCCCTGGTCATCTTGAAGCCTTCATAGATGGAATGGCTGGCAGAGCAACAGAGTGGCAGCAGCTCTCCAGCAGTACTCCAACAGTCCCCTCAGCTGTCCTCCGGCAGTTCCCCTATGCCACCCATGGCACCTCCTTAAACACTCTTGCCGTGGGAGACCCTGGATGCCCATTGGCCAGTTCACAGGTATGCAAGCAAAGTTTGCCTGGTGCCAAGATGGGCCCTGACTGTCCAATGGCTGGTTCCCCAGTATCCAAGACAAGATCTGCCTAGCATACCTTATTTGGGAGAGTAAGTCTTTGAAGTGTTCTTTATTGTAACAACTTATCTTTTTTTTTGCTAAGATAGCCCATTTACTTGTCTGCCATGGCTTGCTAGGTACCTCCTTGAGCTTTTGGCATGCAGTTCAGCTCCCACAGCAGCCTCCCTGTTGCATCAACACTTTTTAGCTCCCTTTTTTTCATGCTTGAGGCAATGACGAAGCAGACTCTAATCTGTCTATCACAGTTGTCATTGCTCATTTTACTTGAAATTCTTTAGATTTTAAATGAGACTTTACAGCCCAGAGTCATTCCTTCTTTCTCCCTTCCATATTCTTGTATTTTCTAGACACCTATTGCATTCACCCAGGCTCATTCCAGTCTGAAAACGCCCACTGATTTTAATTCCCAGCTGCACATATACTGCCCATACCTTTGGCATTGCCACATTTCTACAAAGGTGGAGCATTGTCCAGTCTGACTTCCAGCTTGCAGTATCCTTGCTGAGATATTAGAGCAATGAGGACTATGCACACAATTCAAGATGCAGGTTCATTATCTGCTATGCCAGAAGTTGGGATATTCCAAACTTCTTTCACAGATTTTGGCCATTCCCACAGCTCTTCTTTAAAGCCTCTTCAAGCTTTCAGTGTCCATACTGAGTTTTTTGTGGTGCCAACCTGTCTTGGTTTGAGGGGAAAAACCAAGATCTTTACTCACAAGAGGAGGAGGGGGCTTCCTCCTCAATAATCACGCCACTCTTTATCGAATTTAAGAAGGGAAAAAAA
>JAWWEV010000095.1:35748443-35762750 GCA_035583235.1 Hafferia zeledoni | reverse complement strand
GTGTGTGTTATATTGTAGTTTTCTCTTAATTTTCTCTTTTCTGTATAAATACATATAGTTAGTTTCAGCATAAAACTGGTTTGGAAGGTTTTTTTCCCTCTCCCTCTTCTTCTTTTTCTCTGGGCTAGTTGAGGGGGGAGGAACACTTTTTCTTTGTACTTGGGCAGTTGGCATTTTGCCAGCTCAACCCAAGACAGTAATATAGAGGAATATGAAGGTGGACAAGTAATTGTATTACTGCAATGGTTCACACCAGTTTGCCAAGTTCTAACCAGACCAACACAGATGGTACCTGTCTTGGCTCTCCTGCTTCCACAGTGTGCCTTTCTACTGGTCTTTGCATACACATTCCCTCATGCTCCTCTCTGTAGATGCAATGTCTTCCCACCAGCACAGCCTGATAGAGGAGTGTTCTCAGGCCCTGCTGTTCAGTGTCACATTTCTTACTAACTCAGCTTTCTGTCTGGTGTTTATCTTCATATGACTCACAGATAAAAAGAATTGATTTGCACTGACTGATAATTTAAGAATTAGGATACCACCCACTCAGTATGAGCCTGCCAGGCATTCTAACAAGAGGCATTAAAAGCACGTTTGGGGGAATAACTAGAACTCAGTTCAAACAATATTTTATTTTAAAAACAGTGTTAATTATGATTGCAGTTGGCTAGATTAACTTCTTTTAGATGTCAATGTTGATATAGATCTGCCAAGCAATATGGGTACTTAAGTGTGATGTGCATTATTTCCTAGCAATTTCATTAGAACGCAAAAATGAGAAAGTAACTCGCAATGATGAGGTCAAGTGTCCCCATGGGCTGTAAAGCCCTTTTAAGCACATGAGAACAGATGGCAACATTTGCACCCACAATAACAATACCAGGGTCAAAACCTGGTGGTCATCTCAGATTCTTTCATTTCCTTTTCCTGTACATCAGTAAAAACAGCAAACCTTGTCACCTCTAATCTATGGCATTTTAAAAATCTCCTCAACTGTCATCCTCCCATTCTGGTGGAATAAAGAAACAAAAACACCTCAATTCAGTTTCTTCTGTCATCTTTCAGGTAATATATTGTTCTGTCATCATTAAGATAATATATTACACAATTCTGTAAATGTCTTGTCCCATGCGTGTTACATCCTTCTAGTCTTCCTTTACTCCTCCTCATTATTGATGTATACTCATCTGCTCATGTATAATTTCATATTTTATGTTTTCCTATTGTTACTCGTCTCTTGGTGCCAGTTAAGTAATTTCATTTCTCACATATGGCTACATTTTCTTCTCTTAAGGCTCTCCTTAGAATAAAAGCTCTGTCCCTAAGCTGTCTATTCAGGTAAACTCTGTTCGATTTTCTATTTGAAAACAAACAAACAAAAATCAAACAACGACAACAATAAAAATTGAAAACTACTTAGTCACTGTCACCTATATCTTTACCCCTTTTGTTGGCTGATGAAAATAGATGCTCAGTGGCTGCAGAAAACAGAACTGTTGTCTTTTTTAAATGGGCGAGGTAAAGCCTCGAACTCAAGCATATTAAAAAAGGCTCTGTGTTCTCCACCATCACTCCCAGTGCAGGATTAGTGCAGTTAAAGTTGTTGCAAAGAGGCCAGGACAGCTTTAGCAAGCCAAAAATCTACTACTATTTTTTCACCCTGACGGCAATGCACAGTCATAGCTGGCTTGCCTTGAGTATCAGAGAAACGCATTTTCTTCTCTCCTCTAAGACTAGATCAGAAACCTCCCCTAGCATTTAAAGCTTTCTATTACTTAATTTCACACATTTTTTTTAGTACCATGAAAAACAGTGATTCCTGTGGCTCTCCCTGACTTCTGGACAGAAATTTGATCCCTGACCCCTTCCCTAAGAACACCACCAGTTCCACTATCACCATTAGCTTTTTTTCTGAATTGACTTTTTTTTTTTCTTTTTACAACTGAGTTCTCTGTTTCTCAGAAAATCAGCTAAATCTTTCCATATTCATAGAAACACCTTAGTATGCTTGCCAAAGTTACTAAGTAGTATTCTTTGGCATATCTAAAGGGCAATAATTCCCTGCACTTTTTGTGAGGTGCTTCACGAACAATGAGTTACCCCAGTTATTGCCAAAACATTTCAAACTCACCATATTCAGTTTTTCATGGCTTTTGATTTGGAATGAGCATTGGGTGGACAAGAGTGGAAGGACACCAGACTAAGCAACTGCTGAAGCGGCAGACCTTAGTGGTGATAAATGGAAAGAGCAATGGGTTCAAACAGTAAATCTCACTTGTTAGACTCATGCAAATATGGATCACAAATTCCTTCCAAAGAGATTTCAAAGCACTTTTTAGAGGTAAGTAGAAGTATTTTTCACAAACTTTGCATTCCACCAGTACTAGAAATAACATATTTACTGAATCTTCAAAAATCAGCACATCAGCTTCTATTCATCCTGTTTGTCATCTGAGGAGTAACTATGTGATACCCATTAAAGAAACAGTCAGTGATCTTCAAGATCCTATGTCCTCATCCTCACACTTAGCATTTCATGTATGTTCACACTGTAGATGCACTTCTCAGGTTGGGTAGTGAAGGGGAAAAAGGCAGAAAGTCGGTATTTTCAAAGGACTTACATCTGAAAAAATTACTGAGAAAATGGTTAAATGGAATTTACATAAAATTGACAAAAAGTGAATGGCAGAGTACAAAACTGAACATGAAGCTTACTAAAATCATTAGATAAATTTCCTTAGTTCCAAATCTCTTTCCAATGTAAAGGTTTTTCTACCTTTGACTTTACTGGAACACTGACCACAATCATCAGAAAAGACATGAGAGAAACTTCAATATCAGACACATCAAGGGAATTGTGTTTCTCTTCATTGAAAATATCACTAGGTTTCCAGAGTCCAAGTTGAGTGAACAGTAACCAGAATAAAGATAACACAAAAACAAATAACCAAACCAAATTCAACCAATCAACCAACCAACTAAAAACCCATGAGTCTAATATGTCCCTTTCGACTCCATTCACAAGAGTTCTAAAGGGTTTCTTTTCAGCCATTTTCATGAAGTTCCACTGTCACTATCTGAATGAAATCACATATTCCACTTCTCTCCAGGACATCGCCAAATGAAATAATCAAGATGCTCATCGAATTTCATACCATGATTAGCAGGCTACAATAATGACGCTTAAAAAAAAAGAAGTCCCAGGCAAGAAAATTTCATACTGTTATCAGTGCAAGTTGATTTAAACCTCAAAATAGAGTTTATGGCTGAAGTTTCAGAAAGAAAATTCTAATACGAAATACTAATGTTTGGCTTGTTTTTTCCCTCAGTCAATGGTTAAGAAAACAATATGCAATGCACACGAACAAGGAAAAAATAGGGTAGACAATAGAATACATGCACTATTAGTAGTTTGCTGAGATGTCAATGATTTTTAACTTTCATTTGGTTTTAAAGTGCTTCTTTCGGAGACACACACATGCAACTCATGTTGGCAAAAGTACATATACTTACAATATCTTTAAAACAGTTGATATCTTCTTAGCTGACTCTATTATTACTTTGAAGAAAAAACTAACAGAATTAAAGTGTTGAGACAAAGGAGAAGAGGTCTTAGGGAAGTTCTCAAGTTGAGAAACGACAGGCTCACAAAATCATTATTATTCTGTATATCTAATGTGAAATTTAAGCACTGAGATACTGGAGATTCAGGGGAAGGATGAGATGAGATTTTAAAACATCTGACTAATGTTCCATCTTTTTTTCTAAATCTGCTGTTAGACTAGCAGATTTGAGTCACTCAGTGTGTGGTTACCACTTTTAAATACAGAGCAATTTCAAACTGGAGTCCTGATCAGTATTTTGTAATATAAACTTACATTTATGGGGAAACTTCATGAATGCTGGAATTAAATCATGCTGGTTAATATATTTGATACTTTAAAAGTACATAAACTTCTGAGGGTTTTTTATGGTTGATAAAAGCAGTTCTGTTCATGTTCACCAGTTAGCAACTGACCTGCAAACAAATTCTTTGGCTTGGACAACTAACAATTACTGTTCAGTAGTTTCCCAAAATGTTTTCTTTCTTAGCTACTTATCAGTATATTTGAATTTTACCAAATATGTAAGGTAGTATCTCAACTGCTCTAAACATCACTTCCAAAGGGTTGTGCTGGGTGTTGCCCTTTTGATAAGATCCTTCAAGACTTCTCCTGCATTGACAGAAATTTTCTTAAGTGTTTGATAAAATCATGTTCTACCAGACATGTCAACACTACTTGTACACAGATACCACCATGCCCAGAAATTCATGCCTTTCCCTTGGATCCAGGGGACCAAAAGCACAGAAGGACACCACAGTAATTTTGCAACATTCCTGAATAAATGTCATGGTTATTTCATCAGATTGTTACATATTGTTCCTCTATTTTTTTCTTCTTTTTTTCCTTTATTTTTTTTTCCCTTTCCTTTTTTTTTTTTTTAAACCCCTCAATGTAGTGCTAAGCATCATAGGAAAGCTTTGGGGAAAAAAGCATTAATCCAACCACAGAGGATTTGTTTTCAAAGCTCTCTCCTCTCTATCATCTCCAAGACTAATACCTGGTGCCCAGGTTGAGGATACTGTTCATCTTCTAGTCAAAATACCCAGCCAAATTAACATTAATTTCCATAAAAATGTATTGATTCAACAGATCTGAAATACTCCCATTCCTTTTAGCCACCAATTTGGATACATATTCTAATTTTCATTCAAATCTACTGAAAGAGTAGCAAGCTTATGGACCATGATTTCAGCCTTGTTCATCCCTTAACAGTTAGAGTTTTTGGATCATTAATATCAATAATGAGCTAGAACTGCAATTAGCATCTAAATGAAATATGCCACAAATTAATGATTTATCATTATGTTTGTCAGTAAAAATATACTATGGCACAGCAGAATAAGCACAGAAATTGTATCGTTCCAGAGACATCAAAACTGCTAGTTTTGCCTAGAAGGTTTCTGAGAATAATACTCAGAAACTCTCTTATTTTATTGCTGGACAATTTGTGCCAAAGTCACAGTACGTAGTACAAGAGGAAAATCCAGCAATTTTTAAAACTGCAAACTCTGAAATGCTATCTGTTAAATAATTATTTGTTTGCTAGCTTGTCTGACCCATTGTCGTCTTCCTCAGGCACTTTTCCTTTCACTAATTTTAAACTCTGTGTCTTCATTCTCTGTTTGTATTAAATTTCTTTCACTAAAATAGCTCAAACAAAAACTGCTGGCTGCTTAACCATCCCATTCTTCTCCTTTCTCTTGTGTTTATTTTTCCAAATCTGTGGCAGAGCAAGGTCCTAAAGCCAGGTTTGATCCTCTTACATCGTTTATGCATTTTCTAATGAAGTAATTGAAATACTGATTTCAGAGATATGCTGCTTGAAGTATATAAAAAGTCTTTGTAATCCCAGCTCATAGATAGCATTTCTGCCACTCCATCTTCTCAAACATTTCACTGCAGCAGGAAGAATCTTGTTGATCTGACTTTTTTTAAGAGTACATTATTTGTTACTTCAACATATATCCTCCTTATTGTAGGATAAAGACTTAAAGGGTGTGTGAGAATACATCCTTGTGCTTCTTAACAGTTGGCTTAAGGACCAAGAAGAACAAGTGGCATGGGGGACCCAGGTGAGTGGTTTGTCACTTTAAGCATCTTCAGTTCCAAGTATCCAATGTGACACTTATCTCTCATTCCAAGAAACCACAGTTGTTCACAATGAAAAATATTGAGAGCTATTCTGGAAAGATGTAAGTTTCACTCTATAAATGGTAAAAACAAAGGCTATAAAGTATATGTGACATACTCTTACAATTTATTAACTTGGTGAAAGTTTATTATGATTACTCAGAAAAAAACGCTAGAAGTTATTAAGCAGGAAACACACACTATTAACTCATTTCTCACAAGAAAAATACCAAGACTCAAACTTGTCATTCAACCATAATGACTTGCTCCTTTAGAACTTTTTCCTCAATCAGATTTCACATCTGAAGGAGTATTTTAAGCATGTGAACACTAGCAATAGTAAGAGATTGTGGTTGTTTGGGGTTTAGTTTTACTTAGGCCTCAGTTTAGCAGGCCAAGAGAGTGTGATGTGGATTGAAGGGGACAAGCATCACCTGACTTAAGCAACTTAATCATTTTGATGTCAAATCAATTATAAAAGAAGGTGTAGGAGGTGCCTAACTCTCTTTCTCCTTCATGGCCAAGTGCTGAGCAGACCTTTTATCACCATGCTGGAAGTGTTAGGCCTTGTCACCACTTCACAGCAGTTTGGTTTGGGAAGTACTTTTTTTTTTTTTTTATTTTGTCATTGGTTTTCTCCGCGCTTGCTAGATATCCTTTGCGGGGAGTTTGTTGGGGTGCTTTTTGTGGGCTGAGGTGGTGGAGATCTGTGTTGTTTGGGTGGGTGACTCAGTGGTTGTTGCTGGATTTTCACATTTGTAAATATATGTGTTATATCATATTCTGTTTCTAATTGTCTCTCTTGTATCAATATAAGAAGCTTGCCATTTGGGGTTTTGGTTTTTTAATTCTTTCGTGTTTTTTTTCTCCTCCCTCCCTTTCCCTAGAGAGGGGACTGTGACAGACTATTGGGCAGTTGGCATTTTGCCAAACTAAACCAAAACAGAGATCAAGAACAAGGAATGCAACATGGATATCACCTCATGAAAAGGATAAATTTTACACCATTGTTGGCTTGAAGCACAAACTTATATACCCAAGGCTGCACTCATTGATCTGACATTAGACATCATGCATCTAAGCAAGACTTACTGCAGTTGCACATTAAAAAATCTCAGGTTTGTGTTCTGTAAATTGGGTCTTTCTAAGAACAAAGTGTTCAGCACAGTCTGCAATAACTCCAACTTACTTTCCATATAGGCTTATGGCTTCTCAGATTCTTCAACTGCACCTCTTTACTTTTCACTAGATAAGGCATGCTACTGGTCAGTTATTTTCAACAAGAAATGCAAAGGGCAGACCTGACATTTTGTTATTTATCTCTAGACATGTCCTCATCAAAATGGTTAAATTTTCTATAAAAAATAGTGTAGTGTCTCTTTGTTGTCATGGGATAATTCATGCTCAAAGGCCTCCTTTTATCTTAGGCTCTTGCCTTCACCATTTAAAGTTCGACATCAGCATCATGTTCTACCCCTCATCATCATCAACATCACAGACAGTAATTCAGCATTAGAAATAGAAAAGTTACTAAAGTCTTGGAGGGTCAGTTCAAATAAACATTAAAAAGTTCAGCTGTTTATCAAAATAATTTCCATTTCTAGAGCAGACTGGAAATCCTATAAAAATAAAACGCATGGTAAGTTTAGGCCATGACATGCAGAGGACCCCAAGAAGGAGATATGAATACATTAAGGATTTTTTCATTTAATTGGCATTTCTAAAGAGTAGTGTCTGTCTTAAAAAGAAAAGTATTTATGTTTACCAGCAAAACTGAGAGCAGAAGGAGTAAGGGCAGACAGAGCCCAAAGCCCAAGACTGATGTATTGCTTAGAACACTTGAAACCACATCAGAAGGAATTAATCTCCAGGGTCATTCTCACACAGCTTCCTCTCACCTGTCCTGTTACAGGAGTACCTGACTAGGAGTAGACAAATATCATCTCTCTGCAATGCAGATCTGGCACCCTTCCCTTTCTACTATAGCAGTCATCAATTTACCACTCCTTCTGCTCTAAGGAGTCTGTACATTGAGGAGAAGATATAGCATAACTTAATTTGAAGGATGCATGGCCAGAAATTGCAAGGGATTCAAATTTGAAGAAAGTTATGTGTAATCCATTAGCATGCCCTCTCTTAGACAGCTTGCTATGAAGATAAGCATAAGAATGAGCAAACTGTAGACATGAATCTGCAGCTTATTAAAAAGGAAAACACACACTGTTCTTGAAAATATCTTTACATGTTGACAACTCTTCAGACAAAAAGTATGTTTTCCCACCTACTGAAGGCTCCAGCTGATTGAAGTGATTTGGTTTCAACTTGTCTCCCAAAAATTTATCTCCACGGTGAAGTCTATGGATGGAAAATTTCAGCTGAAAAAAGGAATATGTGCAACAACAATCATAATGGAAACCTCAAAGCAAACTTCCCAAACTTTCAGTGTGAAAAATAATCCAAGATATTTGCTTATTTTTTTAATTATAAGATGAATTAATGTACAAGCACAAAGGCCTGGACAGGAATTCACCATATTGTACTAAAAGATGAAAATCAGAGAACAGTGAAGTGTGAAGAATTATTCATGTGTTTGATGAAGGTGGGTTGAAGATATTTAAATGAAGTGTGCAGGTTTTTATTTGGGAATCCTAAACAACTGACAATGCAACAGTTGTTTGCTTTAGTTTAGGACAGCAGCGCTAACACAAAAGCCATAATGTGCAATCTCATTGCATTAACCAGCTAGTGAGTGTTAAGGCTTTTGAAAAGGGAAAGTCTGGTTGTATGAAATCATAATGAATCAGAGGTAGCAGAGGAATGGCCTTTTCTTCCCCCTTCTTCAAGGATCTGCTAAGCATGTCAGATCATTCATATTAAATTATACTAGATGGCATTGAGATGTGCACTACTGTCATCTAATGGCTGAGTTGCAGCTGTCAAATCCTTTGTACCGTGAGCCTCCTGTAGCAATCCAACAGTAGTCCCAAACAGGGGAATAGGCCTTTATCTACTAATTTAGGGCTAGTTCAAAAATAACAAAATAAACAACACACAACTGGAGAAGTAAAATGATCTTATCAACTCTAACAGCTTCTGTTTACCTGAAGACAAGCTAGTTTACTAAAATCCCACGGCAAAACTCAGTTCTGGCACAAAGTGCAATGATCTTGTTGATTTAATCAGTAGCTTATTTGGCTATAAATTTTAAACCTTCACATCAGGCAGAAAAAGAGGTATTACTGAAAATTAATAGAATAGTAATAAAATAAAAATGTTAGCCTTTAAATCTATACCTTAAATTTTTCTGTGGCTTTAACAATTTAATTCAAATTAAATTAGAATTACCAACTGAGGCTCAGTAATTAAGCTTGTACTTTTTACATATTTATTGTCCTTACTGACCTCTCTTTACTTACTAAACAGACTTTCTTAGGTTTTCCTGTGGTTCAGTTCATGATAGGAAAAACACTAATCTCTCCCATGTTTTAGCTTTCTCAGTTTCCCTACACCATGGTTTGACCTACAGGCAAATGAAGCCATTCAAATATTTGCTTATCTTGTCATCTGTTCTCATCAGACCTTGCAATTCCTGCCATGCCCCACATGTCAGTTTAAAGCATAACGTCATTAATACCTCCAGTACACTAATGGATGCTTCACACATGAACGCATTAATGAAATGTGTTATTGTTTTCCCTTACAGGACATTAACAATCTCGCTCACGCTGAGCCGCTGAAGCCCTGCAGTGCTGCTGAAAAACACTAGCTATCAAATGAACCCTCAGTTACGCCTCAGTAACTTTAAGTTCAAGTTTATCACTGAAGTGTCACTAATGTGAGGGGAAGATACAAGCCTCCAAGGTCTTTTGCGCCCAGCTTCAATTACCATAAAGACTAACAGTAGGCGGTAGCTGCAATACACCGTCATATAAATGAAACACTGTCAAGACAAAATAGGAAAAATCTGGGTGTCAATGTTGTAATTTTTTTTCATGTTTCTCCCCTTTGTCTGTGGACTGGTGGCTTGTATAATAAAGACAGGACTGGTTTTCCAGAGGATATAAACACAAATATTCTAGTTTCCTTATGGAGATATTAAATATAAGAGGCAATAAAGATTTCTTATGCCAACCACATTTAAAATTGCTTTTCTACATCTTTAAGAATGATTTCCAGGAGTTGTGAAATGGTCACAGCAAGTTATGTGGCTTTTACATAAAGGTTAGTTAAATAAGGTTGTTAGTCCTTTCTTAGCCTGTGGCTGAAAGAGCACTTTGGTGGTGTTTTCACATCCTGTGATGTAAAATGTGACAAATAATGCCACTACCTTTTCTATAGGTCAAAGGAGAATAAAAATCAAGTTTTTCTCCTGTATTCCCACCCACTCTAAGAATCAGACTCCGATTCTGCATTAAGTTTTTATTTCACAAAGCCAGTGGATGAAGTTGCCCACTATATGGTTAGCCTTAAAAATCAGAATTCAGAGTAGCTGACAACTGTAACTTTTCCTCTGTATAATATATACTACTGTGCAAAGTTCTAAACAGGATAAATACAGAAAAGTCCTGGAATTTTACCCAGCATTTTAAGTGTGAAATCAGGAAGTTTTATTATACTTCAGTCAACCTTTGGCTCTCACTCTATTCTCAAGCAGTGACACTCCTATATGGAGCTATAGCGACATGGCTAGCAGTGAGGCCATGCTAGGAACAGGCAGTAGAGATCCCCAGCTGTAACAAAAAGAGATAAGTCCTACAGAGGTGATTCCTAGCTTGTTCTACTCTAGGAAACCTCTAGCACCTCCTTCCTTTGAACGACACTAAAAGCTCCATTTTTCACCTGTCCAAGCCATGACACAAATCTCAGAACTCTCCAGAACTGGAAATAACTGATGAGTAGCCTGCAAGGTCAGGAAGATGGGTCATCCCTGTTTCAGTTTATTGCTTATTAACCACTTAAGACAATCTCTGAACCCCTTCACAGTGTTATACCAGAATTATGTATATTCTACCAAGAAAGTTCCACAGATATGAAACATTAATGGGGAGAATGAATCCTGTAACCAAAATGAAGAAACTATCCCAAGAAATCAGGAACCTCTGTTGCTATAAATTCATAGCTGTCTTCTACAGATTCAAGTGGATTACTCTTCCTAAGGTACCAAAAAATACTTGCTGTTTCTTGTTTATAAAAGTGAGAAAAATGGAAACATTATTTTGGAATTTCTAATATTTACAATCCAGAATAATTTCTGATACTTATCCCCTAGTTCACACAATAAGTCTTCTGGGGTAAAACTTTTTTTTTCTTCTGGCATATATTTTCAGAGAGAGAGAGAGTGGTAAAATCAATGTCAGCACATGAGAGTTTTATCCTCCCTGTGGATTAATTAGCTATCATGTTCTCCTCCTCAGGATCTCCCAAATCAGTGATGGATCATGGTATCTCTGGCTCAGATATCACAGAATGTCTGCGACATCCTGATTTTTCTTTTTATTGCTGTTAGCTAATCAATAGGTCCCATAAACCTGTGACTGCCTAATGCTATTACATGTGATGCTGGACTCAATTTCTAAACATTCCTAAGCAAGCATTTTTCATTACCTACCCATTTCTTCCTCTTAGTTTGCTAATGGGAAGGCTTATGCTGGAGTGAAAAAATTGTATCCCATTTGCTGCTGAACAAGCTAAAATAAGGCATGCACCACTGCCAGCAAGGACTTCCTAATGACTTCCCTCTGTTTTTTAATGTGTATTCATATACACCGAAGAGAGGAATATCCCAGCACAAGAAATGCTGATTGTTAAATAATGAAAAGGATGATTTGCATGCTATGTGGAGGTGCTGTACTGCTTAAAGTACCCGGTCACATGCTTCCCAAAAGGCTATGAACACATGCATGCAACTCAACCATTTCTTTGGTTACATGCACAGTAGTAAATTAAAGCGCATGGAAATGTTCCTAGACATAGAAATCCTGTCATTTCTAGAACCAAGTTTTTTAAATGGCCCATATTGCTTCCTAAACAACTTCCACAAGCAGCTCAGGAGCTGGGAAAAGACTCTTGCCCATGCTGTGAGCTTAAGAGCAGACTGTGTTTCAGATGTAAGCCGTTTAAAAGAATTTGGACATCAACTGCTTTATGTCAGTGTCAGAAAGGCTCTAATCTCATGTAGCCTACTTAAGTAGATTACAGCCTTTAATATCATTCCAGATATATGCCAGTTTTTATATATGTAATTATATATATATCAACATATTTACATTTTCATACTAAGTTGTTACTAGTTTTTTTCTTTAATCTCTACACATTTTGTACAAGAGAATAAATATATGAAATATTAAGGTATGTTCAGATACTGGTTACTACTTGGCATATCAAATGGAGGGGACAGTATCTATGTCTACATTAAGAGGCAATTCAATGTATTTACAATTAAGGTGATGAAACACTGGCAATGTTGCCCAGAGAGGTGGTGAACTTTTAGCGTCAAGTTGGATGGGGCTTTGAGCAACATGGTGTAGTGGTGTCGCTACCCATGGCGGGAGAGTTGGACAATTCAACCCACAATATTCTATGATTCTATCATTCCACCCAGAATGGATCTGGACATTTAAAGAACAGTTGCTGAGGTGTCCTCATGTACATGTCTAAACAGCATGCAACAGAAGGGGGTGCTACTTCAGAGTAGAATGCAACCCAGGCCTAAGCATTACCAAACCCCACAGCTATCCCATTCTCTGGTATCTATGGAAAATAACTTCTTGAAATTTTGAGCACTGAAAAAATATTTTTTGTTATCTGTTTCACTGCCATTGTTTCTTTCTAATTCTCTTGTCCAGGGGAAAGAGTCTCAAAACTCATGAGAAAGGTTTTGCAGAGGCAGAATCCTCAGTCTATGAAGGTGCATTTCAAAAGTAGTTCTTTAAACATATATTTTTCAAGTGTCGTAAGAATATGCAAATTAACTTCAATGTTGACTCAAAAGATTTTATCACAGTTGCTGATGTATTAATACATTTATTTGTCTTTATACACATTTTCTTAGTGTCACTTTGAAATAAAATCTAGTGCAAGATGTAAAATTTGGATAACACTATCATGCATATGAGAAATTAAATGTAAAATACATTTCATAATTATTTAAATTATTGAATTATTATTAGCTAGCTTTTATCTCTGGTTAGTATTTTCTTTCCATAATCTGGGGGCAGATGCTGGTTTTACTACTTCCCTCCCCATAAAAGCACAGAAAAAGCACCTCCCCAGGCTGAGGAGAAGTCTGCCCAGTTGGTTCTGCCTGACTGAAGGTTTTAGTTCTCCATATCTTTAGCCAGAGCAGCATCTAGCCAACAATCTCATTGGAACAATGCCCAGATACGCTACATTAATTCCGGAAACTGCCTTTTGTCAGTTAGCATGAGAAATTATTACCCAAGAAATACATACATGCGTACATATATATATGTATCTCTGCAGAAAAATAGGCAACTTTTTAAAGTCCCCAAGGCCCAGACTTTTAGAGGTGTTCAGGCATCTGAAGGTTCAATGCCAGCTAGGCCTGTAGGCTGTTTTAAAACACTTCCCATGACATCTTTAGATAAAATTTTCTGGTTTGAAGAAGCCTGAAGTTCTTCATAGCTATAGGTAATGTGAGAAGACAGAGGGAGGGAAACCCAGACCATAGAGAGAAAAAGGCTTTTTCTACAGAGTAATGCCATCTCTTACTGGTTATGCCTGAGTTGCTTCTAGTGAGCAGTCCTCAGAGCAGCTGTGATCACAGCATGCCTCCTGTCCATGTGACAGCCTGTTCTGAAGTGCCTCCCTCTACATTACACCACCAAACAGCTTCATCAACTCTTCAGAACACCTTCTGGCTATACTCCAAGCCATGCTTTCAGACTTATTTTCTGTATGGGCATGGCATAGTTTAACTCCAGCTTGCAATTAAATACTGTGCAGCTGCTCACTCACACACTCTCTAGTGGGAAAAGGAGGAGAATCATGAAAAGGTAAAACACAAGGGTTGTGATAAGAACAGTTTAATAATTGAAATAAAGTAAAATAGTAATAATGAAAATGGAAAAGAGAGAGAGAGGGGTCTAAACCCCAACAGAAACAAGAGATATACAATTGTTCAGCACCTGCTGACTGATGCCCAACCTGTCCCCCAGTAGCAATGGGTCTTTCCTGCCTAGTTCCTCCCAGTTACATACTGGGCACAACATTCTGTGTTATAGAATGTCCCTTTCACAAGTTCGTGTCAGCTGTCTTGGCTGTGCTCCGTTCCAGCTTCTTGTGCACCTGCTCATTGGCAGAGCATAGGAAATTGGACTTAGGGTAAACACTTCTCAGCAACAACTAAAACATCAGTGTGTTATCAACATTATTCTCATCTAAATCAAAAGTACAGCACTGCATCAGATAATAATAATAATGGCCCAGTCTTTGCAAACGAAGATTTGGGAAGGGCTCTCCCCACGTGGCTGTGTCCTTCGAGCCTGCGCAGTGGATTTTTTAGGTGAGGCACAGCGTGTGCAGAACTGGCCCCACCGTTTAAGTCCTAAGG
>JAWWEV010000095.1:35720190-35747916 GCA_035583235.1 Hafferia zeledoni | reverse complement strand
CGCCAGCATAGCTCTCAACCTCATGAGGGCACGCAAGCTTCTCCCCCACGACAAGGGGGTGTCCCCGGAGAAGTCACACTAAATAATCATACATATATTGTACATGGATTCTGCAATATATTTAAAAACTTCAAGTACTTTGCACTACTGGAATTGACTTCTGAAAATAACTTTCAAGAGGCATTTAATCTCTCCAGGAATATATCAATGAGATCTCTTTGTGAATAAAAGTAATTAATTTGATTCAGATGCATTTGTCTTCCACTTTCTGCAACTGTTTGTACTGAATTAGATTCTAATCTTAAGAGAAGGGGTTAATAAAACAAAAAAACTTTCTTTCTTGTGCTAATAGTTTCATTAGAATCATCTTCCAGAGAAACCCCGAAATCATGGAGTCAGGATCAGGAATTATACCACTACACTTGGAAAAACAAACAGTACATGTAAGCAGTGAACCATAACCAAGAATTCCATACACTATATTTCTAAACAGATTCAGATTTTGCAAAGCACTATCGAAAAATTATGACTGAGCATCAATCATCATTCATTATGAATTAATTAAAATATTCCCTAGTTCAAACCAGTGGTTTTCTAATTGGAGAAATTCTTGCATTTAGATTTTGCATAGATTCTGGAGCAGCTCCAATTAACCATGACAATTTGCTGCTGTATAGAGGTCTGGGAACACAACCATTATTCAGACAGGTGCAAGCTGAGTCAATATAAATCACCATCTTTGCTTAGGACAGCGGAAAAGAATGAACAAATAGCATCACCTGAACCTTAACAAAATCCATCCTATATTTGCTCCTCCATAGATCGTGCATGATGAAAGGATGTTGAATCAGACACCAACTGACCTTATTGTTTCCATCACGGTCATATTTAATCATATCATCAAATCTAAAATTCAATTAGAAATACTGAAATATTGGATGTTTATCACCTAACAAATCAGCACCACCATTTTCAACAACAATGGAAACTTAGAAAATCTCTGACATCCACATGTCCATTCTTATCTGAAAGTGAGTTTGTATCTGAGAGATAGTCATTTAAAAAAAGCAACAGCATTAAGAAAAATTTTAAGATTAAATTAATTTGTTCCTCGTGCACTTAAGTTGTTAGAGGTAATTTGTTATTACAATAATAGGCATCAGTTAAGGGAAGATTAAACTGTAGGAACCTATTAACACGTGGAAGGACTTAAATTATACCTTTTATAAATCCACTGACTTCACAGGTATAAAAGTAAATTCTCAATGAAGATGCCTGGGCTTCTGGAGAAATCTCAATTTTGTTAGCCTGTCTACTTCCAATTCTACTTCAGTTTAAGTAGATTGCAGCATTGGTCTCCCTTTGGCCTCTGAGGAATAACAGGCTGGTCATTGCACTTTTGGGAAGAAGAAACCTTTCAACCATCCACAATGGGCATAAATTCTGATGAATTCTACACCTGTACTAAACTTGGAAAAAATCCCTTTACAAAATATCCCTTTTATGTGTGTCTTGGATTTATACTAAACAGTTTGGTACACTTTGTGGGTGTTGCATACAGCTCACAGAAAGTCTTTCAAGGAAGCAGAACCACGTTAAAGAAAAAACTAAGTCGGGGAAAAAAACCCAAAGCCAAATCAAACCAAACAAACAAACCAAAACCCTCACAACAAATAAAAACAAAACACACAAACAAAACCAACCGAACAAAACAACCAACCAACCGAAAAACAAACCACCCAAAAAAACACACACAAAAGAATATATCCAAAACAACATCTTAATTTCCCAGATGTTTCCAGATTTGGTCCGACATTACTGCTAACTACAGTCTCCTGTCAATAAATAGGACAACTTGAATGAATTAGATAATTGTCTAACTTCATGCAAGATTTTGCAATCTAAGTATGGGGAATTCACAAGATCCCTCATGGTGATATGATCTGGATAGTAACATGACATGATACATTAGCGTAAAGAGTGTATACAAATGGCCTATGCAAAATTGTCACAAAACTTTTGCTAAAAGCCTGATAACAAGAAAGCTTGCATGAGATTAAACAGTCTTGCTTAAGAGATTATCAGAAGACTTCTAAGAAAGATAAATGGGTTTGAAGAGAAGGGTTAGTTTTTAACTGTGATTGAGGAAAAGACCTTTGTAGCAGAGCATCAATTCAGAGTGGGTTTTACAGAGACAGAAGTCCTCTTGACACTGTTGTGACCTTTCCCTAGACATGACAAAGCAGCCTCCCTGCCAGAGGTGTAGCCTGCACTGCTTAGTGGGTTGATGGTGCAGCTTGCATAAAGAAGAATCCTCCATCTCCAGTGCACCTGTGATTCCTAAGGATTTTAATATGTATTTTTTAGATTTTCATAGAATTATGTAAGTTGAATGAGTTTTCCTAAGTTTTTCTTATTTTAGGTGGTATTTAGAAGTTCCTGAACACTTTCTCACTGTTAAAGGTTCAAACACAAGAAGGTGGTGTTGGGAGGAGTCCCTCAGAGAATTTTTCTCACCTTACCAACACAAAAGATTTGGGGTTGGAGTGCCAGGACTGAGGACAAAGGATGGCTGATGACTTTCAGACTCCAGCTGAATGGTGGGATGGAGGTGAGAAAACAGAACCCTAGCACCTGGGGGTGAAGAAAAGTTTTATCCCTATGTGCTGGCTTGACTTTTGGGGCTTTTCTTTGGGCAGCTGCAGAAAAAGAGCCACTGCTTGCTGGTGAGAGCTCTTTTTCTGGCTCTGCTTTTTGCTTTTCCCCCTCCATGTCTGGGCACTCTGAGCTTCAGAGAGAGGGAAAGAGAGAGAGGAGAGTAACGGCTGCTTCGAGACACACTGCAGACTTTTGTTTTCTTTCTTGGTGACGGACTTAGACTGCAAGGAGATTCCTTGGAATTATCACCAGTCTTCCACTCCCAGCCTTTCCTTCTTCATTTGGAAAAAACGACAAGGAGAGAGAGAGTCCACATGAGTGTCCACTCCTTGTCTCTGCCTCACTGGGAAAAGTCTGAGAATTCACCTTGTAGCTGGCTGAGGTGTGACACTGACACTGTCCATGAATATAACTGCTCCAAGAGGAATCTACCATTTGGGGCTTGTTCTCTTTTGTTTTTACTTTTGGTGCTGAGGGAGTAGTTTGCTCTGGTGAGTTTACAGTTATATCTATATCTACCTATATATATGTAGATATATAGTAGTTAAGAACAGTTATCCTTCCTATATCCATTTTCTAATGAAAGTTCCTTTTTCTTAAATTTAATAAGGAGTGGCGTGATTATTGTGGAGGAATCCTCTCCTCTGCTTTTTTGGTAAACATTTTGGGTTTTCCCTCAAACTAAGACACTCACACATTCCTGAAATTCTGTTGGACACACATTACCAAGGACATGTTGTTTTGAAGAACACCTGCAAGAACTCCAATTGAGACAATAAGATCACTTGTAGTCAAAACAGGAGAATCAGTTCAGAGCCCTTGGAGGGGCTCTAAGGGGCAGTTCTGAGGAGTTTTGAGGGTGGGCACCAGGGGAAAATGGTATCACAGGTTGGTTATAATTATCAAATATGTTAATTACTGACAGTTATAAAAACTGTAACATCTGGCTGATAAGTAGGCACATACTTCTGTTGTGCACCTTAGAAGCTTCTAATAAAGGGGCTAATTTATTTTTCTATCTGCCTTAATGATGTTCTGAAAGCCTTTTGCAGGAATCAGGCATCAGCTGTGTGACCCTGTAGAGGGGATATCTCATCACTCTATGGTCAACAGGTTGTGGAGGGTTACATGAACGCAGATGTAGCTGCAGGACCTGCATCTCTCCTAGAACAGGTGGAAAAACAGGGGTATATATCCTGTTAATAGGTAGGGAAAAAGAGACTCCGAGTGGGTATCACCACTACAGTTAAGATCTGAACCTAACTGGATAGTGTGGAGTGGCCAGTCTGTTAACATGGCTCCTTGTGAGCAGGACAGTTTTCCTGGGTTTTTGCTTTTGCCATTCTCCCTTTGTTATCTTTTGAAGGGAAGGCCCTCCACCATCTTGGCTTACATTTTTTTCCCCATGGGGTGGTGGCATCATTTGTTTTGGTGGCTCTTTTCTTTTGTGGGTAATCTTTTTCCCCCCATGTTTTTGTAGTATTGGTATTTTCTTTTAGTAGGTAGTTATTTTTTCACTTACACCTCTTCATATTTTTGTCTATTCTGCAGGAGGGGGAGGGGAACAAAAGTGGAAGATTTTCACCTTAGTGGAGTTCCCATCTCCGAAATAGTCTTTAAACCAAGACAGCATATCTTTCTTAAAATCACCACCAAATATAGATAGGCTAATTAGCCCCCAAGTTATTAAATTCTAAACTTGTACATTGAAAGCAAAATGGTTTATGTTAATTAGCAGTTTCTTTATAAATATAAAGCTAAACCAGCATTTTCTTATACTTAATTTATAAGAATATTGCTTATTTTCTATCAGAACAGCATAGCCCTGTGAGTAATTGCCTGATCTGTTTACTAAAATTGCATCTATCATTTTCTTTCAGTCTGTTTTCCTGAGTTAAACAGGGTTCAGACAGAAAACTAATCTAATCTGTATTTTACCCCATCTAATCTAGACCAATGAATATGCCACAATCATCTTTTTCAGTTTCCATGTCTATCACATGCTGTCTCACCAGCATTATTCAATCTCACATAATCTTTCCAGAAAGTTTTATAATTAAGAGATTCTTAATCATAGCTTAATCATTTTTTTTTTTTCGGTAGAACCGTTGTGATTAACATTGGACAGAACTCTAGGCCCAGGAAATAAAATGTCAGATCACTACATTTCTGGGGTTTTATTGAAAGATTAGGTGGCCTTGATTATTCACACTAGCAATATATAAGGAATATTTCCATTCCTCATACCTCTTGTTAAAAAATGGACCTGTTTAGACCATGTCAAGAATCCACCGGCTACATGCCTACCACCTCTGTAGTAAGATTTTCCAATACACCAAGACTTTCTGAGTCCATAAATTCAGAACAAGTTTTTAATATAAAGAGAAAGATGGGCATGCTGACAAGAACAGATATTGGATGAGGAATATTTATTTTCATAGGAAAGACATGGTGAAGCACAAAATGAAGTAATACCAAACATTTAAGGCAACATCCAGTTGGTAAACCAGAACTATTGGTTCTTAATATAGAGGCCTCAGGTAAAAAAAATTGTCATTCAGCTCAGTAGGCAAATCATTCAGGAGAACTGTCAGTATCAATACAGTAAAGGAACTTCACTAACTGACAATCTAATAGCTGAAATAAACAGTCTTCAGTTTCCAAGGATTTTGGGTAACTTCCCATTGAAACCTGAAAAAAGACCTCATAAGAGTTTTGCTGTCTGATAAAATAATTAAAAGCTTCTTCTACTGCAGAAATCTCCATGAGGAATAAAAACTACTTCAATTTCAGTTCTGATGATGTGGTAGAGCTATAAAACACTTACTTGCACTTTAAAAAAACCTCTCAGTTACACGTAGCAAATAAACAAAACTTCCTATAGTTTTTAAAAATGCAAAAGGGGTGGGTTCTCATGTTTATAGACTTCAAGCCTAGGCTTCAAGTTTGCTTAATGAAAGCAAACTCACTGCTAAAAATAAATAAAATATGAGTAAAAATAGGGGGAAAAAAAGAAAGGAAAGGAATAAACAAACAAACAAACAAACAAGCTCTTCCCACTCTGCTGGGAAAGAAAGGAAAAATCTCAAAGACAAAAAAGACCAGTCAATTATGCTTTCTCATCATCATTGTAAATAATACTTTATAGACCAACACCGTGAAAAGAAGATGAACGATAATGGATCTAACTTAATCTAGATAAAATAAATACAGCTAGATAGGAATTGGAAAACTCTTTGACACCAAGACCAAAGGTAATAATCAACTTGCAATCTTTGAGAATTCAGTGCCAATAAATCCAGGTGGAATGGTCTCAGAAAACTTAAAGCAACACAAGTTCTCTACATGCAGTATGTAACCATTGTGCTTTCAAGACAATGTCAGAGATGTTTATGCAAACATCCAGTACAACCATAATTTTCTCCCATTTTAAGGGCATGACTTAGCAAAGAGTAATTGCCTTGTAGCTTGTCTGTTACTTAGGTAAAAACTCTTGGGTTTGATAGCACTGCTGCAACTGCACACAAGTTAGGAATGGAGAGAATACCAGGTACATGATTTTATATTTTTGTTATAAGGTAATTGAAGACAAACAGCAGCAAGACTACTTCAAATCTGGGAAATAACACAACCTCTGTAAGTGAAATCAACAACAACAGCAACAACAAAAATGTTTATTTTTAACAGTATTCATAACATTATAACTGACAGAGATAGTGATTCTCATGTAGATATAAAACACTAATAAAAATTTACAAGCTGTTACAGATGTCAATTATATGAAATGAATTCTTAGTCTAAAGTACACTAAACATTCCCTATAGAAAAGAGGAGAAAGCCCACAGCTATACTTAGTGGGTCCCCAAGAGGACTAGAGCACTTCCCCTACGACGACAGGCTGAGAATGCTGAGACCTCACAGCAATCTTCCAGTACGTAAAGGGAGCCTACAAAGAAGAGGGAGAGGGACTCTTCATAAGGAGTTGTAGTAATAGGACAAGAAGTAATAAGGACAAACTGAAGGAGAAGAAATTTAGGTTAGATATATGGAAGAATTTCCTTATTGTGAGGCTGGTGAGGCACTGGAACAAGTTGTCCAGAGAAGCTGTAGAGACTCTATATTGTGGAGCATGCTTCTGTTTTGGGGAGTTTTGTTAATAGTTGTATAATCAGTTAAGTACAATGCAGTTAAATGTCATCACTGATGTCACAAAGCCCACAGTAGTTCTCACATACTTGTATTAATAGAAGTATTTCAGGAACTGCTAGGGTTAGTCTGGTTTGTTTCTGGTGCTAGCAGCGACATAACTTACAGGAGAACTTTATGGAGAAGGTTCTCCCCGGTTATTAAGTGCCATCCTCATATCAGGGTATCAAAACTCCTGTCCATCACAGTGAATCTGTCTAGTGAAGGCTCTCTTCAGGTGAGATGTGGTCAGACAACTTTGGGCTTTAAAAGGCTTTGATATTCTGGGGACAATTATAGCTAACAAAAAATATATTAATGCAAGTGGGACAAGAAACCTCTGCATTTCTGTTCTTTTTCATGTGACAGACCCTATCCCTGGAACTGTTCAAGGCCAGGTTGGATAGGGATTTAGGCAATCTGGTCTAGTGGGATGTGCCCCTGCCCACAGCTAGATGATGTTTAAGGTCTGTTCCAACCCAAATCATTCTATGATTCTAAATCTAGATTGAGGTCAACTGTATCTGCATTTCAGTTTCATTCGCTTTGCAGGAGAAATGATTCAAGCACTGCCCTTCTCTGGAGCCAGACACAAAATCCCAAGGGAAAGCATGATCCTCCTATGTCCGGTTTTTAACCCTGCAACAAATGTATTACACTTGACTTACTGAATTTTAAAATACATTTCAGCTATTTCTCTCTAATATTCCAGAGAATTAAAATTTTTAGGATGCAAACTGTGAATTTTATAATACTTTTATTAATATTTCCACATTCTGAAGTTGTAAAGTTGAAGGGCAAAGTAATTGTAAGTATTTATTAGCACTGCTGATCATCTACTTGTTCATATAGTACCAATTTCCAACGTATGATAACCTCTCAATAAATCACCAGTGCTAAGTCTAGAACACACTGAAAATATTTCAGACTAATTTATGGTCAGTTTGCTAGAATCTGATGTAAAGTCAAGTACAGCAAATTAAATGTTCCAAAGGTTTATGGTTTATGCTCAGCAATTGTGGGAGAAAACCCCAACTACGAGACATAGAAAGGACACCTTTAGAAATGAGATCACCACGACAGCAACCCTCCAGAATTAGAGACTATTAAAGTTTAAGCTTAGGACTTGCGTTTTTTGTAGTACGGGTTTCCCTTTAAGTTTTGTTATTCCCCAGCACATGGAACCCACGCCCACGCAGCTTTCCTGGTCAGCACCATGTCGTTCTGCCCACAAATCCAGGCCCATCTCTCTTCTAACCCCCCACATTGGTTGTCTCACCCATCTCTTCCCAATCCCTGATTTCCTATTGGTTTTGATCCTTCCATTCCCTCATTGGCTAGCCGAGTACCCAGGCCACTCCCTTCCACCCAAGCCCTTACCCAATCACATCTCACTTCCTGGGGCCCTCCCCCACAAGCCTTAAAAAATCTCTGTTGATTTGAATAAATGCTTTTCACCATCACACTCTCAGTGTTCACATCATGGTTTTTGCCGCTGGCACTGGGCCTCACACCATCTGGCCCAGTCTCCAAGAGGCATGGGGAGCCATGCCTTGGTCAACACCTGTCAAGTGATGAGTGTGCATTAAAACATTCACTGAAGAATCAGATCATGCTTATAGATAGCCACCAAATGGAGGTATGAAAAACACAGTGAGGCTGTATTATCTACAGTGAAAAATTAGAGGACAGTAGTAAAACATAGTAACGTGTGAAGAAGCAAATGGTGCAGCAGATGGAGAGGGTAGCAAGGTATTGAAAATTTAACAAATGATTGAAGTATCCTGAAACAGAAAACTACTTTATAATTGGTAAATACCATCACTAATTAATTTATGTTTATATGTTTGGGTTGGGTTTTTTCCCAAATAGCTTGTTATACTGAAAGATTCTCCTCCATGTTGTGGAAGGATGTAATACCTTCAGCATTTCTTTAAGTTGAAGAATTTGTCAGCATGAAATGAAATGCAGAAGCACTGAAACAGCTCTTATGTTTAAATATAAGAAAGCCATAGTAAAGCCATGATGAAAAAGAAGACAGTCTAGAGAGAGATCAATGGATTTTGTGCACACAAAAATCCTACCAAAAGGAGCCTCCAAGTGTATTAGTACAAGCCAAATATATCAATGGATCATATATAAGAAATGTTCTATTGTCATGTTAAATATGAAAAACACAGAAACTCCAGAAGGACAACAGTGAAGGTTTTGACCATGTAATTATTTGTACATACAATTTCAAATATGACAAGGAAGATGGTGCTGTAAATAATCCATTTTTCTCAAAATTTATCATAGATCATTTGTTAATCTATTAAGACCTGACTTGTTACTTATTCTGTTATTTTCTTGCAATTGTCATCAGCTACCACCACATTACATATTCTCCTAAAGGTTACTCTGGTCTGTAATGAGAGAAATTAGAGCAATGAGACACACAGCAATGAGTTGATCTCAACTAAATGTGTGTCTATGCAATGCAGGCTACCATACCAAAGATATAATTCATACATAGTTGAAAGCAAATCAATTATTTCACACATAATCAGTTTTTCAACAAAAAAAATTACTGTCTTCAAACACTACTTAATTCCTTCTATCACATTTGAAGGAGATAATCCACCAACATGGAATTTCTGCTCCAGTGACTGCTCCAGCATGTGTCCTGCTGTCACTGATAGCAACACAACCCTATTTGCTAAAACATGAATTAGAAAATTTACCTCATGCCCAGCAAGTTTTACATGTCCTTTCCTCTTTTGTTTGTTTGTTTGTTTATTTATCTATTAATTAATTAATTAATTAATTAATTAGGTTTTGCCTTTTAATACAATCCTGAATGACTGAATACTGACTCCATTGTTTGAGTGAGCTTAAGGTATGACACTCTATACCTTAGTTATCAGATGTTTCTAAATCCAGGTCAACAGACATGCTTACACTTGATCCAAAAGGCTAAATCACTCCTTCTTCAACTAAATGATTTGAGGAAAAAAGCCACAAAGAAGGATTATGTCAGCTACAGTATATAAAGGTTATTCTTTTACCTGCTGTAGTAGAGCACAATTACTTCAAAGCTCTGGCAGTTAGCAACTTCCTTTTAAAAAATAGTATCTTGTGTATACTATATATATATATATAGAGAGAGAGAGAGAGAGAGAGAGAGAGAGAGAGAGAGAGAGAGAGAGTATAATGCATATAATAGATATTATATGATCTATTTTATATTTCTAATTTATATGTCTTACATATATAATATTTCTATTATATATAAATAAAAAAACACCCGGGAAAAAAAAACAACTCAGATCCACAATGTTCATACTTAAATAGAAAAGAATTGTACACATTAGCCTGAGCTTTGTCAGTGAAAGAACTTGGATGCTAGACAGTTTTTGCAACAAAATAACCTTCTTCTTGATGTGAACAGAGACAAAAAGGGCATAAAAATCTAACAAAATTTGATGGCAAGTCAGTAGTTATATAATTGTTTGGCCATAGTCTCATATATCTCTTTTTGGAGACTAAAATAAGGATAGTCAGCAGAAACAGATACTGGGATTATGTTATAGTTTTAGAATCTGTCATGGAATTTCCTTCTATCAACACAGAAGTTTGAGAGTTAATGCCCAACCACCGCCCCGTTTTGAATTCCACCTTGATGGCTGGGAGGACAGAGAGAAGTTTTCCCTAGTGCTGGAAGTACAGTTGGTTCCCGGCGGCTGCTATGACTAGAAGCCATCATTTTGCTGAGCTGGTGAAAGCATCTTGGAGGGAGCTCGTTTCCAGCTTGACTCCCCTGATTTTTTCCCCCTTCTACTCTCCGGGCACCCTGACCTTGAGAGAGAGAGAGAGAGAGAGAGTCATGGTTGTTTTTCTGGATATGCTGCAAACCTTTTCTTTTCCTGAGGACAGCTGCCCTTCCCCACAGAAAAGGTTCCATCCCGCCCGCACGTGAGTCATACAGCCCTCTTGTCTCTGCCTCATTGGGAAAAGACTGAGTACCTCGCGGCCAGCCACGTTGTGACACTGCCACCTGCTGTCTGTAAATATAAATGCACCAGGAAGAAACTCCTGGGTTTGGGGGTTGTGCTAGTACAGCAGGGAGTAGCTTGCTCTGGTCTGTTTATAGCTATATATCTATATATATAGTCGTTGAGAATAGTTATCCTTCTTCTATACATTTTCCAATTTAAGTTCTTTTAAACTTAATAAGGGGTAGAGTGGTTATTGAGGAGTCCTTTCCTCTAGTCTTGATAGACACCTTGGTTTCCTTTAAACCAGGAAGATTAAATGACATTGCCACATTCTTCCCAGGGGAAAAAAAAACCAAAAACGTATTTGCTATCATCGGCATCGTAGCCTTCTCTGGTCTGAAAGATTGTCTGTATGTGTCTGTTACAAGCACACTTCAAGAGTGGCTAAGATCCTTACACAAGGATAATACAGTAAATTGAAAAATTATTTATTCAGAAACAAAACAAATGGAAAAGAAACATAAGCTGATTTAAGTTTCATGACTTACCATCCCTTTATGTATGGTCCTTAGTACTATAGCTAATTTGATTTTAAAGGTATTATTCATGTTGTTCAGTGTGTCCTTTTTTCACCTACAGGATAGAAAAGGAGGTCCAGTGTTAATCATATGTTCCACAAAATTACAAAACTCTGACTGAAGTGTTCTCAACAGTTCTCATTCCACAATCATAATAAAGCTTACTTGCAAACATAAGGAGTTTCTCTTTGATGGTGCTTTTACCCTTTGATTAATTGTAAATTAATGCATCTCAAGACAAAACTGCAGTCTCCACATAAATAATCCATTTATTATCCATTTATAAGTTTTAGTGATTGCTCACACTATATAAATCCTAAGTACTAATTTAAGTTTTAACTCAACATGTCTTTCTGCTAAGAAGATACCAAAACCAACTAACATAACTTAATTAAAACATAAGGGAGATGAAGGAGGAGCATTTCCCTGTCAGTAACAGAAAAAAACTCTACTGGATCATATGAAAGTTCCTTCTAGACTAAGTTTCTGCCTCAAATAGCATCCAATAGTTAATCACTTTCTAGCTTCCTAAAAGGGAGAACATTAAGGTTCGGGAAGGGAGAAGTGACACCCATATCCAGGGAGAATTATTTAATTTTAAATATATCTTGTAACAGATGTGGTGTTTTAATCCCAGCCAATAGACAAACATGCAGATAGCTGCTTGCTCACTTGCTTTTCCTGTAGAATGGAGAGTCAATAGGAGAAGGAGGGTAAGATCATAAAAGTCCATTGAGCTTGTTCAGTCCATAGCTTGAGTTCCATCTGTTATTGAAGACCAGAATAGAATACATGGCTTGTTGTGTTGTTGAGAAGCAAAGACAGATCAGGCTGAGTCACCAGCTCACTCGCCCAGTTTCTTGAGAGGATGGTCTTCCATTTGCTTTGGTTGTCTTGCTGTAGCATTTCCTACAACACCCAACTCAAACCACGGGTTACAACAGGTTAAATGTACATTCACTACAATCTTCATGCTTTTTCCCTTTGGTCCAAGTAATAAGAATTACTATTGTAACAACACCCACACATTGCACTTCTGCCAGCATGAATCCTCCGTGGGTTGCAGTTCCTCCAATGGTGTACCTGCTCCAGTATAGACTTATTCGTGGGCCATAGTCCCTTCAGTGGTGTTTCTGCTCCAGTTCATCGTTGATTTTGTGCATATCTGATACAGCAGTATAGGAATGGCAGTGGTGCTACAGTCATATGCCAGCCCAGGCACATGGGCACACGTTGCCATCCATGGCAAAGTAAATGACAAGCACTACATCAAACAGCAAAAACCAAAACCACTCATCAACAAGCCACAGGCTCTAATATACAATAAAGTAAATGAGCATCACGGCAAGCATGACACCTGCCCATTAACATTATAACAGCTATAAATTCAGATTCCAAACAAATCTGATGTTATCTTGAACCTCTTACGCCTCGTGTTATGCAACAGAAAGTCTTGTGGTAGATTGTCCCCACAGTGTGTTGTGTAGGCTAATACCTACACAGCCAGCCAGTCACTCCTTTATCCCTTGGAAAGAGGATAAAATAGAAGGGAGACAAGAATATTCATGCATCAAAACAGAGAATTTAATTGGTGAAAAAAAATTGCATGTTGAAGCAAAATAGTTTCACTGTTTCTCATGGGCTAGAAGATGTTTAGCCACTTCATGGAAAGTAGTGCCTTAGCATTCACAATGATTATTGGGAAGACACAAACCATAATCCCAAAATGTTTCAAATCCCTCCTCCTTCTCTTCAGCTGTTATTGCTGACCATGGTGTTATATAGCATAAAATATCCCTTTGGTCTGTTGGGATCAACTGTCCTGCCAGCTTCTTGCTCACACCCAACCTAATTCCTGAGGGAGGTAGTTGAGGGAGGAGAGTGAGAAGAAAAGAAAACCTTGATAATGGACAAACAATATTCAGCAACAGCCAACACATTGGTGTGTTGACAACACTGTTTCAGTAACAAATTCAAAACACCATAGGGCCTGCTACTAAAAAAAACCCCAAACAAACCCAAAACCAAACAAAAACTTCCCTCTATCTTAAATAGACACATTACAATAGTGATTCAAAAACTGATGTTATGAGGATCACGACACTTACCTCGTGAATTTACTTAACTTCCATTAGTCTGCAGTTTAGGAACTTCCTGACATTACAGTATTAAGCATTTGATTGGACACCTTGTGTTGCTATTAGATGTTTACATAAAATATAAAAAATTTACCAAATTAAAACCTTCTAATCTCTTTTGAATGTATGAAGAGTGCTGCCATACCCATTCTGTATGAAAAAGTGTCATAGAATAATGGAATCATGGAATGGTTTGTGTTGGGTCATTAAAGATCATCTTGCCATGAGCAGGGATATATTCAGCTAGATCAGGTTGCTCAGAGTCACATCCAACCTGACCTTGAATGTATGTTCCAGCAATGCGGCATCCAGCATCTCTGGGCAACATGTACCAGTGTTTCATCACCTCCATTGTAAAAAATGTCTTCCTTTTATCTGAATAAAATCAACCTGGTTTTAAATTAAAATCATTACCCCTTGTCCTATTGCAACAAGACCCACTAAAAAACTTGTCTCTATCTTTCTTATATGCCTCCTTCCAGTACTGACAGGCTGCAATAAGGTCTCCCTGGAGCCTTCCCTTCTTCAGGCTGAACAACCCCAGCTCTCTCAGCTTTTGTAAGATCAGCACTCCAATTGTCTTCATTGCTCTCCTCTGAACCAACTTTACCAGGTTCATGTCCTTTTTGTGCTACCGCAGAGCTGGACACAGCACTTCACACTCACACCAGAGAGAACTAGAGAAGAAACACCTGCCTTGACCTCCTGGCCACTCCTCTTTTGATACAGCCCAGGATACAACTGCCTTTCTGATCTGCAAGCACATATCACTGGGGAACGTCCAGCCTCTCATCCACCAGTATCCTGAATTCCTTCTCCACAGAGCTGGTCTCGATCTGGGAAGTACTGAAAAACAAATCACAGCACTGAAAAAGACAACACAATCATTAGTCACAGCCAGCACAGCTTCATGAAAGGAAAGTCCTACTTATCAAACCTGATTTCATTTCATGACAAGGTAACCCACTTAGGTGATCAAGGGAAGCAAGTTAATGTGGATTTCAGCAAAGCTTTTGACACTGTCTCTCACAGGATCCTTCTGGACAAAATGTCCAGCACACAGCTGGATGAACACACTATGTGGTGGGGAAGCAACTGGCTCACAGGTCGAGCACAGAGGGTGACAGTGAATGGGGTGACATCAGACTGGTGACCTGTCACTAGTGGGGTTCCACAGGGCTCCATTGTGGGCCCTGTGCACTTCATCATCTTCATGAATGACTTGGATGTGGGACTGGAAGGGATACTGAGCAAGTTTGCAGACAACACAAAACTGGGAGGAGCTGTTGACTCCCTCAAAGGCAGGGAGGCCTTGCAGGGAGACCTGGACAAATCAGAGGACTGGGCAATCACCAATGATGTGTAGTTCAACCAGGGAAAGTGCTGGATTCTTTGCCTGGGATGGGGCAACTCTGGATGTACATACAGACTGGGGAATGAGATACTGGAAAGCAGTGGCATGGAAAGGGAGCTGGGGGTCCTGGTTGATGGCAAGTTAATTATCAGCCAGCAGTGCCCTGGCAGCCAGTCATGGGAGGCGATTGTCCTGGTCTGGTCTGCACTGGAGCGGCCTCACCTTGAACATTGTGTGCAGTTTTGGGCAATGAAATCTAAGAAAGATATTCAGCTCTTAGGAAAATCCAAAGGGGGATAACAACAATGATGAAGAGCCTTGAAGGGAAGCTGTATGAGAAGCCCTGAGGTCACTTGATGTGTTCAGCCTGGAGAAGAGGGGTCTGAAGAAAAGGAGACCTCTTTGCAGTTACAACTTCCTTGTGAGGGGAAGAGGAGGAGCAGGCACTGATCTCTGTGGTGACCAGGGACAGGACCTGAAGGAATGGCCTGAAGTTGTGTCAGGGGAGGTTTAGGATGAATATTAGAAAAAGATTCTTCACCCAGAGGATGGCTGAATACTGGAACAGGTTCCCTAGGGAAATGGTCACAGCACTGGGCCAGTCAGAGTTCAAGAAGCATTTGGATGATACTCTCGGGCACATGGTGCAACTGTTCAGATGGTTCTGTGCAGGGCTAAGGGCTGGACTCGATGATCCTTGTGGGTCTATTCTAATTCAGCACATTCTGGGATTCTGGGATTCTGTTCATCCTCCAGCCTATATTGATACTGTGGGTTGCCTCAAACCAAGTGCAGCACCTTGTGCAGGCCCTTGTTGAACCTCATGAGATGCCCATGGTCCGACTCCTTCAGTTTGTCCAGGCCCCTCTGGATGGCATTCTGTCCATTAGCAGTGCCAACTGCACCACTCAGTTTGATGCCATTTGCAAATGTGCAGAGGGTGCACTTGCTCCCTTTGTCTATGTCATTGATAAATTATTAATTGGTACTCCTTCCAATATGGACCTCTGAGGGACACCACTTGTCATGGATGTTTTTCAGGACATTGAGCCACTGACGACTACCCTTTGGGGAAACAACTGAATACAACCAACTCCTCATCTACCGGACAGTCCATCAAATCAAGCTCTCAAATTTAGACAGAAGGATGTTGTGGTGAACCATAACAAAGGCCTTACATAAGTCCAGGTAGATGACATTTATAGCCCTTCCTTTGTCCACTGATGTAGTCACTTCTTCCCAGCCATCCAAATACCCTAAAGTCTCTTTTGATCATCCCTGGACTTGCATTGCAACTTCATCACCACCCCCATGGCAGACCAGTAAGAGGCAGTAGCCCAAGGGCCATACCAGGAAGTTTCCTGGTGATGTCCTTAACACTGGCCCCAGGGAGACAGCTGAGGGTTCATCCGGTATATTGGACTCTCTGTTTCCCTTTAAAGGGAATTACCTACAACTATAGCCTCTCTTTTCTTCATTGGAAGTGATTGTGATTCTTCAGTGGAAGTGGTTGTGGTACAAAGTGTAAGTCTTTCTGACACTGGCAGCGCCTCTAGTGTAGTTGGGTCTCCATCCTCATCATCCATTGACTGGCCTTCCACATCCAGGGCCTTGCATTCATTGTAAGAGGCATCTGCAAGACTGAGGTGGGCAAGGGAAGTCTCACCTGCCACTTCGAGTGAGGACTTGTCTCCATTCACTGCTTTCTTTTGATCTACTGTCCTGCCTTCTCTCTGCTGGGGATGCAGAATTCACTTATTCCTACCTTTCTATGGTGGCTGTTGCTATCTCAGGGAGTTACACTGTTACTGCACTGCACTATAGTGCCACAGTAACTTCAGTTCACAAGTGAAAACCATACTTTATCTCACTGAAGAGGTTCAGTCTAGGGATTTTGTGCCACATAGTGAATAAGTAAAGGAAAGGGAGAAAGGGGAAAAGGGGAAGAAGAAGCAGTCAGGAGAAGAGGGGAAGGGACAAAAAAAATTCAGCTCATTTGCATGGTACAGATCTGAATGTGTGCCACTAGGTCAAACAGCTTATCAGCTCCCATGCTAGTAGACCTTATTAGACCTGTTGAAATCTGGAGGAGCAATCAGAATTCTCATATTGTGCACAAAAGAGTTCAAGGAGGATTCAAATAAATTAATAAAGAAATAAACTCCACAAAACTGGTTAATCCTCCAGATATGTCTATATATGTGGCAATCAGAACCACAGTTCTTAGATCTTTACTGGTCACATGCATGCATCTTGCCAGTAAATACTTGCATAACTAGTTATTTCTTTTGCCTTTCACTTATTATAATATTCTGTGAAGCTCATCTTTCCTCTATTGTTCAACCATATTTCTCAGTTTTACCTGTCCTCATACATCGTTACCAGTTTAGCACAGACCAGGTACTTTGGCTCTAGCACACTCAGCATAAAAATCACACACTCACAGAATTCACCAAATAGAATTCTGAGTTGGAAGGGACCTACAAGGATCATCAAGCCCAACTCTTAAAAGTGAATAGCTCATACAGGAATTGAACCCATGACCTTGGTGTTTTTAGCACCATGCTCCAACCAACTTGAGTTAATCTCAGGGTCACTCATATCACCAGTACCTACATGATTTTAGGTACCCCTCAAAATCAATCCTCCCCACCATATTATAAGATCCATATCCACAGCAATTTGAATGAAAAAAAAAAAAAATTCACAGAAAACTACTAAATACTTCTGTAAAAGCCATTTTATATATTCCATGTGGGATATTGATGCAGGAACAGACCACACCAAAGTAGGATTTTACCTATTTTTCACCATTTATAGAAGTAATTATTTTGATGTATATTCTACTTCTCTTCCTCTACAACAACTTCCACTCAGTTGTACTTTTGTTATTTCACAAGAAAAAGAAAGTTCCTTTATGCTTATTATAATTCTATCCCTTGCTTATAACTTCAGCAAATGCTGCTAGTTAGGAGTGAATTTTTCATGCTTCTCTCAGCTTAAGGCTATATTAAATTTGTTTAAATGTATAATCAGAAACTACTCAACCACTTCCCTGAAAGAGTTCAGTTGGAAAAAAAAATGGTGAAACTACCTATATATATCAGGTGGCTTGTTTAACATTACTAGCCACTTCATGACATACATTCTGCAGACGAAAACAATCAAAAAGTTACATTTGCTTTCTTCATAAGAGTATAGAGTTTTGAAGAAAAAAAATAGGTAGAAAAGAGAAAAACCTTCTTTCTTTCAAGCTTAAAGTGGGATTTGTATGTTAATTCTTTGAGAGGTCTAGCTTTCCATGACATTCCCAAATGCCTTCAACCATTAACTTGGCATTCTATACTTATTGACATTGAAGTCTTATAAAAAAATATACTTTCATTTATCAGAGACAATACTACCCACCTTGCAGTATCTTCTGGTAAAACCAAGAGAGAACTACATCTTCTACCATACAGAGCTATACCATCTAGGATGAAGAGTTCAAGCTTACACTTTGTTGTTCTATATTACACGACAGTTTTTCGAGAAATATTTTACCCCAGAGCCAGGGATAAACTACAGGAATTCAAGTATGAGCATGCCACTGGTTTCCAGATAACACAAACTAGTGAATCAAGTAACACCATATCTAATTACTTATGTTAACAACAGAAGCAAGAAAATATAAGAATTTCTTCTTGTGTAAGACGAATCCAAGGCTGAGATGTGAACAAAGAGTATTACAAGATCTTTGTTCCTGTTGGGCTCCCCTGATCCCCTGAAATAAGGAAAGATAAATGATTAGCCAAATCAATCAAACTGCAACACCCAAACCACTACTCTGGCTTAGTCATTCCCTGACCCCAGTGCAGGATGTTACACTTGGCCTTATTGAACTTTATATGGTTGGCACAGGCCCACTTCTGAAGTCCACTGTCCATGTTGCTGACAAAAGTGTTAAATAGGGCCAGTCCCTATACCAGCTCCTGAGGAATGCCATTTATTACTGGTTTCCACTTGGACACTGAGCTGCTGACTGCAATTCTTTGAGTGTGGCCATCCAATCAATTCCTTATCCACCAAGCAGTACATTTCCCGCTACTTAAAAAAGGATAAATTGTCAGCGTCAATTTTTAGCCATTTTTGGCAGACAGCTACATCTTACAGACTGGACTCTGGAAAGTACTCCAGAGATAGTACAATAACCATGATTTGTCAGGTTTCTCTTGATAGCCTCTGTAACTGAGAGTCATTTGCTTGCTAGGAAGAAAACCTCCTAGACATTGTTAGTCTCTTATTTGCTAAGTTTTGAGGGGGTAAATCAAGCGAATGTAACAAGCCTGTAGACATTATCTAATTGACCCTACTGAGCCCAACAGTAAAAAATAGTTGTCCAAATACCTGTCACATTCCTCTTTCCCCGGATGCAATGAATAGTTTCAAGCCTGGATTGAATTCCAGGTTTGAGGTTTAAGCTAGTAAGACTTCATATGTATGGAATTCAATTGAAAGACAACCCTTCTGCTTTGCCATACTTAAGAATTACTAACAGAATCTGAGCTGGAACCTAAGTGCCATATAAGGCACAGCTGGTAAGACACTCAGTTCAAAAAACTACTTCCTTACTTATTCCAGAACAACCCTTATCTGTCCCTGGGACACATTGAAAGTAACCGTTGAACTGCAAGAAACTGCAGGAAAGTGACTGAAATGTGTATGACTACTGAGTTACTTGAGATGTGATGACTAACCTTCTGTATCTCCCACTTCTTGATTAATTTTTATCTGACTGAGGTTCAATCATCCACTAGGACAGACAATTCAGCTCTGGGAGTTTAATTATTTTGGAGTACTGGTAATGTAAGGCTTAACCCTGATCTCAATGGCTAATTCAAATCACCATTACAGTGACCTGCAGTAACTGTTCCACTATCACCTTGTGAAGACTCTTAAAGTCACACAGATATTTGCCTTCCTGAAACAACTTTCATAATCAATCCCTAAAATACATTGCCAATTACGTTTTTTTATTTATGCAAGTAATTAAGATCTCTTCATTCACAAAAAAACTGTATTTGTCAATAATTCACATTTCAATTGTACCACAATAAACAGCAACATTTACATCAATTAAAAACAAGTGGTTCAGCCATCTATTTTAATACATATGCTAAAACCTAATTAGCCCATTAAGTCAACCTGACTGTGTTTTTTTAAATGTCTGCTTTTCTTATTTGCTCTAAGTAAGCTTTTAAACACAAAATATACTAAGCAGCATTTCATCTGAATCCTATAAAACAAAGTTATTGAAGCATGAGTTCTACATAATCAGTGAAGCAGAAAACCATGCTATTACATGGATAAATGCTCCAGAGTTACTGAAGCAACACAAAACCAATCATAGAAACATGGCTTTTGAAACTTCATAAGCAACTCATTTTGGAAAAAAGTATGTTTGTGTGTATCTATATTAATAGATACATACACACACGAACATAAGCCAATCTCCAGAACAAATACATGTGAATTTGCTTCAAAACAGGGTTATTATTTCCCACTCAAATCCTCCCAAAAACCACAGAAAACATGCAAGAAATTAAAGCTATGAGACTTTGAAAAAAAAAAATCCTATTTTCTTACATTTTATTATTCTTTTTCAGAGGTTCATACAAAGGAGATATAACAATTCACAAGCCGTTTTGTCTCTGCAAACACCATCACCTCATAATAGTTTCACCTATTCTCACCAAATACTCATGGGCTCCGTTTTGTCTCTGCAAACACCATCACCTCATAATAGTTTCACCTATTCTCACCAAATACTCATGGGCTCCAAGGAGTCTCTAATGCAATTTACTTAGTTACCCTTTGGGTTTAGACCCTACCTTTCAGATAGTCAAACTTATGCCCATGCATGCATGGTATTTTGTCATTTGCTCCCCAGGATGACCAGAGAGGTCTACTGTGTACTTAGGCTTGGATGCCCCATCTCGCAGTCTCCAGCAGCTGCAGCTACCAACTGGTCCATCAAGGAGATAGATGATGCCACTGCTGGGGCTCTTACAGATAGTGGACATGCCCGACTGATCTTGAAATCCTCTGCTAAAAAGAGGAAAAAAAGCTTATGTAAATCAATATGAGTTTATGTAAAACTCTACAGCTCCGTTCGACAAAGGGCTGCACTCTGCTCACCATATGGTGTGTGTAAGCTTAAGGCAGCACCACCGCCTGGAGTGGGGCAAGGCTGAACATCACAGAGAGGCTGGCTGAGCACAAGTTACTATTCTTTACGCAACTCGCCTAGTCTGCATCCCTGACATCATCTCAAAAATAGGTACTGTTACAGGTTGCCATTATAAACTGCACTCTCTCAAGGCCTCCACTCACTCATTTGTATTCTCCATTAGCATCTCTCCCCAGCCTTCCGAGCCCATTTTTTTTGTACACATTAATTTCCTCTCCATTCCCACCACAGCCTTTATAGTCTGCAGCAGGACAGTTTGCTCTCTCCTTCCACACACATGGCCACTACACACAATATGGGAGACAGTTGGCTCAAAAGAATCTACCCTGGAGGATAACTTCAAAAGCAGACGTCAGCACTCACCACCTCACCACACCACTCATGACACAGGGCAATGTTTTACACCACCACCTCTAGTGTGGGTCAAAGCCCTGCAGCTCCCCGCTCCCACGCTCCCACTCAGCACACCCTCTACTATGGGAGGAAACTTTGGGTCAATCCCCAGAGCCAGAGTCCCACTTCACCCTCACTCACCAGTTCCCGGGATGCCCCAGTCTTCTTAGCAATCCCCCACCAGCACGGCCAGCATCTTGCAGGATTGGGACCTCAGAGGCAGCAGCAGTTTGGGGCAGATCCTTTTCTCTTTTGTTGTACAGCACCTGGAAATTGTTAATTCAAGTGTCCCATGATTTCACAGGAGCATCAAGCTCTCCACAGCTGCTGGCAGCTAGCCAAGGCCTCAGTGACAGGGGCTGTGAGGGAAGTCATGCACCAGTTCTTACCTCAGCTCACAGCTTCCACAGTAAAGGCAAAGGCTACTGTAGCATCAGGTCAGTGACTGATCCATGGTCAGAGGTTCACCACTTAATGAGTTATGTTTTCTATGTTGGCACGTGTTTTCCACTGCACACAGAAAAGCTAGCATGGACCTCATTTGTTTCCAACTGCAAACATTTGTTCATTACCCTAGGCTGATCATCAGAGTAAAGAACAAACAATTCTCCATCGATGAAACAGGGCAATGAATAAATAAATACCTTAGGACTAGCCAGTCTTAACAACTACAGTTGTTTTAGTTAAATTGAGCTATTGTCAATTAATGCATTCCTCTACACCACCAAAAGTCTAACCAGGACAGTCTCACAGTGACAGTTTTCTACTTCTTATATTTCAATTATTTCTTACTCAAAGTTAACGAGGTCGGACTATCAAGATACACACGTAAAGAGACTTTTAGACTCTCAGCCCATGAGATATTCTAGGACACAAAACACAGCACACATTCCTCATTCTGTGAAACACTGTCAGTCAGAGGAGCTAGAATAAGCTTGTCATTACCCTAAGCAAATTTTTTTATAATAACAGTAACCTCAAAGACAAATAAAAGCAATCAAAGAATAAAACTAATCCAAGCATTTTTGCAAGGCAGCAGGTGGCAGCAGTAGCCACAGACATATCTGCGGCACCGCCAACTCCAACATGAGTACAGCCAACCTAAACTACAGAAAAAATCCATGTCGTAAGGGTGAGGGGAAGGGTGAGCAGGTGGTGTAAGATTCTTGAATGTGAAGCTTAGCCTTGGGGTAGTTTTCACAAGCAAGTAATAAACCACTGAAAAGACTTTTACTGAAAACAGAACTGAATTTAGCTAATATAGTGTAAATGTTCTGCTATACTAACTTGCATTTTGACTGTATGTATTTCTAAAGTGAGGGATTTGTGTGTTTGTTAGTTTTTGGAACAGGAGCCAAACCTAAGGGATAAATGGTGGGAATAGTTTTATATCAGATACTGCTGCCCTCTAGTGACTACACAGGACAAGCAACCAGGGAATGGTGTTCGCTACAAAAGGCTTCTTTGCTCTCAAGATATAAGTGATCACTTGGGTATGATTGAACTATCACAAAATTTTATAAGAATGAAATCTTAGTTTATCGTAGCCTTAAAATATTATTTAAGTAAACAAAGTGTTGGAATTTGAAAAATACATATTTCTGCAAATGGAATGTTTGGCGCAATAAAGGATCACAGATTACAATCACCAATACTTCTGTGTTGTATTATAATAGTGCATGACAAGCAATTCAGAAAAGTTACAGCTGAAAACAAGAAAACTATAGTACAACTATATCATTACTATATTAGTTCAATGAACAAACTGACCTAATTTATCGAGGAAATTTTTCATGTATGTCAGTGTTTACAGTACTGGAGACTTTCACAATAAACAGTGTCAGACATTTCAACAAAAAGTAGTGTAAATCACAAATATGCATCATGGCTTTCATTCCATAAATTCCACGTGTGCAGAACTGCCTGACATTTCAGTGGGAGTAAATGACTACCATAAAGTTTGCTTAGTATTCAAATTTATTTCTTACAAAATGTGTATTTTATGGTAGACCTGTTGTTGATAGTTCCTAATACTGTAGTTCCAAATTTCCAGTATTTTGTGACTGGCTTTTTTTTTTGTTTAGGTTACAGATTTGCATTATGATGGGACCTTGCCCATACTGCAAACAGTGTTGAAATTAATACCCTTTCTTGATAGTTTCTTGATACAGAATCATAAACTTATTTGTTTCACAAGAAAATAATTATGGTTTTATGAGGAATATGATCAGAGTACATAGCCAGGCCTTACAATCAAAGCCAGTCCTGAGGCCACAACATTTTTGGATTTTGCAAACTTGTCTTCTTCAGCTAGCGTCAGTAAAATTCTCTTTTGAATCAGATTAATACTGAAAAAAACCCAAACAAACAAACTAACAAACAAACAACAAAAAAGCAAAAACAAAAAAATCACACCAATTTGTTCACATCACTTTTAGTCTTTCATTTTGACAACGCCTATTGGATTATTGTGCATTTGTGCTCTGACAAGTAGAACACATCCCTCTTTTTTGATAACTCAGGGCTACAATGCTCCAGATGAATGCAGCAAAGCTCTTTCTTCTTTCATTATCAAATTTCTTAGTTCTGTAATGAACGTGGCAGAAGAGTGTACTAAAGACAAAACAGCTGTCTAACTAATAATTAGTCTCTGGTACACATGCACTCTTCTAGGTTCCTGCACTGCACTTTTCTACTTCACCAACATGCTTTGATCTGAAAAGAATCAGTCATACAAACACATTTTGCTACCTGAAATCTCTCAGAGAAAGTGTTTACCACCTGGACTCTATTATAGTAACATGGCAAAAAAATCTATCACATGATTATCTGAGAAAGTTTCCCCTGAGGCAGGGCAGAGACAGATCTGGGACTGTCAGAAGAAAAAATCCTTGCACTGTGAAAGAGAAGGGATGGAAGTTTGCAAAGAAATAGCTATGTGTGAAAGAAGATCAGAAAAGACATGAATTGGAAGTAGAGGAATGGAAGGGGTGTGTAAAAGCAAGGAAGGAGAACAGTGAAAGTATAGGATGGACAGACAGAAACACAGGACAAAGGTAAAAAAATCCACTAAAATAAGAACTAGAAAACTTGTGAGCAGAGCAGAAAGTCTTTTTGCACGTGCTGTGCAGACTGATTTTTGGTCTTCAAGTACTAGGTTTCATTTTTTGGATAAGCAACTTTCCTTCAAAAAGAAATGATATAAAGTACTCACTTCTCTAAATCATAAACCTCAAATATCAGATAAAAGTAGGGAAAATATGGAAATTAACTAAATAATATGCCTTCACAAAATGTTTACAGAATCTATCTTTATAGAAATAGATTGAGGTTAAAACTGGTTATACACCTTTCATTCAAAGTTATACAGACACTTCTGTGCTGCACTGGTTGGGTCTTAAAGCTCCTGATCTAGCTTCAAATGTATTCTTTGGAAGTATAATTTCACAACTTTTATTCAACAAAATCCTATCAGTAGCTAATCACCAAAGATATCTCATGCTCTACAGCACCTATTTTTTTCATTCACTTGAAGTATCATATGTTATTTTGAACTCAGTTAAAAGGTTGATTTGTTATCATGCTCTCTGGGAAAGCCACTACTCACAGGCTTGACTCCTATGCTTCCTAGTACTTCATTATTTGTAAATATGCCCAGAGGGATTTAAAAAAAAAATAAAAAATAAAAAAAGGACACAGGTCTTTCTCTAGCAGGCAGAAAAAGGTATCACTGCATTATACACACAAAATTATCTATATATCTTCCTCACTTAAGGACAATTATTCATGTTCCTCTTCAAAAAGCACAGTTATTAATGTGGGAAATGTAGGGCTCAAATTGTCCATGAAGTCTTCAGAAAAGACACTATTTACCCCTTAGGACCGCCCAGCAACCTAACTCATTCACACAAATCTTGAAGGGCAATCGTTCCAAGAAACTTCTATACTCAAATGTTGATGCAAATTCTAATTATGGAATGGGACACAAATATTGTTACAGTAGCTTTACCCAGAGACATGGTTGAGTCCCTCTGCAGGGATTTAAAATACATGCAGATGTGGCACTTAGGGACATGGTTTAGTGATGGTAGTGCTGGGTTAATGGCTGGACTCAAAGATCCTCAGGGTCTTCTTCAACCTAAATGATTCTGTGATTCTATGTACAAGGTAGCCCTAAGCACTTTGCAATAAAGTACTAAAAATTCTCTGTGGGTTTCAAAAGCAAAAGTAGTTGCCAGTATATGCTTAGCAAGATACAACCTTGGATATAGAGCAGACATACATGAAGAGGCAAAGATGATAAGAACACTTATATTACCATTACCTTTTATGAAAACCACTGTAGGAAGGCTCCTGTGATCTAGGATTTTAATTTTTAAGGGAAAGACAGTAGTCATTGTTGCACATACATGTATGCATGCATAATATGTGGATATTTGTATATAATGCTACTTGCATTTTGTTTGAGTTCAGAGAAGTAGAAACATTTCCTGCGTCTTGCTGGGTGTCTTTTAGGCTGCTTATAGATCTAAAGCGACAGAATCAGTTTTCAATGGGGAGTTGAGAGTTGACATCTCCCAGGACAGACATAAACTGATGAATGTTTGTTATAATTTCAAAATCTTTCATGGGTTTGTTTGGGTTTTTGTCCCTTGCCAACACAGTCGTTTGGAGGTTGAGAGCCAGAACAAGATGGCTTGTTGAAGCCCAGCTCTCTCACTACCTGCTCCCAGAGACAGCTAACTGTCTAAAGCCTAAACAAAGGGATAGCTTTGCATTCCAACGTCTTGGATGGGGAGAGGACTGGGGGAGGTGTTTTCTTTTTTGAGGGGGAGGACTTCTACGCTTTCCCTGGCCTGGGAGGTGGTGAGAGACGTTTCCCAGTGCTCATTTTTTGCTGCTACACCTTTGTCCTCCATCTGCCTGGGTGCCCCAACACCACTCGTTGGGCTGGTGGCAATACTGGGAGGGGGAGATCCTGGCTTGCCACCCCCTGACTCCGCATGTCCTGTGCAGGTCTCCTGAGCGGGCAATCACCACTGCCTGGATTCACTACAGGGTCCTAGAGGGGCCGGCACCACCTGCAGAGGAGTTGCTAATCCCCCCAACAGTTTCAGACAAAAGACAGTGAGGGTCCTTGCACTGCCCAGGAGAAACGTTCCAGCCCATCCCGGGGTGTGCCATTCCCACCTGGGCTCCGGGATCGGCGCCGCTCCCCGTCCGTGTCTGTGCCCCGCCGGGCCCGACAGCTCCCCCTGCTGGCCGGGAGTGCAACTGCGCCGAAGGGGCAGAAATGGGACTGGATTTGTTGGAAAGTTTTGGCTGCGGTGCTGCCGTTTGTTCTGTTCTGGTTTTGGAGATATATAGACATATTATTAGAGAACTGTTTTTTCCTTTCCTACAGTTTGGGCCTAAAGCCTCTTAATTTTGAAATAATAACTTGGAGGGAGGGAGGTTTCCACCTTTCTACCCCAGAGGGCTCCCGCCCCCTTAAGCACAGATTTTTGTCTTGTTAAACTGAAGACAACTATGTGCAAACTATGTTCTCTGGATTAGCTCAGATTCTCCATAGTGCTTAGGCTTGTGACCTGTGGTGGTCTCTGCTGTCTGTTGAGGGTTTTGTCAAATATATCTTCCTGTCCAGGATTCTTGTGCTTAAAAATGGCTTCATAGTTGCTTCAGTCTCTCAGTGCATTGTAATCCTGTGATTCTTCCACAAAAGTATGTTAGGAAAGAAAATAATTTGAAAAAGCAACAAACAAACCAGCAAGGATGGCATGGGGCATGTAGGAATGAATAAGGAACATTCCCTGGATTGAGATGTCCATGTGACTGTTTCATACCTCTCATCCATCAGTAACAGAATATCCCAAAAGAGTATTGCCTATTCCTCTGGATTTCAAACCTTGTCAAGGACTGTCTAGGGTTGAACTGGCAAAACGCCAAGTGTCCAAGAGAGAGGGAAAGGGTTCCCTTCCCCTGCTAACCAACAAGCCAAGGGAAAAAAGAGAGAGAGGGGAAAAAACCTCCAAATTAGGTTTATGTTTAAACTAACTATGTTTATTTTTACAGAAAAGAGAAAAGGAAGAGAAAATTAGAATATAACACACACACAAGCTAGGAATACCAAAAAAAATAACTTCCCCACTCCCCAGTGAAAACAGATTCTATCACTCTGGATCTATAAGCACCCCAAAAGACACCCAGCAAGAAA
>JAWWEV010000095.1:35674161-35720090 GCA_035583235.1 Hafferia zeledoni | reverse complement strand
TTCTAAGAAATAGGACATTTTACTGCAGAACAAAAATTGAAAAAAATAATTATGATTTTTTTCGTCTGTATTTTGCATCCAAATACAAGGTGTGCTATACCATCACAAATTTTCAGCACAGGTGATAAAAATCAAGTGATGGAAACAAATCTCTTCAGCAGACTTTCCTTTTTCTGGCATGAGCTGCTTCTCTGTGCACTCACAGCTTTTTTTTCCACAGTGTTACTATATATGCTCATTGAGAAAGCTCAGCCCACAGAGAGTGCTACCACTGCAATTTGATGAAGCAGAGTGAATAAGATTTGCACACCAAATTCCCTCTGGCCTTCATTTATTGTATTATTGCTGATCTGTGGATGACTAGCCAAATAGTGGTTTAAATATCAAAGCCATTGAAATCCATATTTTGCACAAGCAAACAGGGCCTTTGTAGACTCTCCTTGACAGCTACTGAGCACAACACCTATTGAGTTGTTCAGCCCTTGCAAATAGATAACACCATCATCTCTGCTAGACTAGAAGAGCTTCCATGCTGTGTTGGCAGCAACAGGTAAATCTCCATGTCTCCAAAGTAATCTCCCAGTCAAACAAGGAGATTAGCAAATTGCTTGCAAAAAAATTAAAAATCACAATAAAACAAGCTAAATCAACCAACCAATCAAAACCAACAAAAAATCTCCAACCCAGCATGCAAAGTGAAATCAAGTAAGAGTAGTATATTCTGCCCCCCAAAATGCTCTGCACCTTTCCAAGAAAGAGGATTGGATATACAGGATCAGCATCAATACAATGGTCCTTAAAACCACTTCACACATTGCAAAAATAGGCAAGTGAAATTCATTAAAAGAACAGTATCCATAATGTTTCAATACACATACAGGGGTAGAAAAAAAGGAGTCAAACTGATGCCTAATCCTGCAAAAGGCTTTCAAAACAACATTAGTTGGGATATATAGAAAAAGTATCCCCTTAATCAGAAGCATCTAAGGTGCACAACAAAAGTACCCATAGGCACATCAGCCAAATGTCACAGTTTTAGTAACTTTAGTAACTTTTACTTAACGTATCTGATGACTCTACCCAACCCGTGATACCATTTTCCCCTGGTGCCCACCCTCAGAACTCCTCAGAACTGCCCCTTAAAGCCCCTCCAAAGGCTCTGAGCTGACTCTCTTGTTTGGACTACAACGTATCTTGCTGTCTCAGTTGGAGTTCTTCAAGGTGTTCTTCAAAACATGCTTTTGCATCCACAAAGGTAGCAATGGAATAATTCAGTTGCTACCAAAGAAGAAGCATGAGGAACAGAAAGGATATTTGGTCTGCAATATGTAGAATTTTGTTCTGAAAAGTCAAAAGAATCCTGAGCATTGGTATATATCCTTCTAATATGAGGCCTTATATGCCATCCTTCACTTCAAAGTACAGCACTAATCCTGGAGCTAAACCATCTCCCCTACTGCCAAAGATCAAAATCAAAATCAAAATGTATATAACTCTAAAATAATATTTTACTAGCAGAAAGGTAAAAAATCCTGAAACAACCATAAAACCCCACAAAAGAAAGCAAAACCCCCTGCCCTCTGAACTAAACATGAAGATGACACAAAATTTGGAATGAATTTGTAAGTAAGCTAGAAGGAAAACTGTTAAATTTCTGTCAGCTCTGACAATTTAAAAGGTAAAGAAATATCTGAAGATTTCTAACCAAAAGTCAATTATTTTGAATAAGAAATTAATTCAGCAATTTCACTGAAAAATAAGGAAGTGGGTATTTGGACTTTCTATACTAATAAAACAAGAAAAAGTGTGTCAATATTGTTTTCACATCTGGATCTGTCTAGAGGGAGGACTGCCAGCAGATCATGATTCTAAATTTACCAAAGAAGAAACAGAACCCCACCCCCCTCCTCAAAACGAACTCTAAATCTAGCCCATCACATTTACTTAAATTCATTGGAGTAATGCAAACCATGACACAAACTACCTCTTTAGTACTGGCAGGGCTAAGTAAATGAAATAGATCCTAGTATTCAATCTTGTCAATGGTAAGACAGAGTAGAGAAATGCAAGTCTTTAAAGTAAATGGAAATAGCCATATATTTACAAACTTGTATAAACTTCCATAGGTCTCTTCATAATAATTAGTAGGTAATACTACTTTTTAGGAGCACACACTTTTACTATGATGTGCTACAGGGTTAAATTCCTCTTTGTCTAAAGCTATGCATGGTTAAGATGTATGTATGTATGGGTGGGCTTCACAAACACAGATTTGGGAAGGGCTCTCCCCACATGGGTGTGTCCTGTGCAGTTGATGTTTTAGGTGAGGCACAGCCTGAAGGGTTAAGATAACTGACAAACTAAGGTACAAGCTAAAATCAAAAAATTAATATAAAATACAAAGTTAGTACAGGTCTGATTAAAAAAATATTAGTAAAGAACATTATGATTTTATGGAGAAGGGTGAAATCCATTTTCTTGAGGCGTCCCTGTATCAAGATGTAATGTGACACCCTCTTTCTGAAAGGCATTTTTCACAGGATTCCGTTTTTCTCCCCAAGAAGAAAATAATTGTTCATACTGCTACAAAGATATGTCATTAATAGCAAACTATCATCTAGCAAACAAACATTAATAGCACCATCATCTTAACAGTGCAATTAAAAAGAACACCAATCCACAACAACATGACTGAATTCTGTTCTAGTTCCCATCCAGATCAGCAGGACAGGAGTGTGGACAAGGCATTTTGTTATTTTATATCATATTTTGTCATTGCCAGGAGCAGGGAAAAGGGACTCTCACTCACTTCATGGAAGGAAGGATGTTCCTTTCTCATGGAACAAGGCATGGCAGGGTAGGGAAACAGTTGGCCTTAGTTCGTTGTCTTGGAGTCTGAGGTGAGCATTTTTGCATGTGAATCATTCTCTTTTTTTGTACACTTTTATTATTAAATTTCTTATTGTTACTGTTTGATTTCTTATCTCTTGCTGTTTCCAGTAAAAAGTTCTTATCCCAGTCCATGATCTTTGCCTTTGTGCCTCAGATTTTCCTGTCTGGTGAGGAAAAGGACAGAAGAGTGGCAGGAGAAATGAAAAAGTGGCAGTGTGGTTTGGAACTTCTCAGTGGGAGAACTAAGTTGGGGAGTACCATTCCTAAATCACAACAAAGCCCTATTCTGTGATCGTCATCTTGAACAGCTATATGAAATGGTCTTCCCAGCAGGCTAAGTGTATATGTTTTGGGATTTTTGTTTTGTTTTATTCTTTCAATGCAACAAAGTTGAAGTTTTTAATGTTACCTAAAGTGGAAAAGGAAAAGAGAGTGATTTTCCTGCAATATAGGGTATATGTCAGTCTGGAAGATGAGGGGAAAGTTTTGTTGAAATAATATTCTTAAATCTCTGTTGCATCCCCAGTTCAGATAGACTTAAACAACTTGTTTCTTTTGTATATGTGTAATACAGCAAAAACTAACAGAATCTGGCAAGATGTGACTGGTTGGCACAAACAAGCAACCAAGAAATATTTTAAAACTGGCCTTTTAAGACTGGCATATACAGGCAGAATGCTGTATTTTCCCTTCCCCCAACATCAACTGATTCCTTGCCTCCTCCTGTCTGAAATTTAATGTCCCTCAATTTGACTTTAATTTGATTTTAAAAACCCTGAACAGAGAAAAAGAGCTTTCACAGCTTCCTGGCTATCAAATTATTTTTCATTTCTCTGTGCTTCACGTGTACAGCTCTTCTTTCATTTACTTATCATAGTAGTCACAGTGACTCAAGCATAGTATCTCCAAGAAGCCATTACTTTCACCTTGCTTTTTAGAAATTTCTATTACCCTATAGAAAGAAGTGTTTGTAAAAGAAGTTGATTCAAGTCATTACACAAAAAGACTATTCTCAGACTGTAAATCATATTGCATTGTAACTGGCTGTTCAACCAACACTCAATTTACCAATTCCCACTCTATGACATTGAAAAAAGTTATATATAGATAATAATAATATTTCCTCCACCTCCAACCCCTGAACTAGTTCATCTCTGATAGAAAATTTTACAGAGAGGTTGTAACAGAAAACAAAACCAAAAAAATAAACCAAAACCACAACCAAAACAATAACAAAAACAAAACAGGAGGAAAGAACCAACCCATCTATTCCAGAGCTGTGGTGTTTAGATAGTACTATACTAATTCTTTGAAATATAAGTTTTCTAAACATCTGCAGAATTTAAAGTTAAAATGTACCCAAAACATGCTATGGCCTTCCAGTTTCAAGTTGAGGATGAGACAAAGCATCCCAAATAATACATGGCCTGAAATTAGGACAAAAATTGCCTTCTCAGTGAAGTTAAATGTCAAACATGATTCTATATAGACAACTACTTGACCCAAGAAACTTCAGACAATACAAAACAAAGTTCTCTTTCCCTTCAATGAAGTATTTATTGATGAATATAAATAACCACAGCTGAAAAGAGTAGTAAAAACCCTCTTAAATACCTTCTATAACACTTGCTTTTATTTCTGAGGGTTAAGAAGTCCTTTTGATGTTCTACTCACACATGAGTATACAGATTTTCAGACACATTGCATTTACCAAGAAGAGACACTAAGAGCAGAACATTCCATTCTCTGCTATAAAAGCATTAAAGATATCCAGCAGTCAGAGAATTCATGGGCACTCAGAGGAGATAACCTGACCTGGTTTGGCCACATCAGATCACAATGGGATATAAGAAAAACAAACAAGCAAAAAGACAAACGAAAATAATAAAAGGGCCAGAGGGAAGCAAGTTTCAGGGAAAAGAAGGCATGCTGTGGCAGAGACTGCCCATGTAATGTGGGGGAGCATGCATGACAAATTCTGCATTGGCAGTGGACACACCTTTGCAACACAACTATGACAGCGAAATCATAGTTTCTTTGTTCTGTTGTTGTCAACTGCTTTTCTTTACAGGCTTGAGATCCATTAATGAAAGACAATTGTAAGAGTTATAGTACTTTGCATTATATTCAGCACCTAAATGAAATAAAATGTCCCAGACTTCTGCAAAGTGAGTGGTACAACACCTAATTATTCATGCTGTCTCTCAGGAGTTTCTCTGTGTCTAAGCAAAAGTTAAGTCTCTTTCTAATTGCCACTGAAGCTGAACTTGCCAAACTGTTCTTATCTCTTAGTAGTTTGTTAACTCTGACACAACAACAAATTATGTTTCTTTTCCATTGCAAAATAGTCTTTTAATCTTCTGACTATATCTGCTGTTCAAAGACGATGGCAGCAGAGCTACTGTCAAGAACACAGTTTAGCTGGAACAGTGTGTTACGGGAATATATCCAGCTCAGTTCTCAGAGCTCAGTATAAGATAAACCTTGCTGTTCATCAAGTGTTCATATTTTTTAATTAGTGAGAAGGAAATAAAAAACCCCCAAACAAATATAAACATCGGTAAGAGGCAGTACAAATACACTCCTTCAAATAGATCTGATTATCACAATTTTTCCTCAAAATATGTACATGTGAATTAGGATGAAGTATATTCACTACCACATTGCTGTTTCTATAACTGCCACCTTGTTGGGCCTCTAAAGGTATTTTACAAACAACAATAACTCTCAAAATTATTTTCTTACATATGAAAGAATAACCCTAATATCTTAGGTCTCTGAAGTCCAAAATTTGGTTTTGTTGATAAAAAAATAAAGGAATTTTAATTTCCCCGTCCTTTATTTTAAACATTTTTTATCCTTTTTTTCTATAACCATATGGAGAAAAAATAACAGAAACCAACTTAAAGAATAAAAAATCTGATAATTATTTAGCATTCAAATAGTTCATATTGCAATCATATTTTTTGAATGAAAGTAACCTAGCACCTGGATTTTCTTCATGTAGTACTGCAGTTAATAAACCCATAAATTCTAGGGATTATTTCTGTCTTGATACTTCTTACAGTCTTACATTGCATGGCAAGGTTTTGGTAGCTGCAGGAGTGGCTTCTCTGATAAGGTGCCAGAAGCTTCCCCCATGTTAGACAAAGCCAGTTTCACCATCTCCAGGAGGTACCCTGCACCTGGCTGAGCACTGCTGGTAGCACCTCTGTGACAGCATATATAGGAAAAGGTAAGAAAAACTGTGCAACAGCTGTGTGAGAATAGCGAGAAAATGTGAGAGAAACGACTCTGTAGACATCAAGGTCAATGAAGAAGGAGTGGGAGGAGGTGCTCCAGGCATCCCTGCTCTCAGATTTGGAGAAATTTTTATCCTGCAGCCCATGTATAGCTACAGTGGAGCAGACACCCACACACAAATATCCCATGCCTGAGCACGCAGAGATGTCTCGAGGGAAGTTTCAGCCCAAGGAGAGTCCACTCAGGTTTTCTGGCAAGACCTGTAACCACATGTGTGACCCCACACTGGAGCAGTCAGTTCCTGAAGGACTGCACCTTGTAGAAAGGGTCCCATGCTGGACAAGTTCATTAAGAACTGCAGCACATGGGAAGTAACAATGTTGAAGTTTGGGAAAATTATCCTGTTAGACGGATTTCAGGCTGGACCAAGGGAAGAGCGCAAGGAGGCAGGCCCAGCAGAGATGAAATGTTATGATCTGACCACAACCCTCATTAACCCTCTGCTGCTTAGGGTAAGGAGGTAGAAGAGTCAGGAGTGAAGTCAAGGCTGGGAAGATGGAGGTCAGGGTGAGAAGAAGGTATTTAATGATTTATTCTTATTTCTCACTGACCTTCTGTTTTTGATTTGCAATAAGTAAAATTAATTTTCCTAAGCCAAGTCCATTTTCCATGTGATGGTAAATGGTAAATTATCACCTTGTCTTTATCTTGAACCATGAATTTCATGTTTTCTTCTCTGTCCTGTTAAGAAAGTGTGTTGGTTTACGGGTGGTAAAGAGTTAATTTTCTTCACAGTAGCTAGTATGGGTCTGTGTTTTGGATTTGTGCTGGAAACAGTCATGTTTTAGTTATTGCTGAGCAGTGCTTACACAGAATCAGAGTCTTTTCTGCCCCTTACCTCACCCCACCAGTGAGTGGGATGCAGATGCACAAGGAGCTGGGAGGGAACACAGCCAGAATAGCTGATCCCAACTGACCCAAGCGATATCCCAGACCAGATGGTATCAGACTCAGCATATAGAGCTGGGAGAAGGAGAAGAAGGGGGAATGTTGGGACTGATGATGTTTGTCTTCTCGAATCACTGTTATGCTTGATGGAGCCCTGCCCTCCTGGTCTGAACACCTGTCTGCCCATGGCAAGTGGGAAAAGAATTCCTTGTCTTGCTTCAATTATGTGCACGCTTTTTGCTTTACCTGTTAAACTATCCTTATCTTAACCCACAAGTTTCCTTGCTTTTCCCCTTCTGGTTCTCTTCCCCTCCCTGCGGTGGGAGCCTGAGTGAAAGGGTGGATGGGGCTTGGTTGCTCTCTGAGCTTAAACCCTGACAGGAATGGGGAAATGATAGAGAAGCTTGGTGGGCACCTGAAGGTCAGCCAGGGACAAGCCACTACGCATATTTACCTTGAGCTGTCTGTGTCCTATGCTGAAGGTCAGTTCAGTGCTCAGGTGGAAAAAATACTCAGTAACTTGGTCATCCCTTTGGCTCTTATTGAAGCTTTCTCAGTTCTATCTTCTTGTGATTGCTTAATTTCCTCCCCACCATAACCTTCAGTTTCTCTGTGTTTTCTACTATTTAACATCAGTGTGAAGTGGCTGAACAAATTCATTTTTATCCCATAGAGCTTTAATATGAGAGGGTCATGGACAGCCTTTTCTTGTTCTTCCCCAAATGGAGCATGGTTCAGAAAAAATAGCTTTTATACTTTTTTTCTTAAAATCTTCACAGTAATTTTTTTGAAGTTTAACAATGTCATTTTGTCTGAGCTATACAATTTGCTTCACTTCTCTACTAAGCATTTGCTGCTGCTAAAGTGGTATTCCCATCAATAAGCCCTTCAGTAATTCACACTTTGTACCGCTAGGTGTCGAAAATAAATCAGCACAAAGACTTCCTCTGAACAACGTATCTTCAGATACAGCAAAGCATCAAAACACTGTAAGTGCCACCTCAACCTACTGCATCTCAGTGCCATAGCAGACCACAGTATCACTTAAATGAACAATCATGGAACTGCAGGGATCCTACCATTAACACTAAGAGCAAGCAAAATCCAGGTAACTTAGGAAAGTGCAACATGTCATGTATTATTTTACTTGTGTATCATAGCCATTTTTCTAAAATATTTATCACCGTCATCAGTTCTTGCTCTATGACCATCTTTCATTACATTTCATGGCCCTCAAGAAGGCAGTCCTCATATACCAGCTTTCATATGTCAACAAAAGTACAATTCAAATACAATTCAGTTTAAAAACCAAACAAATAAACAAAAAAGATCCACCACTAACTTTTTTCACTGCCAGTAGAACCCTTGTATTTGAGAGGAAAACACTCTGCTTAATCCAAGTTTAATTTCTGGCCTAAATTTTTAAAAAAAACTCAAACAGCCCTATCACATCACAGCAGTGCCTCTAGTTTGAATTAAAGAAAAATCATTATGCAACTCAGGAATATGTAACAATGCTGTGAAATTAAGTCATCCTCCCTCCGCACCCTCCCTAATTTCAGCTTTTAAAGAAAAATGCTTTTTTTCCCAAGGCCCACAAACACTAAAGGCAGATGGAGCCAGGTTTGAAGAGGCCATTGTCTGTAGTCTAGAGTTCTTTGCTAACTGTATTCAACTTAATTTTTTAAGAAATTCATGCTTAATATTTTAATAATATCTGATTTGATCTCGTCTATATCAAACTACAGGAAATGAAAATTGACTATTCAAGTGTTCACAAAATGTTATTGTTATAGTTTCAAAAGCTTTCATGGATTTTTTTTTTTTTTTGGTCCCTTGCTAAGACATTGGTTCTGGGTTTGGGAGCCAAAATGAGATGCTTTGTTGAAGACCAAATCTCTCACTACCTGCTCCCGAAGCCAGCTGTCTAAAGCCTAAACAAAGGCATGGCTAACAGCTTTGCATTCCAACATGATGGCTGGGGAGAGGACTGGGAGAAGAGGTTTTTTTGGACTTCACTTTTTCCCTGGACTGGGAAGTGGTCAGAGTGAGATTTCCCCATGCTCATTTTTTTGCCAGTGCCCTACAAATTTGTTTTCCATCTGCCTGGGTGCCCAGTCACCACTTGCGGGGCTAGTAGCAGCAGTGGGAGGGGGGTCCCGATGCAACCTCCTGACTCCACATGTCCTGCGCAGTTCCCCTGAGAGGGCAATCACCACTGCCTGGATTCACTACAGAGTCTTAGAGGGGCCGGCGACACCTGCAGAGGAGTTGCTAATCCCCCCAACAGTTTCAGACAAAAGACAGTGAGGGTCCTTGCACTGCCCAGGAGAAACGTTCCAGCCCATCCCGGGGTGTGCCATTCCCACCTGGGCTCCGGGATCGGCGCCGCTCCCCGTCCGTGTCTGTGCCCCGCCGGGCCCGACAGCTCCCCCTGCTGGCCGAGAGTGCAACTGCGCCGAAGGGGCAGAAATGGGACTGGATTTGTTGGAAAGTTTGGGCTGCGGTGCTGCCGTTTGTTCTGTTCTGGTTTTGCTTATAGGCATCTATATTTGTCGTAAAGAACTGTTATCCTCTTCTCTGATTAAAGTCTCTTAATTTCAAAGGTTGTGGTGGTTTGAGTAGAGAGAAGCCCCCTTCCTAGTCCAGAAGGATTCCTAACTTCCTTTGATAGACATCTGGGTTTCTTTTTAAACTGAGATATTGTTCATTGAGGCTAAAACTTTGGAGGCAGCCTGATACTAGTGGTTGGTTGCATCTCTCTTGTATGGAGTTGGTGACAGAAATTGGTGAACCATAACAACATTAAGCTGAAAGGTCACAGATGCTACACTGGACTGCTGCTCATGACCATTGATAAAAAGAAAATACACAGAAGAAAAACAGGTACTGAAGTGCGTTTTATTATACATCAATTTGTAATACAGGAAATGCATAGTTTTTAAACAAATATATACACAAAATTACAGTAAATGCAGTGATCAATAGATTTAAGGAGCAACAAACTGTATGAACACCAGTTTTACATGTAAACAGCATGAATTTTTGTTTTTAAAAACCCCTTTTCTCCATTTAAAGCCTTATTTATATAATATACAGACTTCTATTAAAATATGAACATGCAATGGACACAATTTTTTCCTCCTATTAGCATGAAAATACACTTTTATTTGGCATACTTCTATGTTCAGTGGGAAACCTCCACAGCTTGGTTTTATTTGTTATCCAGCCACTCAATGACTAATTTCCTCTTAGTTCAGCTATCTGAAGGTATAACTCCAGGAACAGAAACTGTAGAAAAAGGACTTCTTTGTACAAACTCAGTAATTTATTCACAGATACATTTCACATATCAAGTTCTCTCAGAAAAACAAGCTAGTTTAAAAAAATGAATAATGATGAATATAGATATTAGCAGTCCTAAGGATACCAATGAGAAAGAACTGATAGTAATATAGTGGAAGAGAAATAATATGACAACTTGTGCTGTAAAAACCTTCTCTAATCCATAAGAAGCCCAGACAGGGTCAGAGGGATAGTATTACATGCTGCATCAAGTCTAGCAGAGGTAGTGGTAAAGAGCATTTGAACTCCACATTAAATATTGATCCATTTTTAGAATTATCTGATACATCCAGAAACGTCTTGGAAATATGTTATTTTTTAATATAATGAAGTGCCTTGAACATATATTTGTCCCTTTCATTTACAAGTTAGGGATCTTCAACTAAAGTGTTTTTCCCTAAAATCCTGCCTAGCATTGTTGTAACGTAGTGGAAAAAAAGCAAACCACTTTCAAAGGATCTATATATGGATTGCCTGCACTAGCACAGAACCTATTACTTTATTTCAGGATCTACATGTATGCAAATCTACAAGATGCTCTTTGCAGGAGTGCCCCACAGATATTTTCCTTGAAGTATATTTTAGTATACCATACAGATTTACAACTTTGGGGTTTTTTCTTCACATAATAGAGGATTTTGTAGTCAATATAAAAGTAGTTACACAGAAAAATATTTAAGGCATGTAAAGCCTAACTGTATTTGGAAGCTTCATCTTGTCCTATTAAGCCACTAATATATGTAAAGCTCTGCAAGGCACACAGTAGTTACAAGAACTTATATGATGAAAGCATTTTTAAAGCATCTCACAGAAATTATTGCCTCAGAAATGTAGTAAAGATTACAATTAAAAAGGGTCAAAAAAAAACCAATATAAAAAATGCTTCCATGTCAACTGAATAAAAATAATTCAGTTACAGATTATGAGGAAAAATATGAAAGAAATTTCCTTTTCAAATAAATACACATAACTAAGGGAACATTCACTAACTAAAAAAAATAACTTTGTGTGAGTAAATGAACAGTTCTTATGTACTAAATAAAACCATAAAAACATTCAAAAGACAATAGTGCAACCATGTCAGAGCATAAAGCTGATGTTGGCCATTTTACCCTTCAGGTTGAAGGCACAGTAACTCTTAAAAGCAAAACAACAGAAAAATTCATGCATTGTATAAATATATGCTTTAAACTCTAAATATGTTTCCAAGTTCTCTTGCTGTAACATGAATTCAGCATAGTACGTGAACAGTCAAGACATGATGGATCTGATCAACACAGGATTTCTAAAAACAGTTCTCACTGAGCTATAGCTATATCCCCATTTGCTAGTGCTTTTGAAGTTATAAAATTGATCATAAAACTACTTCAAGGTAAAATTTTGTTAATAGTTAACAGTTTTCAATCCTGAATTTATTTAAAAGCAATACTGTTTAAAATTAAAGTTGCTTTGCATGATACAAAGAAAATTACAGAGCTTAAAAAAAGGAACTTCGAGTTATATAATTTGACTAAATAACCCAAGATAGTGGTGGAAAAAAGTACCCAAAATATCAACAGCCTAATCCTGCAGAGAGAGAAAAACAGGTGTGAAGGCAGGCCCCTGAACTCACATCCTTCAACAAGCCTTTCTACAGGCATGGACATTTATACAGCACTCTCTGTATAATAAAAATACTAGACATGAAAGCAATTTCTACACATGTTTCTAATTCTGGGATGTGGAACCCCTATTTCCAAGAGGTACCTCCTGATGTTACTATACCAGTCAAGAGAAGGCCAAAGAAGATTACAGACAACAAAAGGGTGAGTCACCAAGACTGTAGTCAATCTTCTCTCAGTAGCCACTTGGGAATCATTGGACACAATGAGAAATGTTTATCCAGAAGGGGAGGGCAAGGATGGGAACAGGTTACCCAGAAAGGTGGCAGTACCTCTCTCCTGGGAGATATCCAGAGCCTGGCTAGCCAAACCCACAGCTAACCTAAACTAGGGCCGGCAAAAGTCCATCTCTGCTTGGGGTCCTTGGGAGGTTGGACAAAAACACTTCCAGAAATCCTTCCTCAAGGCAACTTTATGTGATTCTCTGTATCCAACCAAAATGCTTTGGTCACAGAGGTGAGGCACTAAGGCTTAGGACAACATATTTCTCCTTATTTACTGCAGGCCAAGACTACAGAGTTGGTCAAATACAGTAGCTCAGGACACACACCCAGAACAGTGAGCCTCAGTCTAAGTCCTACAGTTAACACAAGTTAGCAACACTGAGAAAAATGCAAATGCCTACATGTTGTTAACCTCACACTTCAGAAACCATCAGAAATCATCCTCTCTTCTTCCTACTGCTGCAAGAAGAATTACCTGCAAATACATCCCAAATGAATTCTACTTCCATTTCACTCATGGAGAGAGAGGTTTTACACACAAAGAACACAGAAGAGGCCCTCATCAATGCACTCAGTTAAGCATAGTTTTTCTCCTCAGAGAAGCTCATTGAAACTGAAACTTTCTTGTTTAAACAATACAAGGTTAATAGCAGACAATATGTATGTGGACTAGACATATTCCTCATACAACTGAGTGTCCTTCATTCTCTGTCACCTGGTCCAGAAAAGTCTCAGGACCACAGTGAGGCCTCTTTTACTGCCATGTGGGAAAATGCTACAACCCTGAAGTCTCCTGAATGGAATGAGGTATTGTGTGAAGATTCTCTTAGTACTTAAAAAACAAAAAACATTCTGGCATTAGATTTCTCTGTCTTGTTAACAACAAATTTTCAGATAATTACCTGAGGATTAACTGCTCTGATTAGAGTTTGAAAGGATGCCTAAAAATACTGCTCTTCCTACTTTAAATCTCTTTTTTTTGTTGTTGTTTTTGTAAATTATGAATCATCCTAATGCTCTGCATTTTAAACAACAGATAACACAATACAGGCTATACAGTGTTCAAATACAGTGCTGATAAAATGTAACAGCTGCTGGTCATACAGGTTTCCAATTAGCCCACAAAACTTATCCAAGGTTGATTTACTGAGCTAGGTTTCAGTCTGGAGAGGTTTTATTCTTAGTTATAGAGGAGACAAACAGTTTTCTGGTTCTCAGTAGGGCCTATCACATTTTGATCAAAATTAATGAAAGTTAAGAAGAACTAGATCATGATCATTAACTGTATACCTACAACTTTTACTACATTATAGAACTCTTGGAAACTATTTTAAGCAATAATAACTTATTAGAGAGGCTGACACCTAAAGCTACCACTCTCTGTTGAGTTTCTAAGAACTTTCCTAATTTCAGGCAAAAGAATTCTCATTAAGGTTAAGTGATTGCTGTTCATGTCAGGGTTTTCTTTTCATGAACAGCTTATACAGATGCTTGCACATGTGCAGCAACTCTTTCATATGACTTAAAACTTTTAAAAAGCATGAAAAAATCCCCATTAAATCAGACTCCCATGTATTATTACAATCCCTCAATTACTGACTGACTGGAAGACCTTTGAAACACAAGAGAAAGATTACAATCTGTATCATTCTGTATTACTAATAATGATCAAGTCTAAACAGGCAGGTATAGGAACATTAACTCATTTCAGCAATCCTACAGATCATAGGCATTACATTCTCTCTAATTTGAATGGTAATAGTCCACACAAATGTTTTCACCTCTGAGCTGTGCAGGATCAGATGTGAAGCACACTTCTGAGTTCTGAATGAAATCCCAACTCCCAAAATAAAATACATTCTAACTCACTAACTTTTGAGAAATTACACCAGAACCTCATGCACCTGCCACTGTCTTTTTCTGACTATATCATTCTGCTTCATGCCCTAAACATAAGGTTTATTTGGACCTCTTACGGGTTTGGAGTTTTCTTAAGAAATGTTTCCTCAACATGTAACTCAGGACCTCAGAAACTAGACAAGTAGACATGAGTAAAAAGATTAAATTAATCAAGGCTGTAATTTTTTTCTTTACCTATGAGGGACATATAATACTACTAAGTTATGAAATACTGAGGACGTAAGCAAGTAGAAACAACAATACATATTACAATGTTATATGCTGTGATTACTGTAGCATTGATTCTGAGCTAGTTTCATTGCAATATATTACTTTAAAAAAGTGAAATCGGAGTCTATGGGGTGAAGCACAAATATAAATCAGACAACAGCAGAGTCTGGATTTCTAACATGATGTGTAATTTCTGAACACAAATGTATAATCCCATAATATAAAGAAAACTTTATTAAATATTTTGGCTTGGTGGTTTGTTTGGTTTCTTGGTTGGGTATTTTGTGGGTTTTTTTATTTAAATATACAAGTTATTTAGGTCAGGAAAATTATCTGTGTCTTACACATTGCAACAGTTTTTTGTTAGTGTTGATTTTTTGACAGGTGTCCCAGCCAGGCTCGTTACTGACCTTGTATCATCTTGATTATCACTTCGTTTTCGCACTTCACTGTAAAAAAACCATCACCAAACAAAAAATGCACCCAATTAACTATTCATCTCCACTGTTCTGTTTCTTCCACTATACCTTACGGAGCTCACCACCATCTGTTGCATGGCTAAACTATGAAGTTTAGTGCACAAAATTGACATGTCTCCTAAGTTTCTAATTTGGGAATCATATGGATTTTTTCTACACAAGTAGTAGTTAGTGCTAAAAACACAATTACATCTAATAACTCCCCAATGTTCTGATTTGCCTTTCATTTTCTTTTGAGAATTTGTATTTAATTTAATTTATGTTCATATCTGAAAGTATAAAACTAAGTTACTCCAGTTTCAAGTGTAAGTTTACGTTCAGCGAAAAATGCATGTTGTTGGATGCTTTTTATAGATGCAGGTTTAAAAATGGTACACATGTGAGTGATTATTGCTTACAGAATACCAGCCTTTAAAAATTATACTGTAACCAAAAATGATTTGGAAAGGTGGAAATGTAGTGTTTGGCTCTCACATTACCACAGAAATACAAGGATGCTTAAGAAATATATATAGAAATTCTATCTTGTAAGTCAGTCAGAGAAAGGGACACCAAAGAAAAGATGTCTAATTAGAATGGTCAATAATAAAACTGAATATATAGTAATATATGTGAAAGAATTAAACATTAATTATACACAGAATTATACACATTTGAAAATAATTTGAGAGAATTAAAAAAGTAAATCCAAGTACAATTAAAAATGTAATTCCTTCACCAAACATGTTTTAAAATTGTGGGCTCCATGACTGAGCTCTAATTTAAATATTAATTATTGAGACAGATTTGTAACATTTGCATGCAAAAATGTTACTTGATTAAACTGAGAATAAATCCTATCCTTTATTTATCTCTAACAATTCAACATGGTATTCTTTGTAATTTTTTTTGTATTGGTACAATTTTAAAAGTATGTGTATATCTTTGTATATATATTCATATATAACGTCCTTTTTATGGAATAGATGCAGAAATATTTATTTTAAAAAAGAAACATAGTTACTTACCGAGCAAGATGAAGAACGGCTTCTACAATATTAGATCCATCTTTAGCACTTGTTTCACAAAATAGTGCATTATAAGTCTGTGAGTAAAAATAAAATGATAAGCCAACTATTGTGAAATGGTTCCCATGTGAACATGGATATTTAATTACAAATGGTTTCCTCAATAACACAAAAAATTATGACACTTTTAAATGAAGAGGATTTCTTCTACTGCTCTTAATTCTCCAACATATTTATTTTAGTACTGTGAAAACAACAGTAATTGTTTTGGAACTATATCTGGTTTATATTCAGTATATTCTGAATTAATAAACTGAATAAAAAACACATCACAGTTCTTAATGTCCAAACTCAATCTTCTTGTTCACAAGGCTGCAAAATATGAAGAGCATTGCTACCATAAATCACTTAATCTAGTTTGTCAGCTACTGAAACTACAGCATCTTATATTCTAGGTTAACCAAAAACATAATTTCAAAAGTGCAGACATGATATCTGCTTCAATTTAATCAATCAATTATGCAAGCACTTACTGACTCAAGACAATTAAGATTCTCTATATTCTTCTGCAAAATATAGGATTTGTGCATCCATAAAAATACACACAAAAAAAATCTTGTTCACAGTTCTATTTATAGCAGAGAATTTTTTTTCTTTCTGACCACATGGCAGAAATACAAGACAGTGCCTTAAAGGTGAAAATATTGCACTCAAAAGCTGGACAGACACAAGCCAGTCAAAAAGCCTTATACACTCAACAGTGTGCTTCCTATTCAAACCAGCAACTTCTCTTTGGCAGCAGAAAAACTCAGTCCCCTAGTCCAACCACTTTTTTTAAAAAAAAAAAAAAAAAAAAAAAAAAAAAAAAAAAAAAAGGCAGAGAAGACTATCCCAGCCAATAACCAAGTTCAGCTTAGTAGACATTGAGATATTATTTAACACAGCAATCACCAAAACAGGATAGTTTTAATGAAAAGTATCCTTGAATCCTCATTACTCAATTTGGACAAATGACCAGAAAATTACTCCTATTTTTCTAAGTTCTCACATGGTTTTCAGAATAAAGTTCTTAATACCATTTTATACCCATAAGATACACTTGGACCTCACCATAGCCAGCTTTTCTCCATAGTTTATAGGCACACATTTTTTCCCTTGTTCTGTAACAGCTTGACGGAGATCTGCCTTGTTTCCTACCATCATAATTGGAATATTCTCATGCGTTGCATCCTGTAAAGAGAATTTTATTTGCTTATTATTAGAACACTCAGAATACAAAAACATGGCAAAACTCATCATGTCATACTGATTTCCTTCCCACAAAAAGTCTTGCATAGCATCAGAAAAAACTGACAAGTTAGGAAAGTTATGCTGACAACTTTTTATGAACAGCTCTATATGTAAGCAGTCAGGTTAACAATCAGCCTGAAAAAGCCATGTTTCCATTCCCATAAACCCTGTTTCCCATCCATTAATTTAATTTGTGAAGTTAATCTAATGGAATTAGTTCTTGTATCCAAATGTTATATGACAAAATAACTGTGGGAAAAGTGATCAACTTGTATACTATGATTAAAAAAAATTGCTTTCAGAAGACAAACTAAGTATTTGCTTGCCACTTTCCCGATTAAATACCTCCAGCACATTAGAAAAATGCTGTGCATTAAATGTAAATTCACATTGTAATGAGTACTAGTTCAAAAAAACAGTGAAAATTTCACTTGAATTGTAGCTAATTTATGGAATTTAACATACTGGTTTAAAATGCAATGACTCCAAGGAATACTCAGGCTATCCATACAAAGTTATATGAAATGGGCTTTTATATTCATTTCCAAAAGAAGCAAATGGGAAGAGTTTGATTCCATGACAACGTTTTACACAAAGATGTATTAGACTGAATGATAACTGAATATGCCAGGATACGTTTATGACTTCCATGTAGCTTTTACTTCTCTGAGAGCCTGCAGTCTGGCTAACTACAATTTACAAATAACAAAATTTTATAAATGATAAGGTTAACAGTGTAGTGAAGCATAGCTTATAAGTTGTATATAGTTAAGGGTCTTACCTCAATCATATCCACCCATTCTCTCACATTAAGAAAGCTTTTTTCACATGTTACATCATATAGTAGTAAGACGCCATCTGCTCTTCTGAAGTATGATTTAGCAATACTTCGGAATCTTTCAGAAAAAAAAGATTCACATAAGGCGACATTATCAAAACATAATTAATTTTAACATCATTAAGAACACAGCATTACTTAATTTCACTACTAAGATTCTCTCCATATATGATGAATTTCCTCAGAGCTTCTTGAAAACTGCTGATGCAGCTCTACAAGTGCTCTTTAAGGATCAACAGGATTCTGTCCTAAACAACAATCAATTTTTTGTATATCAAAACAATCTACAACATATCTATTAGAGATAATCTGTTCTCAAGTTGTGCCAGGAGGGATTAGACTGTCTTCACTGAAATGTCTTCTCTGAAAAGGTGGTCAGGCAAGGAAATGAGCTGTCCAGGGAAGTGGCAGAATTGACACACTTGGAAGTGTTCACAAAGGCATATGCGGATGTGGCTTTTGGGAACATGGTTACTGGTGAATACAACAGTACTAGGTTAACAGCTGGACTCCATGAGCTTAGAGGTCTTTTCCAACCTTAATGGTTCTACAATTCTATGACTCACTTATATATAACTGAGTAGGTTACTTTATCTTCTGTGAAAAAATAATAGGAAATTAACAAAATTATACCAGGGATTAATTATAAATGAGTCACCTTTTTCATGAATTTTACACAATCTACTTAACTAAGTACAACAACAATGGCTATTAAAATATTCTTCACAAATTTATTATGTGGGAGGAGAACGACTGGGTCACTACTTCCCTACTTCACATAATCACTCGTTCAGGTAAAAGTACGCAAATACAGCCCAATGCAAATTTTGGTCAGTGAGCAGATTAAACTGATTTCCAAGGTTCTAGATTAACCTCTTGATAACCCCCAAAAGGCTGCCAGTAAAGAAGTAATGGTTCTCAAGCAAAGATGTCATAGGATTTTACAGAAACTTTACACAATAATTTAAAGAACCTGTAAAGAGATTTATGGCAAAATTCTGAAGTATTTGTGTAAGGGCAAAGAAAGCTAAAGACTAAAAATAGAAAACCAACATATATCTACTCCATTTTTTGTATTGAAAAAGAGGGACACATGGATTTAATTATCAGTCCTGTGGTGAACTTCAACTATTTCTCTCTGTGGAGAGCAAAAATTACTTCAAGCATCACAAAGCGAACAAACGTTCTACCTGTCTTGGGATCTCAGCAGAGAAAAATCCCATCTGTTTATAGACATTGACATATGGCCATACTGACTTGATGTAGGACCATACAATTAGAGGATTTTTTTTCACCTAGATGAAACTAAAGAATTTAAATTAGAGAAGTGCAAAGGATCACTAACCTCTCCTGCCCAGCTGTGTCCCACAGTTGCAGCACTGTAGGCTCCCCATCAACAATTAGTCTTTTCATTTGAAAATCCACACCTGAAAAAATCATGTATATAGTCTAACAAAAAACAACAGTAACCTTCAAAAAAACCACAGAAAATGAAAAATTATGTGCTATATACAACAATTATTTCAAAATTATCTAATAGATTATAAGATTTCAGTCATTCATATACTTTTGAACAGCATTAATCCCCTGAATGGATTTGTCTTTAGAAAAGCATTCCAAAAAATATTTTGCCCAAATATTTTCCCAGAAGCATTGATACAAATTGTATCCCGAACAGCAAATACAAACTTTCTTTTTTTATTTTGGTAAACAGTTTTATCAAAGAAGTGAAAACCTTTTATAAAGTAGACTTTCTTTCAAATCCCAGGGAGAAGAAGTATAAAATGGAAAAAAATCCTGACTCACAGGCAATAAAACAAATTTGCAACTATAATTCGATTGGAAGACAAAATTCAGTCTTTGGAATTGCAATGACAAGTTTGTTAGCTGACAACTATAATAGTATACACAAGACATCAGTCAAAAATCCTTCTAGCTGTATTTAAACCAAAGCTTCAGTAACACTTCGAAGAAACTGAGACAAAAACTAGTTTGAAAGACATCACAGAATGCTATGAAATACTAAGGAAAGAGGAAAGAGCTGAGTAAAAAAGAAAGCAATAAAAAATGCAAAGAGGTTCATACAAACTCTCTAAGTTCCTTACACTGCAATTCCCTTCTCTGGTGCTTTGTGTTGTTCAGAAACAAGCTTTGTAAAAAAAAACTAAATTAGATCAGTACCCTATTATCCACTACAAACAGCTGTTAGGCACGCCTAAGCTTTAGCACTCAATTAGATCTTGCCGACTACGAAACTGTGGATATTCAGGTAACCATAGCAAGCAATCATCAGAGGGAATCATTTCACCCACTTCTGCAAAACAGCAATGAAATTCACTTAGGTATTTTAAGAAGAACAACTATACCCAGAGTTGCACTGGTATTGCCTCGAAATTCATTCTTGCAAAGTCTCATAAGGAAACTGGATTTCCCCACTGCTGCATCTCCAGCAAGAACAATCTTGTAAGCCTTCTCTGAACTGGGGTATTTCGGAGTGCATTCAGTTGCATCTGACTGAAAATAAAAATAATCCCTCTAATGCAACTCATATAGAAAGTATTTTTCTGTATCACTCTTTCTCTTTTTTCCCCTAAAGAACTAGTTACCTGAGGAGTGAGAGCAGATATGTATTTCCTTGTTGAAGCAATTGAGCTCCTTCGACTTACTGGACGGGAGGGCTTCCAGTCTAATACTGTAGAGCTGTTATCAGGGCTGTATGCTTCTTCATCCCTGATCTCTGGAACCTGAAAGTACAAATTAGATCTTCAGTAAGAAAAGTAAGCTTTCTTTGGAAAGGCACAGCTAAAATTAATTAAAACATTCAGATTAAAGAGAGATAAATTACCAAATAGAGTTGTGCAATTCTAATCAAAATACTGTGATTAGTCTGTTCACGTTTGCTGTTGGCTATAGCCTATATTTTGTCCTTAAACACGCCTACTGGCATAAATTCTTTCAGTATTCTTTCTGATAGAGCAGATTCATTTTCATATGAAAAAATCAGCTTACAAACAGTTAAAATAAACAAATACTTTACTTCAAAACCTATTTTACAAACATTAACAATTTACCTACAAGACATTGCTCTCTATGATGTTGCTACTTAAGCTAAATTAAATACAGCACAGCTGTAATCAACACTATTCATAGCATAGAGATTAAACATCTCCACTAAAGGCACAGCAAAATAATTGCCTTAAAAACCCCCATGTTCTACTGTGTTTGATACTAGTCTTGCTGTGTAGTCATCTCTTTCCATTTTACTAACAGTAACACAGACACAGTGACCCCTTCTCACATTTTTAAATTCTCTGATACTTAGCATGTAAGTCAATGTATGAAATTCTTTCTCATACATGCTTTTTTCCTTCACTGCTACAGCATAGTAATAGGAAGTGATTGGAAACCTATTTTACCTCTATAGTATCTGCTTTTTTATCATTAGAAAATGAGCTACTCTCTCCATACTGTTTAATAACCTTCAAAACTCACACATACTTCAAAAATTAAGTTACTACCTCAAAAATATATCAAAAATGTAGAACAAACGTTTTATTTTACAGAGAACTATTAATGCATTCTCCAAAACAGTTTTACTAGTCTTATTTTAATACATTTAACCCAAATACTTAGTTTTAACTGGCCTATGGACAAAGATCAATTTTATTTTAAAAACAGGAAACTAATTTTGTCTCCAAAGGTCTTTCTCAGAGAAGGAATAAATCTGGCACTTACATCTGTATCAGAAGCATCACCACCAAAACCTTCTTGCATACACTGTGACCTTTGAAAAACTCTTTGATGCCTGTATTCTACTTCCGAATCATACTCATTTGAATCTCTCAAGGTAGACAAACCACTGTCAAAACAGCTCTCAGGTAAGCTGTCAACTTCACAGTTTATCCTTTGCATGGGATCACAAAGGGCCAAAGAATCATAATCTTCATCCACACAAGATGAATGAGATGACCTAATAAGAAAATATTGGAGGGGAAAAGTATAAATTATTTCACACTTGTTTTTCCCAATACAATCTGAGCCATTCTGAAACAGTCAGTTCCTAGAAATACTAATGTTTAGGTCAAGACACATGTCAAGCCTATCTTGCCTTCATAAAGAACTTCTTTCTTAATCATTTGTTTTAGGACGATCAGATTAAATTATTTAACCCATGTTATTGATGATGACTTCCTGTGTGTCTACTTATTAATTTAAAAAGACTGTTTAAAAAACATTCAGAAAATTTCCATACTATGAAGACATCACACAGAGAAAATTATAAACAATAGTTCAGCTAATTCTGGCCTACATTAAGACATAAAATGACCCTGACATACCGTATCTCATTTAAATGACCGTGTTTGCTCACAGAGGCCCACATGCCAATAAGGAACAGTCATAAATACAGAAAAGGGAGTAACCAAGTTCAGGAGATCAGTAATGGTAGAAGTCGTCATTGAAACACATTTTCTTACAGTTTGGAGGGCTATATAAAACCCAGAATTTTACACACATGTCCTTTCTTTTCCCTCAGCCTTATTTCAAAGGCCTTTTTTTCCCCCATCCTGGATGCTGTAATACATAAAAATACTAGAATGGATTTATTTTTATTAAATAAAAAAAATTTATTTATGTAAATAAAACTACAGAAAATAAAGATTAATAGAGTGAATCTTAAAATAATCAATCTTACAAAAATGTTTATGATGGCTACAATAATTATAGTGCTTCTGCAGCAAAACAGGGACAGGCACAAACTACAGTGAGGTAAGGAAGATCTCCAAGTTACAGCAGAGAAGAGAGAAACTGGCTATGCTGTATTGGGAATGGATGGGAATGGATGTGATGCATTGAACTGCTAAAACAGACAAGGTCGGCATCAATCCTTGCAAAAGCAGCTTGCTCCCAGAGGGGCTGGGAGCTCCCAGCATGATAGCACACCACAACAGAATACACTGGGGAGAATATCAAATTATAAAGTTGCTACTGAGTTGAATACCTGCAAGGACCAAATGGTGGTGACAGGGACAACATTATCCCAAGCAATAACATTCAGAACCCTCTAAATTACATCCTTTCAGGCCAACGATTAATCACATGAGTGAACATGATCTTTGCTGTGGACTATCACAGCACACATGCTCTTTGGATTTATGTACCTATCAGCCTAGGTATATTCACGCACCTACAAGCCCATACCAAATCACTGAAATATAGGAGAGTGCGTGCTATAACAAAGTTAAGCTTGTCAGGCATTCCCTGAAATAAAGGTCTTAAGTAACTAATTTTCAACCTCACTGAACCATGAATTCAATGCTGGGAATTTCCAATGTGCTTAAAGCAAGTTAGATGTGTGCTACAGATAAAAGCAAGAAAAAACACACCTGTGCAGATTGCTTAAAACACAGTTAGAATGCAAATCAACACCTCTTAATGCTGACCTGATGCCAGGAGACAAAGTACTGAAAACAAACGGGGTTTGGGACATTCATATCTCTGTCTTTCAATATTACTAAGTCAAACCTGTTAAGAGTAAGCTTTATTCCTACCACATAAACTTTCTTCTAAAGTAGGTTGCACTTTTCACTTTTGTGGAAATGCAAGGACTGCACCATGTGGGAGATACTAATAAATATTCATAGAGAAGGATATCACTAAGCCACCAGAGAGGCTTTAGTTACTCCTTCAGAAAATTACTGAACCTAGTATGCAACTTAGCAGTGGATGCCTCTAAAAATTTGAAACAGGTCAAAAGAAAGACAAATTGGGTTTATCTGAAAAAAAACAAAAAAAAACAAAAAAAAAACAAAAAAACCCCAGCTTGTAACAAGCAAAACTTTGCAGCCAGCAAACACATTTGACACGGAAACAGCATCTCTATCCAGGATACTCTCCTTTCTGACAAAATGTAAACCACAGACTACTAAGAACTTCATCAGAGATCTCTATAAGTTTTGGATTACCACTGAAAGAAAATGAAGACAAATCAATCTATCAACTGAGTAAGGACACGTTTTTGCTGGCATCTTTAGTTGTTTTAAAAAAAAGTGTGAAAGAATAGCATGATTGATAGCACTGGGGGTTAGCTCCATTGCCCAGTGTCTTCAGTGTCTCTGCAATGATCTGAGGAAGCTGTGAACAATGACCTGTATCCAGTAAGCAGAAAAATAAATAACTCTGACCATTTGGTATTTGCATTTAGATAATATCTTACTATTCTCTGTGGCTTTTACCCCACTAATATCCAAGGGCATTCACTACTCTGACATGGTATTTATTCTTTTGAAGAATCAGGCCCATATTTGTAATAATTACTGCAAGGCAAAACAAGGTGTACAAGCTGAACAAATAATGAAAAACGGGTTTTTTCCTAGGCTATGTAGCAGAGATCCTAGGAAGCTTCTTAGAGACAAGGAGGGGAGATTGAGAATCAAACTAGAATCAAAACAGTGCAAGACCAAACAAGAGGCTGTCTGAACTTTCCCTAAGTTCACGGTTTGCACTAAAAAGAGCTTTCCTGACATTTCTGAAGTAATTGAAAAGATTTCTAGTGATTTCAGTATGCTTTGGATCTTATGCTATAACTACATATTCCTTCTAAACCAGACAGAATTATTCCATTGTTACTTGACAGTAATTTGCTCTTCTAAGACAAGTGTGATGCCCTAGTAATTTTCAATTTCACAAAAGCAAGCCTGGCTTACCTGTCATACTGTGGATTTAAAGGGGAATGTCCACAACTAAATTTAGGACTGCTTCTAGAAATGGTACTTCCTGGTGAAGTGTTTGCTAAGCGCTGCAACAGATACATAACAAATGCAGAGTAAGTTAGATGAAGACAGTGAAAGCATCCAGATTTGTTGTGAAAAAAAATGTTCATCAACAAAATTATAAACTCGTATTTTAATATATATTTACTCAATTACATTTCATTAAACCCTATGCTTTACATAGAGCTGACGGTCAAAAGGCCTATTACATACAGCATTTAGTCTCTACTACTGCCTTAATACTGAACCTACTAGTCACGTTCAATCACAAAAACCAATGGAAATTTCAAGAAGATGATTTCATTAACTACACCTGAAGACTTCAAAATGCTAAACTTTGAAAAGTAACATTCAGAACAAGGCATGTTGACTACTAAAAAGAAAAGGAAAATGTCACTGGCTGAGCTAGTTTCAGTAGACCTACCTCCTAGTTCTTGAGAGAGATAGTGAAGGAAGGGAAAGGTATCAACTGATAACATGTGACAGAGTATTCTGTACATTCTGCCATGCCTCTACATGTTTGTTCACGGGAAACAGTTTCCTCTGTCTTTTCAGGAATACTTTCCCTTATGTTTCAGGGCATGACAGAAGAAAATGGTATCTCTTGTTGCATGTGTAATGAATCTCTAGTAATTTGTATCAGCAAAAAAGCACTTATGTACATTTGTATGGAATAATGAAAACAGGCAGTGACTCCCATTTTCCTCCTTCTTGTCCAGTATTGTCTTGTAGATCCATTAGTCGGGCCCCATTCTTCAAAAAAAGCTAGTTGCTTTCCTCATGATGACCAATCATGAGTTTTAGAGTTTAGTTTTAGGTTTCACAAGATTGCAAAATGGCAGTGTAGAGTAGGTTTTCAGTTATTTTCAATCTTTCCTTTGTCTGTTTGGAGGATGTCAGGGCACATCTGTTATAACAGACTCCCTTGCAGTTGTGATAGCGCAAAAGGGTCTGACTAAGGTCTCTATTAATAATCAGTAGTCCCTGCTATTTATTTTCCCAATAATTTGCCTGGACAACAGTTCAGGTTAGGTTAAGACCTTGTTACTGAGCGGGCAATTTCTGTGAAAAATGTATTTTCAGTGGTAGGGCACTCTCATATACATAAAACAAACATATCATTTAGTGCAAGAGAAACTGCTGATTTACTCACCTCATGAAACACGTTTGAACTCAACATATTAAAAATATTACTACTTTTCAAAGCAACTCAGAAAGTAATTGTGCTACAACCAAACTCCATTATTTCACAAAACAAAAGTAAAATCTAACAAAATTCAACTACACAAGTATATTCCTACACTGAATCCACTGAATAAAAGTCAATTTTCTGACTACCCACTGAAGCGCCAATTTAAATTTCATGTATTAATTCTTATACCTTCTAGTACAATGTAACAAAATCATTAATACATACCAATGATCTATTATACTTGCTGAAACTGTTTTCAAGTGCACTTCTTAAACCATCATTGCTGTCATGTAACTTTCTATTAGCTGATCTAATAAAGAAACACAGATTAACTTGCAGGAGTAAAGAAAACATGAAAACTATGTCAATATCACAAAGAAAAATTGAAAAAATATTTATTAAAAAACTTATTTTCTTTAGAAAAACACTAAAGAGTAACATGAAAGTAGAAGCATGTTGACATATACTCAAATATGTAAAAATACGTAAAAAAACCACTGCGAAGTTTAGCCTCCAGTGCTAACCTAGGAAATCCATTTTCACTCCTGCAGCATAGTCTCTGGTCAGCTGAGTAGAAAAAAAAAACTGTAGGAAAAAAACCCACTAAGTACAGCCATTTCTGTACAGAGTGACTACCCTTCAAATATCGCTGAGGTGATTCTAAGGACAAACGTGATCCATCTGCTTGAAAGAAAGAGTTTTTTTAGGATACGGAAATTAACTAATGACATAAAAAATCTATTCATTGTGACCTTCCCTGAAAGCAAAGATTTGTGCACCTTTTGTATAATTAGTTCTTTCCAGACCACAATAAGACACAAGAAGCGAAGGCAATAAAAAAAGGAGGCAGGCAATAATTTTTATGATAGCATGGACAGACTGGAATCTCATTTAGCTCATCATAAAGAAATTTAGTAGGGTTAAGAAAAGAGAAAAAAAATTAAGAGTTAGTGGCTCAGTAACATAGTAGAATTACTAGCACTGTAATGATTGTGACAGTTGAGCACAACACCTTCTATGATAAATTGAGGCTATTTCAGTATTTTCACTTGGTATTTTTTTCCAAATCTCAAACCACCTGTTTGCATACAAAAACATTTATCCCCAAATATGTTGGGACAAAATTTGATAATAAAAAACTGAATTTCTAAAAACTTACTGCAATATTTCAATTTGTCTTTCCAGATTATCTCTATCTTCAGTATACTCTCTGATAATTTCTAGGTCTCTGGAAAAAAAACACAAGAAAACAAATACCAAACTTAAACACACTTATACCTTACAAGTATAAGTTTGAGGTTTTTATTTTTATAATACTGCTTTTGGCAGAGTTAACATTTATGCTGAAACATGCTGACAGCAGTTTTATGCAAAGTAAGATCACTCACTGACTTTATTAATCTCTGCCCTTATTAAAGACTGTGAATGAAAAATAAAACAAGTAACCATATGGATTGCCTCCTTTCCCCCTAAAATAGTATTTATCTGAAGATAATCATCCAATGAAATTGTCATTTACACTCCTTTAAATGAGTAACTAGAAGCAGCTTTTATTCACTTTAGGAAAAAATGCTTGAGATTGATGTAGCAGGCTTCCAAAACTATTTTCCCTAATATTCATACAGATATTCATCTGAGTGCAAACCATGGAGAAAAAAAAATTGCCTGATGCTGCTGTGTTATTTCATTCCTAACTAAAGTCCCACTAAAATGAATGGACATTCTTGCAAGATTATTAAGAGTTTTCATCATATCTAGAACTTGCTGTTACAGAAACAAGAGGAGTGAACAGTACCAATGTCATGGTGTCAAACATGTACCTGTCCTTTATGGCAAATTTAGAAAATAACAGTTACCAGCTGCATACATGATTAGAGAACAGATTTTTAACTCCTGGTGAAAATTATCATGTAAAAGTAACTTACCTCTCAGTATTCAAAGACTGATCTGCATACTCGCTTTTCAAGGTGTCTAATTCACTCTGTAGGAAAGCTATATTTGTCTGTGCCTCTAAAAGATCTTTCTTAAGCTTCTGATTTTCCTTTAAAAAAGGAATATATTATATGTTAGCTGTCATAGTCACTTCCATAAAATGTTGATAAATTGGAATGGCAGAATAAAAGCCATCAAAAATAAATAAAAATGAAACCCACTAAAATCTCAGCATAGAGGGGCGAGAAAATGAAAGAACACTAAATCAACAGAGAAGTCAGTAAATTAACATGCAAGAACATTTTCATTTTTCATTTCAATTCCAAAAAAAGTGGACTATAACATCTGAAGCCATTTCTAAATGTTCCACACAGAATGTGTATGCATTTATACAAAACAGGTACTTCTCCAGCTGAAAGAACCTTATACACTTATCAATGATTTTAAACCTTATTTTGTAGCTTACCAGTATTAAATGTATTTAAAAAAAAAAAAAAAGCAAACACAAAACAAAAACAAAGAACAAACAAAAAGAAAACACACATCATAAATATCTGAACTGCAGAGACTAAAACCAAGGCTAAATTAATGTGTTTATAATAATAAGCTCTTACCAGCAATATATCATGCATTCTTTTTTTCAGTTCAACTACATCTTCCCTGGGATTTACGTTTTTGGATTGTTCCTCCAGCTACATGGATAAAAAAATGTACAATTAATGTATTTGACTGTTCTGATTCAAAGTACACAAAAACTAATGGAAATCACATTAAATAACCCCTAAAAGGTTTTACAACTACTAAAGCTTTTAGAACTTCGAGTTTTCCCATTTGCACTGTTAGACAGCATTATTCGAAAAATCACTAGCTTTCAAAAAAACTTTTAAATCAATAAATTAAAAATGTTTAATGAGTATTTTGCTCAACAATTCTTTAGGTGTAAAGTATGCATATAACTAGTGACATGGACACCAACTACTGAGAAGAAGTGTATTTCCACAAACTTAAAGAAAATTATAAAAAATTATTACAACCTGAGCTGTGTAGTAATTGTACTACAACCTCTCATGTTTTTGTGAGAAATTTCCAACTCTTCCAAATGAAATTCAATATAAAGAACCACAAATATATCAACAATGGTTGCAATAATTCTAGTAAAACTTACAGCATAACTAACGTCAAAATTAGACTCAAATTACAAAATATCCCAAAACAACATCTCTATCTCAGATTTCAGTTTACCTGCCTATTAAGTATCACATTAAAAGATCAAATTGGAGCTGAATTCTAAAAGGCACTATATTATTGTAAATTACTATATTTGGGTAGTCAATTTCATTTATATCTATAAATTATAAATACCAATATGTTGGACTATTTCTAATGTACCAAATACAAGACTACATAACTGCAATGTTAACAACTTGCTAGACCTAGAAAATTTTTTTCACAACAAAATTTGGATAACAGCTGACCCCTTTCCTAAGTATTCCAACAAATTACTAAATATTATCTGCAATTGCCCTTTACTAATAGACATTAAATTACAAACCTACAATTACAATTATCCATCCTGAGGCATGAATTTCATAAGGTCAGAAACCTTTAAAACACTTAATTTACCTTTTTAAGCTTTTTTATTGTCACCTGAAGATCCCCAACTTCAGTGTCATACTGGCGCTTCAGTTCATTTAGCGCTTCTTCAGCTTTTCGCTTCTCCTGCAATATTTTCAATCTCATTAGAAATTGAGACAGGTTTCAAACGTTTATTAAAAAATTCATTCACCAGTTTGGAAAACACCTACTTTTCCCTTAGATTAATATGTGCAATTTTGTCTTTCCATTATGTCAACATGTCCCTTCCTTAGGATCCACAGATTCTGAGTCTGGAATTGCAGTCCACTAATAAAACATTCACAAAAATAAAATGGTAAGGTGGGAGCACAGATATGGGTCAATTTAATGTTTGTTATTCACATCTCCCTTACTTAATGTCTTACAAAAAATTAAAAAAAAAAAAAAAAAAAAAACTGAAAAAGTTATCAAATTTTATTTGTACATACATGCAATTGTGCATTGCATATACAGATGTATACATACATACCCACACACAAATCAGGCCATTATGATCTTTTTCCAAAACTAGTCTTCCATGCTTCATCATACAATGTGCTAGTAATAGGATTACCATGCCACCATCACTTAATTTTTTATTTCTGATTTTCTTCTAAATTTTTTTGCTTGCAATGTTGGAATGTTACAGGCCCATATCAGTAAAACTCAAGCAGATGACAGCATCTTTACTTTCATATGGTACTCAGTCTCAATAACAAACCAAGTACACTATTCTAAGTTTTATTTTAATCAAAACAGAGAGATTTTGAAAAGAGGCTACATCAGCCACAAAGAGAAGAATTCTGTGTGTAGTGTGCTACAGATTAGTATGCATTTAACTCACTCCAATCACTTTCCAAGGACTTCAGTGCAGTTTCACAACACAAGAAATCAGAATGCAGCAGTGATTAGTGGCGTGAATGAGACAGGCTGAGTTTTCACATGAAAAAGACAGACATGGACTTTGCTCAGAATTCAGTGCTTTCCTGTAGGTGATGCTGAAATCAGTGTACTAAAACAATAATCAAAGTAATCAATTTAATCTGGATATCCCTACAGTTGGTAACTATATTGGACTCCTAAGTATTGTTTGGAAACTGTTTCCCTTGAAGCAACAAAATACAGGATAGGCTCATGCAGAGGCAGGTGTCATGGTGGCATGAGTGAGATCATTCTGACAAACAATAGCCTTGATTACAGGAGTTTAGATTAATGCTGAGTACAGTCCCACAAAGCAAATAACTTAACATTTACTCTCAGGGCGTTTTAGTAGGTGGAGTGTGTGGAGCTATGAGCTAAAGAGAACACTGAGGAATGAAAATGAAAAACACGCTGTGAGAAACAAGTTAACAGCTCATCTTTCATACCTATGGGCAGTTGTGAACAGCGAAACTGCACTCCACGCAACTCGTGACAATTCGAGGACTTTTAGAATTAGGATACAGACTATATATGGGTAATACATAGAAGACGCACTTTTGCATAATACTAGTACTTAACTACAGATGTTCTCAGAGTGAGCAAATGCACACATCCCAGTCATCTCTTTACAGCAGTGAAAGAGTCTTCAGGGCTTTTTTCAGCAATTTATCATTTTTTGAGAAATAGATATTTTCCAGAGAAAATGTATTTGTTTTCTAAACATAACGGCTTAGCCTCTCTGGAAATAAACATTCATCTCTACTGAGAGCTGTGTTACCACTAGTTAAATGTATTAGAACACAGGGTTTTTGCAGGGGGTGATATCTTTAATATTTTTATGCCATTATATTTTGTTTCTGGGAAAACAATTTACTTTTATGGTTTGGTAGAAGTGTTTTCTTTTGTATAGAAAAAGTACTATTTGAAGCAAATCAATCAGAATACCATTTACCTTCACAGATCAATTACTACTTAATATCAGCAAGTTGGCAGACAGTATTTTGTTGCTGTTGATTCTGCAAATGTTCTGGTAAAAGAACCCATAGCAAATATATACAGACATTCACTACACTGTGTGTCTCACTGAGCAATAACTATGCCCATAATGTATGTTTTAATTATTTCATTTCCTATTTCCACATTAGAACACTTTTCCAAACTGTTATCCTTATGCCTGTTATGATGTTAGGCTTATCTTACAACAGTTTAGTAACAGTTCAAAATGAAGCAGACAACTGTTTTTTCTGCTTTGAATTACACAGTCACATTTAACTCAAATATATCAGTGGGCAAGGAGAGAAGACTTTTGTACTTTTCCACCAAGACGGCAAGCTGGTTGAAACAACAGCTAAAAGTCAAGCACATCAAAACAGATTTTCCCATCAAATTTGGGAGGAGCAGGCCCTCATACACTGTTATATCTTAAGTCCATAACGTAGTTGCAGGATGAGAATGAAGGAAAGAAAGACCATCACATCAGGCAGATATACAAATTTGGACCAAATGATCTAAGCATTAATTTACTAGAACTAGTTTCCACTCCTTTACGGTGAAAGCTCATTTTATCCAATCTGCAATACTGGTCTCAGAAAGAAACTCCTCCTGGCCAGCACGTTCTCACAAAAGAGAAAGACTTCTTTTTCTTGGTTTATTACATCTGAGCAGACATTCCTCTTTGGGAAAACATTAAGGGCATTCATTTTTGATCTCATGGATAGCTTCCTTTCATCCAGACGCTGCCTTCAGCAGCTTTGAGTCAGCCCATCAGGATCAAAACCACACCTGGCCATCAATCCTGCTGAGACCACTGAGAGTTTGGTAATTATGAAATTGTGTAAATTTAAATTACTCACTTCCTTTTTAATTTTATGCTCTGCAGCTTGTATTCGTTGTTCCATCTCTTCCTCTAGCTCACTGAGCTGAACTGCTGCTTTGTCCTGAGCTCTAAAATTAAAAAAAAAAAAATACTCTCTTGGCAATTGCACTCTGATTTGACAGAAATGCTATGTAAAACATTATCTGCCTATCTCAACCAAAATAAGTTAGATAGACATACATGGAAACACTTTAACACTACCCAGACCTTGAAACTGATGTGTCTGGGAACCAAAACCCCAAAATTATGTTGAACATACAGGCAAATTGGATTTTAAATAGTAGCTGACAGTTGATGATTAGCATGAAATACATCACATAGGAATTTTTAAGATTAAGTTACAAAGATAAAACACTCCTCTAGTTATCCTATGAAGAGACTTCAAAAGGGTAACTTCAGCAACTTGCACCACCCATGCATACAAGAACTCTGTCTCGAGCTGATCTGTTTGGTTTTGGAAGTAATTATGTGTGACTGTAAATGCCAAGCAGTTAAAACAGGTAAATACACTCCCTGAAGCTCAAGAAGCAAAAATACGATTTCTAAAATGAAAACATGATGGATATGTATCATAAAACTCAAAGTTGCAGCCAAGGAAGAGGAGTCAAAATGTTTTAAGACATTTAGCGTAACAATAGAGTCAGCAAAACTTTGGTCTAGGTTTAATCCAAAGTATGAACACAGAATAATTTGCTTGCTGCTATAATCCTTATGCACAAGTGTGTGCATATAAACTAACCTTTGAAATCAGTTTATGGAAATACTTGCATGGCTTATTTTGGCATCTGTAGTTTAAGCAAATGAACCATTTTTGGAAAAAAAAAAAAAAAGAAACTGCAGAATTGAACTAGAAACACGACTCACTATACCTTTTTACTGCAATGGCCAAAGTTTCCATCTCTGTACTTTGAAGTTTTATCTCTCGGATGAAGTTCTTAATGACATGCTCATATGACTGGATTAATCTTGGTTCCGCTATGTGTATGTTCTGATACAGAACACTAACCTGCTCTTGTCTGAAAAAGAGAGACCATTTTAATGCACTTACTTGAAACAATGTTCTGTAACAGGTTAGAAAAATTTACTACAAACAAAATATTCCACTTTTTGTCTAGTTTTAAAATTTAATAAGCTAGATACAGACTTTGAACATTCAGAACAGCATGTCTGAGTTCTTCTAAATTATGTTTACCATTTCTGCTTCTCTTCTGTCATACAGCTATTGCAAAAAATTTGTTTTGATAGTTGGAGAGTTGCTAATACATGAGGCATTTCATTAATTCCTAGCATTTCAGTAATTATCCTTGAGATCTGTAAAATACTCACCAAAACACACAACAAACTAATCCAGAAGTTTCAAATTTTAGACAGAAGCAGACCCTGCTCATATCCAGAAAGCTGCTGAAGAATGTCAGTTCTTCAAAGAGTGTAAACATACACACAGTCCTTAAAATGAGTTGCATGTAAAATAGAAATAGCACTAGCCATAGCAAGATGGACAGTTTATCAGTCTTGCAAGGCAGTTAAGTTCAGCACAATCTAAAATATATAAAAATTTTAGTCAGCATACAAGATGTTTAGAAATTAAAAATAAATAAATAAACATTTGTGTTCTGAAATTTTTCTGTTTTCCTTTAAATTTCATCAGCAAGAAGCTTACTTGTAATGTTTCTTAGAAAGCAGACCAATAGTAGGAAAATTACTTGTTACTTGACCCTAACATAAAAGATTTGTTACTAAAGCAAATGTTTTTGTGACTTCCTTTCAAACCACAGATCACTGAAATGGGATTGGATCTTTAAGGACCTATATAACTTTTTTTTCACAAAACTTTAGGGTTGTGTTCTTAGTCTAACTTTCTCACCCTATTCTATACAGGATTAATCAGCTGCTGCCTTTAAATCAAATGAAGCTACATCTAAAAAACTACACTGCACCTCAAACTGCACTACACATCCTGTGTTCAAAAACAGCACATGCACACTGTGAATACCAGAGGCCTCCTACCACAGAGGTTATTAAATGGAGTAGCAAAATTGAAGGTTCAATGCCTTACACTGACAGAAGTAGAGAAACAATTAGTCTGTGCTTACTGTAATTTTTGTGCCAGGAGTAGAATACATTTGCAGTGGAATACTGTAATGTATTTCTGCATCTTTACAAGAATGTCACAGCCAGTCCCTCTTCCAACTTCTTCTGAACACCATCAGAGTATGAAGGAATGCAACAAGGAAAGCCAAGGCACATTTGGAATTAAGTCCAGCAAGGAATATTAAGGACAACAAGAAGAGCTTCTAGAGGTGTATAAGCAGCAAAAGAAAAACTAGGGAAAATGTGGGGTCACAGCTGAATCAGATGGGTGTCCTAGTAACGGAAGACACAGAGAAAGCAGAATTACTGAATGTCTTCTTTGCCTCAGCTCTTACTGCTGAGCCCAGCCCTCGGGAACCCCAGACCTGGAAGGTAAGAGAAGGTTGGAGAAAGGAAGGTTTCTCTTTGGTCATAGACAGTTGGTTTAGAGATTGGTTAGACAAACTTAACATCCGTAAATCCATGAACCCTGGTGGGATGCACCCATCGAGTCTGATGGAGCTGGAAAATGTTGTTGCTAAGCCAAACTCCATCATCTTTGAAAAATCACATTGAACAGGCGAGGTGTCTGGTAACTGTGGGAATGCCAACATTACTCCCATCTTCAAAAAGGGCAAGAAGGGGGGGCCCAGGAAACTACGGACAGTCAGCCTCACTTCAGTTCCTGGAAAGGTGATGGAACAGATCATCCTGGAGGTTATGATGCTGAAGAAAAGAAAATCATCATCAGTAGGCAGCATGGATTCACCAAGGGGAAATCCTGCTTGACCAACCTGATAGCCTTCTGTAACGGCATGGCAGGACGGGTCAACACAGGGAGAGCAGGGGATGTTGTCTACCTTGACTTCAGAAAGGCTTTTGACACTGTCTCCCATAATACCCTCACAGGTAAGCTCAGGACATGGGTTAGATAAATGGACAGTGAGGCAGATCAAGAAGTGTCTGAATGGCAGAGCTCAGAGGGTTTTGATGAGAGGAATAGGATCCAGTTGAAGGCCTGCAGTCAGTGGTATTCCCCAGGGATCAATACTGGTTCCAGCCCTGTTCAACTTGTTTATGAACAAGTTGGATGAAGGAATGGAACATACCCAGAGCAAGTCTGCTGACTATATGAATCTGGGGAGAGTGGCTGATAAACCTGAAGGCTGTGCTGCCATTCAGTGGGACCTTGACAGTCTGAAGAATTGGGCAGAGAGAAACTTAGTGAGGTTCAGCAAGGTGAAGTGTAGGGTCCTGCACCTGGGGATGAATAACTCCAAGTACCAGGACAGGCTGGGGGCTGACCTGCTGAAGAACAGATTTGTGCAAAATGATCTGGGAGCCTTGGTGGATGACAAGTTGTCCATGAGCCAGAAGTGTGCCCTTGCAGTCAGGAGGGTCATTCATATCCTGAGTGCATCAGGAAGAGTGCGGCCAGCCCATCGAGGGAGGGGATTCTCTTCCTCTACTCAGCCCTAGTGAAGGCACATCCAGAGTGTTGTGCCAAGTTCTGGGCTACTCAGTGCAAGAAAGACAAGGAGCTACCAGACAGTGTTCAGCAGCGGGTCATAAAGATAAGCATCTCTCTTATGAAGACACACTGCAGAAATTGGGCCTGTTTAGTCTGGAGAAGACTGAGAGGTCTCATCAATACATACAGATATCTCAAAGGCAAGCGTCAAGAAGATGGTGCCAGATCTTTTCAGTGGTGCCCAGTGACAGGACAAGGAGTAACGGCCATAAACTAGAACACAAGAAGTTTCACCTCGAGGACAAAGGACTTCTTTGCATTGAAAGTGGCAGTGCACTGAACAGGCTGCCCAGGGAGTCTGTCAAGTCTCTCTGGAGATTTTCAAAACCTACCTAGACAAGTTCCCTTGTAACCTGCTCTAGGTGACTTGCCTTGGCAAGGCATTGGACTAGAGGATCTCCAGAGGGCCCTGCCAGTCCTAACAATTTGGTGATTCTTTTCAAAGGATACACAAATACACATATCCAAACCGATACTAGAAATCAGTATGTCTGTGCTGCTGAGCCTCTGCCTTACATCTAAATCTGCTTTGAGATGAAGTAATCAGAAACACAAAGTAGTTACTGTAAGACTTTATTCTCCCTCTGCAATTAAAAAAAAAAAAACAACAACAACAAACAAAAAAAACCTCAAAAACTTTTATATTTCATATTTCTTCTTATCGCAGTGACAGCTATCACTCAGAAGCTAAACTGGTTGGGGCCTGAAAAGCTTTATAGATCACAACTGGTTGCTGTAACCCCCAGTGACACTTAAATGAGTGCTTCTATTACTATGTTACAAGAGGTCTTAAAAGTAAGACACAATTACTGCATCAGAAAAAAAAAAAAAAAAAAAAGAAATCAAAATCATTCAACAAAATTGATGAGGCTGTACTTAATCACTTATGCCTTCAGGAAGAATTAATACATTTTCATGAACTGGGAAGATGTTACTGATTTAGTCACTACAAATGTCCATGATGCATTAGCAACAGGAACACCGGCATAATATATTTCAGATATGCAGGATTTCAGAAGGATGCAGATATGTTCCCCTTAAATACTTGCTATTTCTTCCTGTAAATTCCTCAATTCTTCAAAATTAGTTACCAAAGAAGATTTTACAAATGGATTTCACCATGCTAACTTGAACTCTAACTAGTCTGTCCTTTTGCTGAACAAAAAGGCAATTACAATGCTTTTACTTCAGTTTCACCAAAATTAATGTGAAATGCTCGGGTTTGCCCTGTAAAACTGGTCTTCATTGAAAAGTGATTTTAGGATTTCATGGCATTTAGCTTCACCCCTTTAAGTTCCATGCTTATAAAACTATAGACATTCACAAATACTAATGTACAGAAGAGCATTTTTTAATATACAACATGAAAGACTGTCACTGGCCATTTGGCACTATGGTTACACTACCCACTGTGCATGCCTTTCTGCTGCTTCTGCATAGTACAAACACAAAACACTACTAGCCCCAAAAGTATAGTATTCTGGCCAGGCACTGCTCTAGATTTACCTTACCTCATTTCAAAGGTTTTATAAAATAAACTATCTGTAAAATTAGTACTTAGTAAGTGTAATCAGTGAATATTTGCACAACTTCACATTAGTTAACTTAAGCAAAGTTACTGTATTTACATGGTTTCAGAGAGTTCCTGAGAGAATTACGTAAAGAAAATAAGGCTCCTCTCATTATACAGCAATTTGTAATATGATGGATTTAATGTATCATGGTAGAATAAAGGAGAAGCAGAAGAAAGGGAAAAAAAATCCGTATCAAATACCCCACAACACTGGTCTTAGAGATATCAGATATTTAGATTATATTAGGTGTCATAATTTCATTTAACCCACGTGGCTATATGAATCCTTATTAATTCACAGAATTATTTTTCATTTGCTGATCATACAGTGACCATTTGACTAAAGATCCACACTCTGAATGCAGCTCAGAGGGAGCTGATGGAATTTTTCAACAAATAACAACTCTACAATTGCTCAGTATCTTACATGTGTTCCCTACGTAATCAAGATAATATGCCATGTTACACAGGCCCCTTAGTCTGACCCTAAGGGTGGTATTTGGTTTTAGAACACTATTCTAACAACTTCTTCCTAGTGTAGGTCAGCTTGTAAAATTTCTCTGATCACTTGTAGCAGCTCTGTTGTAGAACGGACATAAAGAGATGAAGTATAAGGTGGCCTGAGCCAGGAATGTCTGAGCTGGAAGTCAGAGGAAAAGACACATCATGCATTCATTATGCACCTGATGATTGTCCTTACACCAGAGACCAATCACCTATGTGTACCACCAAGAAACAGAGAAGTACTTTTTTCTAAAAAGCGGACACATTGGATATGCCACTATATCAACAGCCAGAAAAAGCCAACCAAATCTGTTACAGATTGGAAAGGACCTATTTTTGTCACAGCTGGGTACCTAACATCTTCTAGATTTAATGCCTTGCAGAAAAACAGATAATACAAAATTTTAACACAGTATAAAATTAAAGGTATTTGTCAACCTGAAGTGTTATGGGTTTTTTAAATACCGCCTTTCCCTTTCCTGTATCTGCCCCTTCAGAAACAGGCTGCATTAAGATGAACAAATCTTCAACTCCCAGACAAGATTGCTCTTTGATTCCCAGAGAATGGATTTTTAATGTTTCCAGGGCATAAATGATGTTCCCCTCTAAAGACAGAGGTGTGATTTAGAACCAGTGGAGCACGAGTGGAAAAGACTCTGGGACAGGCAGGAAAAGTTGAAATCTGTGGAAGAGAATGCCTCAAAGGATATGTTTATGGTAAATGGTCATATGATGTTAAAATACCAGGAAAATGAATGCTACAGTGCTCAAGTTATCTAGCTCTGATTCTGTTCTGATTAAAGCAAAAACCAGAGGAGCAGTAAAACTTAGGGTAGCTCAGAAAGTCTTCTGGCTCACAGAAAAGCATCCATCACATTTTGAGAAGAGCATATCCACCAAGCCCCTCTCATGAGATGTATTAAAAGACAAGACAATATTCTTAACAGTAGAGATCCCCTCTTCAGTACTGTGACATGGGAGGACCTAGCATTTTTCCTCAGGATTTGCCTTTATTCCCTCTCCAGGGAACACAGTTTGACATCCAACGAAACCTCTCCAGTTCTGATATCATGGATCATCATCTCTTGGAAGTAAACACAAATTGCTGACAAGAGTAAATACTTTGTTCTATATTGACTTTGGCAAAAATCCATCCTGGCTTATGACAGCAAGAGCATGACAGGTGGATGGCTTTTTTTACGCAGCTGACCTACTGTTCTTTGCTATAGTACAGTAGTATATCCCATGAGCATCACCTGTTGTCAAAGTTTAAGCAGCTCGAGTTAAGAACAGCATGCTTTTCTCACTTTATCATGTTCCCCAGATGCACATTTTATATACAGCTCCAGATGACATCACTGTTGTCATAATCCCATTAGGAGACGTTGGACTTGTATGATGCATAAAATCTCAGTCTGGCAGCACAAAATCAGAGCCTGACGAACAGTCAGCTTTGCCAAAAGTACAAAGCATACAAATAAAACAGTCTACAAGACTAAAACATAAAACTATGAAGTATGAGGACTCAAAGAGGTAGAAGAATTTAACCCAAAACAGGGATAAAAACTTTCTGCTCCAGATTTATCCTCCTACTCAAATTAATTTAGTTCATTTTCCAATAAGATTACCCAATTAGTCAAATGTCACATAAAAATTGCTTCGTATGGCTTTGTTGACAGTCTCAAGTCCCAAATCCTTGCTCTTTCTCATTGAAGGTCTCTGACATTAAAATTTAAAAATCTGTTTTTCAGGAAGGTTTTTGCTTGTAATTTATAGACAGAAACAAGCATCATAGCATTCATTGGTACAGGTCTTCTCTTGAACTGCCAGCGGATGTTAGATAATGTTTTGCTCAAACTGAAGAATGGAAAAGGATAGCCACTAGGAGACTTTCCCACATGCTTAAAGGAGCACATGCCTACTAGGAATGTGGAGGGAAACTTTCAGTTTTACTGCTGAAATTCAAACAGATCTGAGATGGGCCACAAAAAAGACTACAACATCCAGTAACAGTCAAGGGCTAAACCCTTCAGTACGGGCGGGCACTGCACTGGAGCACTCACTGCCTGGGGCACCATATAGGTAAGTTTCTTAACTTTTTTCGTCTAGTGCTGTATCATTGCAAATACTTCTTAAGAGGAATAAACTAATGAACAGTGGTTGAGTTCTCAATAAAACAGATCTCCAGCTGCCAATTCACTACATATACATAAGCCAAAGGCATTGCATTCTTTTATGTTTATTTACTCATTACTCCAGATTAAATGTAACAGTACAGAATGTTAGCTGCATCTTAAAGAAAGGGGGGGCGGGGGGGGAGGGGGAGGGGGTGTGGCGAGCAGTGAGGAAACAAAACCAACCCTCAGTGCAATTCCACCAAAATCTGACTTCACCCATTAGGTCATCAGTCTGGAAAGACCTTCCACTTTTTTTGTCTTGGTGGCACAATAGCCCACCAAGCACAGGTAAAGACTAAGGCAAACAATAGTCTGACTCACAGTAAACACCTTACCAAGAAATCCAACTGAATTTACTCCAAACAATCTGATCAGATGGGGAAGGAAGGAGCAAGGCTGAAAAGGAACTCCTCAATATTACTTTTCCTGTTTAACTGCAACTAATACAACCACAGCTCCAGCACAGACATCAACATTTTAAAGTATAATCTAAGAGAACTGTGCAACTGATACACCAAGCTGCAGAGAGGTATGATCCATTCCATAATAAAACTACTTTTTGAAAAAGTAATTCAATTCAAAATATGCTTATGGTAATATATGCTTATTTTAGTACCTGGCACAAGGCAGTAAGTACCTGGCAGTAAATAATGTTACATCAAATGTCTGCTACTACACTGAAGACTGGGTAAGGATACAGATCTGTTATTGAGTTTCACACCTCACTATAGAGGCTTATTTATGGCTTTTGAAAGTTCAGTCACAAAAACTGAGGCTGAACCAGTTCCTGAAACAAAGACAGAACCTTGCGTATCACTGAAAAATTTCCCTTTGATTTCCATGGGTGTTTAATCAAGTTGAGTGACAAAGACCACAGATGTTTACTGTGGGATTTTCTCCTTACTTCTGCCCTGGTTTTATCTTACTGTTTCCTACCTACAATGCCTTGTTTCTCTCTATAAAACCCCCAAGATCATCAGAGCACATGTGTCAATGGCTTGCTAGTCTAGGGCCAGAAAGCAGAGCATTTTGAGGAACTGAACCCCAACATGATCAAGATAAAAACCACAAATGATTGAGATAAAAAAATATGGGTACAGCTAACAGCACTCATCTGGGTTTGAGGAGTATTTTCGTAATTACTTTTCTCACATTTTTCAACACCAATGTTACAACAAACATACAAAGAGCAATAAAACCTAAAGTAAGGACACAAACTGCCTCATAGTATTGAAGATGCAGGTGTGTTCTGAGCTAGGTCTACTTTGCGAATTACTGCCTTTCCTTAAAAAATGTGACAAACACCTAAAATAAATAATTTAAATAAAAAGATAAATAAATTTCTGGAAGTCCAGCTTGTGCTTCACACGATTTTGTTATAATCTATTGGTTAAAACTCTTCAAACAGTTTCAGTATATTCATTCCTCTCATAAGTGGTCCTAACAATTTTAGTGGGGGTACCCACATGAAAAAAAACCTAGCACATATGTGTCAACAAAAAAGATGTGGGCTACAAATGGGAAAAAAAAGAAACCGAGCTGCTTCTTGCACTTCAGGACAGGAAAGAGAAATAACAAGAAAACAAGAAGCACACTGTTTCTTCAGCTGATGTTGGCACACACCTAATTAACACAACCAACTATGAAGGATGTTCAAGGCTATTTATAAAGCCAAACATAAATAGGAAACATTTACATCAAATGAGTGCCAACTTGATAGTATTTAAGTATCAAAATGTAGTTGTTTGCAGTTTTCTTGTAAAAGAATCATAAATTACATTTATTGAGTCATGATGAATTTAACAAAACTACAGGATGTATCTGCACAGTGGAGCCAATGAAAGCTATTCCTTTTCCCTCCTACCATCCTTTTAGACAATTAGCTAGACTACACTTAAACTGATGCTACAAGCATAGTTACCAAGATACTGATATAGGCTATTACCAAAAGGAAATAGATGCTTTCACAAGTTACTTGTTCACGAGTCAGATTTTTTTTCACCTCCTACTGAGTTCCTGTTTTTAGGTTAAATTATTAACTGTTTCCGCCAACTTTTAATCTGTCTTTTGTTTTTGTGCTCTTTCTGTAGAAAGCAAGTGTATAGCAAGGAGGGCATTATGAACAAGTTAAGAAAGACCTGTATGAAGTTACTGATCTGCTTGAAATGGGGTGGTCCAATAAAACTAACTAGTGTTAGTCAAAAAAGAAAAGAAGAATTGACTCCAGCTGCGCACAAGTAGCAGGTTCTGTAACTAAAAATGCCTCTGAAGAAACTATTCATCTCATAATCCAAATATATTTTTAAATGTGGTTAGAAACAAACCATTAGGATAGGTCAGAATTTAAAGAGCAATATCTATATATAGATGTATTCATTTACATGGGGTTTTTTTTAACTTTCTCATGAATAGATGCCAAGTCCTTAAACTCAGATCACTTGTTTTCCATCATAAATTACAATTTTAAAGTGAAGCAGAATCCCTCTGTACTTTTCATGGCCAGCATTTTCATACTAATCTTGAGCAGCTCAGGTTTCAGATACATTACTGCAAGTCACCAAAATGTGCCTCTGTAGATTGGAATCTGCCTGATAGTGACAGACCCGTGGTAACCGGGATTCAATCTGAAACCAAGCTACCACCAGTTGTCTTTATTTCTTCGACACTGAGGGGCAAAGGCTCTCACGAACTTCAGTGAGCTCCTCAGACCAAGAGCCGTATCAACACCATTAACCTCGAGGCAAAGATGTTGTTGTCCAGCCTTTAACGGGAAAAAGCTGAAAAGGGTGGAAGAAAGATGCCTGGGGTTAGTCGGGGAATAGCGCGGGAGAAAGTTCCTGCAAAGGCGGCAGAATTTTGCATCCCGTACGTTCCGCAGGCCTGAGTTTCCCACGTGGATCGCTGGCAGAGCAGTGGAGAGTAAGCAAGTGAGCGGATGCATGCCGCAAAAACAGCGTTGGAAACCACCCAAGCCGGGAAGCAGATGTGGGGAGGGCTCTACACACCTGCACGCATAGGGCAACAGGGGTCAGGCTGCACGGCCATCCCCCAGCTGGGATTGCATCAGCACCGGCGGCACTCTCCGCCAGCAGGGCCGTTCCTGCCCCGCGGGGCCGCTGTGCCGCCGCCGGGCTCAGCCCCGCAGACCCGCGCCCGCCGTCGGGCTTGGGCGTGGAACGGAGCGGGCGGGCCCGGACCTTACCTGGGGATGTACCTAGCCTCGTCCCCGAGCCGCACCTCGAAGTCCTTCCAGGGTTGTTCCAGCCCTGCGGCGACCCACGCCGCCGCCTCCTCCCCCTCGCCCTCCTCGCCCCCCGGCTCGCCGCCGCCGGGCTGCTGTCGCGTGGCGCCGCGGAAGCCGCGGGCGAACTCCGGGAAGGTGATGGCTCCATCGCGGTCGCTGTCGAGGCGCTGGAAGATGGCCTCAGCCTCGGCCGGCCGCACCCGCAGCTCGGCGCAGAGCGCCGCGAAGTCCTCCCGCTCGATGCGGCCCGACCCGCTGGCGTCGCACGCCAGGAACAGGGATCGCAAGCGGGACAGCTCGTCCCCCGCCGCCTCGGGATCCATCGGCCGGCGCCAGAGGCGCGAATTCTCTGACCGCTGCCGGGACGGGACAGGTCGGGGTAGGCGGCTGCGGCCAGACCTGCGGTTCAGCGGGGCGGGACGGGTCCTGCTCCGCCCCGGCGCCCCACGGGGCCGGGCGCGGCCGGGAGGCGGAACGCAGGTGGCGGCTCTGGGCCGGCACAGGTGCGTGGCAACGCCGGGGCGGCCGCGGCACCCTGGCCGGGCTGCCTGCGCCCCCGCAGACAGAGCAGGGTGGTCCCTACAAGGCGGCCGGGAGGTGCCGATCCCGCTTCCTACGGAGGTCCAAGGGCATGGTGTTCCCCTCGTGCGCAAACATGTTGCTAACAGCACAGGTAACTATTTACAGCACCGCAAGCTGAAACACGCGTCTCATCCCCCCCTGCAGCACTCAAATGTGAGTCCTGATACTCTGAGGTCACTGTTAAATCTCCCTTCCGTTTTCCCACAGAATAAAAATTCTCCTCATGTTCACAGAAGACCAAGAACCCAGAATAACACAAAGTTTCAACAGGTAAATTCTTGTTGACCATGAGTAGTCTTGGAGTTATACATTGCAGGTATGTGCTCAGCCATATCCCATCACTAGAAATTTAGAAACGTGCATTGTTAAAACACCAGCTTAAACTGAACATGCAAAAGCTGCATTCAAATCAAGAAACCAAGGGAGCCAGATTTTTAGTGCTCTTTGAAGAACTAGCATGTCTCCCTTGTTGAAGTCAGACTCTAGATTCCATTTGAAGCAGCTAAATTTTAATAGTTCTTTTCAAATTATTATTTTTCTACATTTATTCTTGTTAATGTCAATCTATAAATGTAAATTGTGAATACCAAAGTTGTGATGAACAGGATACAAATCTAACTGTGAAAATATCATTTCCTTATTGACCAAAATAGAGCCAAGGCTAAATACATGATCCAACAAAGCACAGACAGACAAGACTTCTTAGAATAATCACATACTCTGAATAGAAACTATAAAGTACTCTTCTGCCTAAGAGATGTCGAATGACCTCAAAGGAAATTATTAATTTTTTACAGCTTTTGATTAATTTCTTGTCAAGTTTAAACAGACATACAACAATCTACTTCTACACAATATAAAGGTTTGGGGAATGTTCCCTGCATTTTAGGAAAATACAGTTACTAAGTAATTTGGAATATAAATTTTAGCGTACAAATATCAGATAATTGAAGGACTTAAATTTATGGTTTTATAAATTTTTGTCATTATATTTCCACCACACAATTGCAGGACTTCTAAGAGTAGAAAGTGGTATCATCATGAGTTTCCAAGTGTTTTAGTAAAGCAAAATTAGTCAAAAACATTTGTCCCATTCCATGGTCTCTCATCAGCTCATCAAATTTTTGTACCCAAAAAGTGTCATCAAGCCCATATGAGATAATGAAGGGTTATTCAGCCATTAAAAGAGACAAATTTGTCTTGCTTATGCAACCCAGCCCTCTGTTCATTGGAATGGGGACATTTGGTTTTCAGAGAGGACAAGTTCATGAAATGAACTGCAACAGCCGCATCCATGGCTGAATGTGTCTGATTAGAGAGACAGGGAGTTCCCACTCCAATCAAAGTGCTTATCATCTTGTTTGCTTTTGTGGCTGCAGGTTTACGAGTTGATATTTTTCAGTCATCATCATCATCATGGCTAGACGTCACGAACAAAGATCTGGGAAGGGCACTACACATGTTTGCTGCAAGCATGCTGGTGGCTATAAAGGCCAGTGCGGCATAGGCAAATCTGGTCACAAAAGGCACAGTGGAAAGTCTCCTTAGATGATATTGGCGAGGAATGGTTCTTTCTACATTGCTTTTCTCTTCGAGATTGATTCTGCGTGCATTCTCAAAGGAAGCAGCAACGTCATGAATGGCGTGTCTCCATGAATCCCGACTGGAGGCCAGAGTGGACCATTGATGTCAGTCAAGATGGCCAAGGCTGAGGTGTTGTTTCAGGGAGTCCTTGTATCTCCTCTTTGGCGCTCCTCTCTTGTGGCAGCCGGTGGTGAGTTCACCATAGGGCACAATCTTTGGGAGGCGGTGATCCTCCATCCTGGAGACGTGCCCTGCCCAGCACAGCTGTGTTCTCATCAGCATGGCCTCGATACTGGTGACCC
>JAWWEV010000095.1:35651857-35664172 GCA_035583235.1 Hafferia zeledoni | reverse complement strand
AAAAAAAAGAAAAAAAAAGCAATTTCCACAACACTGGAGAGAAAAAAAATTCTTGAAATCCTGCAAAGAAAATAGGAACAAAAAAGACTTACATGACTAGTAAGTCATAGGGGCAACATGCCCAGGGAGTTGTGGAGTTACCATCCCTGGTGGTGTTTAAGGAAAGACTGGACATGATGATGTCTCATAAAAGGCTGGACTTGATGATCTCAGAGGTCTTTTCCAACCAAACTGATTCTGTGGTACTATAATATATGAATCCAGAGGGGACAGCTGGCTGGCTAATATGTGAGTTTAAAAATGGATAGCTATCACCACTTACCAGCTGACTTTCCCCTTCAGCTGGAAGAATTAGTCCAAGTAAGAAGGATTGATATGCCCCATACTCCTGTACAGATCCCAAGTGTGCAAAAGAAGCAGAAATCATCAGTTTAGACAGTGCTCACTTCAAAAACTATTCAGGCAACTCATGAGACTGACCTTAAGTAGTATTTTCACCCATTGCCCAACACCAGCAGAGAGCTTTCCTGTCCCTTGAAGTCGGGCATGCACTGGAGGCAAGACTGGATTTCATGACTGAATTTTAATTCAGTCATCCTTACGGTACACTGAGGACATTCTGAACAAACCCCTTATTAAGAAGAAAGCCATTTCTTCCTAGCATTCGTCTCAACAAATCACAGTAAGAAATTTCCTGCTGAATAAAATATGTTGACTCTCTGACATATCATCTGCCTCCTCTCCAGCCAAACAAGGTTTTTACCTGAAATTCAGCTCCATTACATTTCAGAAGAAGCTTCCTTCAATATCTACACAACCCTTTATTTTATTCACTGGTATTTTTATTTGCTGCCCTCCACCCTAAGCAAACATCTGAGGAAAAGCACTAGCCACCAGCTATAAACAAAAGACAAATATATTTCATCAGGCTGAGCTTCCCTGTCCTCTGTGTCACACTTATTAGTAATAATGAACGGAATGTCAGAAACTCACTCACACAAACCTCAACAAATTTAGATGTTTTCTGACTCCATGTACTAAAAGGAAGTTCAATGACAAGCTAGCAAGGTTGCTGCAGAGTACTTTTTTGCCTGGGTAGTTAAAAAACATCACAATTCATGCCCTAATTTTTTTCTATTTATTGTTTAGCTACCACACAGCCCAGACTTCTTTTTATCACAGGGTGACATACCTTGTACCCTACTACCAAAATACTTTATGTAAAAAATTATTTTGTTTTTTTAACTAGCAATATATTGGTAATGCACGGATGCACAGTATACTTCTTCCACCTCTTAAATTTGTGTATTATAAAAAATATATAATCACCCACCTGTTGAAAAATTGAGTTTCTTTCTCTCATTCTCATGCATCTTGTTGCTTTATTTCTCCAAATATCATATTAATAGACCCTGTACTGTTAACAAACTCTATGTTTCACAGGATTTGCTTTTTTTCCTATCAAATCATTGGAATATAATGTCTGTTAGATACTACCAAATATAAAATTTGGATAGCTGGACAATGAGGTTGTCACACGGCATATCAACCAATTGAAATTGTATAAAGACGAGAAATAAGCTGCTCATGCATTCAGTTCTACTCTTCTAGGTTTTATTAGCTCTGTTACAGCATGGAATCCTCTTAATAAAAATCTGCGCAGTCTTAAATTCAATAGTCAGGTGGTGAAATACTCAAGCAGAACTGATTCATGTTATGACTCTCTATCTGTGGTTTAAATGTATAACTCATCTGGAATGAAGCCTGGTCTTTCGCAACTGGATTTAAGTAAATGGAAAATGGACTACCAGAAACACCAGAAAGTAGGCAAATTAATGGTTTTTCGCTTTGTATCTTGACTTATCTCAAACCTATGGTCAGGTCAGTTACTCAAAGTTCAATCTATGTTTAAAAGTTCTGGCTGAGCTGTGTGTTTCTGGAGTGTGAAAAACACACCTCCAACCAGCTGCAATGATTAATGCCCTCAGGTAGACACAACCCTGCCGTCAAAACCACTAGGTTATCACCATAACCATATGAGCAGGTTATTCTGCATGAGATACAGCTTTAGTTTGCATAACAACCACAGTTTTGCAGCAGCTACATCCCCATTTCAGGAACAGTTATGAAAACTTTTCCTTGAAAGTTATATAATATTCACTTTCAATGTAAACATAGCTGTGCACATCTACTGACATAGTTCAACACATTAAGCAAAAAAAACCTACACTGTCAAGATAAAATGATAATTATACTGAACAGTGTAATTTGAATGGAAGTTACCTTTTACTTTTCATCACGTTATTTAAAGTATCATCAATGATCTGGAATCCATTAGCAGAAGTGCCCTGAAAACTGAAATGCAAAAAGTAACGTCAATCAAACAAACCCACAGCTTACACTTTCGTTGGCTTCAGAAGACAAGACAAATTTACTCTAACTCCTTCCCATTACTTAGGAGGCATATGGGGCATCGGAACTGGACCCAAGCAAACAGAAAAGGCTTCAACTTCAAGTGAATTTGAATATTTGTGCCCCTCATTTCCAGTCCTTTAAGCAAGAAGGCTCTAATGACCCTATACAAAAAGGATGTACAGAAGAAAACTGCGACAGTGAAGTGAGAGGTGGAAACAGAAAGATTCTATTCCCAAGGGTATACATGGATTTTAAAACTGGAAAATCAGGAGTGAAGATTTATTCTCTCTCACCAAACTCTCCTTTTGTACACAATGGTATAGTTGAAAACCAAAACCAAGTGAATACATGAGATTTTGAAAACTTATATTTCTGAACAAAATAAGATGCACACATGAACTTCAATAGTGTGGGATAACATGACTTGATTTTCACTTTTTCTTAAATATTTCTCCTGCTAGAGAAATAATTCCTAAATAGTTAATTCCTGTCCAGCTACTTATCCACAGAGGTAAGCTGTTCAGAAAAGATGCTTGCATGCAGAAGGATTCTGACCCTTCTCAGCACAGAATCCCTACAAATTCTTACATTCAATATCTAGTATACAAGAAACAAACAACTTTGTTACTGAACAGTGCTGAAAAATTTTAGAGGAAGACTTTGACAAAGTTTATGTCACTAAACATGAACTTGGAAGAATTTTCATATTATAATTTTTATCCTCCTACTGTTCTTTAAGTACAACTCTTTGTTCTCATTTTAATATCCATACAGTTAAAAAAATATTTTATTACTCTGCATATTTTTAATAGAATTCCAGTAGCACATTTAAAAATATATATAGGTGTATATATATAAATACCTACACACTTTGTGTACAACATGTTGTCCATATACAAAGTATACACTTAAAGGTGAAAAAACATCTGTGTTTACACTACCTTATGTGTGTTTAGGTACATGTTTCTATATATTGCAAAACTAAAGAAGTATTTCGGTAAGTATGAATAGCGTGCAAATTAGCAAAACTCTAGCTGTTTATTGAAGTGGCTAACTGCAGCTGAGTTTCACTTCAGTATGAGTTGAAGTCGTTACTGATCAGTGTAATATTATCGCAATGCCCTTGTACTCTATATTCTAGGCTAGAATAACTTTTCATTAATTAAAATCATAGATGTTGACAAGAAAATAAAGCAGCAAGGATATTTTTTGTTTCTTTGATCTACTCTTACAAATGAGATGATAAGCTGGAAGAAGCTGATGGATTCATATTTAGTGCTATCAATTTTAAAAGTTCAAAACCCCAGATATAAGTTTAAAACAGTTTTAATTCAGCTTAAAAGAAATTAATTGTAATAAATTCTGTATTCCTTTTATTTTCTCTCCCTGCCCTGCAAAAATGCTCCTCTCAGGAGTGAGGGGTAGGTATTACAGTTGCTAGACTATACATTGAAAGGTGTAGCTCCCACACTGGTATCTCCTGATACTGAGAAGGGATCAGGCATGAGCAGTGGGCTACCAAACACAAGCAATTTTTATCTCAGTCCACTGCCAGTTCATCTTTAGTTCTCACTGTGACAGCACTCACCACACTCACTCTTATGGACAGCCAATGTGTATTTATAGCGTGTGTGAAGACAGCCTGGGTTTGTGCCCTCTTTTCCCTCCTGTCCAGACAGTCAAATCCTATCCCAATCAGCTGCCTTTGGTGCAGAGAAGCCTTTGGTACCCAAGCTCCTTTGTGTCCTCTTAACAGAAGGCAGAATCACAGCTGATAATCATATTACAAGGCTGCCCTTAATCACTCCTCACAAAGCAATTTGGAGTCCTTGTAAGTTTGTTTGTTTGGGGTTTTTTTTCTTTTTTTTTTTTTCACTTGGTTACAGTCCACTGAATGCCAGCATCTGTGAACTGAAGCCAAGTGTTACAAGCAAGCCCCCTCTCCCCCCCCTCCCCCAGATAACCCCTGGGGTTTTTCTCCGCTTGACATTGTCCCTTGGCAACTCAATTCTCTCTGCTCCTACTCTGAAACCTATTCACTCCAACAGCATCAATGCAATCATAAATGCCAGGAACTGTACTGTGGTGCCACAAATTATTCCTCTGGAAGACAGGATAAGTACAAAAACTTTCAGTGAAAACAAGAGAACTTGTGCTAATCAATAAAGGATTCATTGTTATTATCTTATGGAATAAAGCACTGAAACAGCTTTCTATTGCATTTTGTATAATTTAAAAATCAATTACCAATTAATGGTTCACCTATGCAATCTTCAAATCACTAGGTACTACAAATAAATTTTTTTTGTTGGATTGGTTCATTGGACTCCAGTTAAATATTGTAGCAAAGTTCCTTCTTTTGCTTTCACATTTGATATGATAGATGTATTAACAAAATCTAAAGTGAAATATAATTTTTATCTGTTACTGTTCCTCTATCCATCAACCAAGATAATTTTATATTTTCTAGGATTGTGTTATTAGCACACTTGATATGTAAAGAACATACCTTTCCAGTGACCTCTAAGAGCAAAAGTGTCATTATCAGCCCAATTATCAGTGAATAAAAATCTGAATTAGAGATGAATATGGGAATTCCTGAGTCTTCACTTGTCCTTGAGAAGTTTCATGAAGAGTCCACAAAAAGTCTGAGACAGACTCCATTTCTCCCATACCACAGTTTCAGTGCTTTAGCTGAAAATTTCTGCCTTACCCATTTCCTGGCACCTCCTGGTTAATTTTCAGTGCAGGTCCTCTCTTGCACTGGGACCTTTTGCCACTGAAAATAGGATAAAGTCCTCTATAATGGACTGAGCTTGTCTCCCACAGAAACCACTAGGATCCTTTCTATTTCCAGTAATGGAAGTTGTATTTGGTCAGAAATGTAGTTATATTAAATGAGCAATCAGTGGAAAACCTGAAGGAGTATGTAGTCCAAATTTTTCAGCACCAGACTGAATAGTTAATATTGCTATCAAATCAAAACCTACTGGCAAATATATCCCATAACTGCTGTATCCAAACAGACTTTTTTTCAATTCACTCATCTGAAACTTACAGAAAAGAACATATAATGAAATGGTTATTGCACAAAAGATGAACTGCTGCAGAAATCAATCGAATTATTCCTAATAATCCTTTATGCCTTAAAACAATTTTACTATACAACCCAAGGCTCTCATTAGGGAGCATTCAGCCACAGTTAATGTTCTGAAGAAAACCAGTAAATTTATGTAACTCCAATCTGTTCACAAGAGGCTTGCTTTTACCAGAAACTGGGTTTGCTGCTAGAGGATTCATTCACTTTACTTGGCTGGCACCTAGGACAGACTACTGATTAGGGGTATAATGCGTATATGAAACATGTTAAATCATTTGTCTATACCTGTGTATGTGCAACTATCAGTCTGTAACACTACTTCTTGTCCTGTTCCACAACAATGACAAGAAGTAGCTCTATGATTTCAGCAGTCATGTTGTCAAAAGCTGTCTTGTTTCTTCACTTCTTGCATTTTGTGGATCAGCATGATATTACTGATGTATACATAGATTTGTTACCTAATTCTGACTGGCAAAGCCCAGACACACTCCCTCAGTTTGCTTTCAACCACAAATTTAAGGAGCAAACAGCCAAAAGCATCATAATGATGACCACTGAAAACTCTAGACTCTAGAGGACCAGGAAAAAAGACTGTAAAGACCTCAATATATTTTCCCTGTACTGAAAACAGATCACTGCAATCTACTCTTGAAACAGATTCCAAACACTTTTTCATTTATTTGTAAATATTCAGACTTAGCATGTTTCCCTTGATTACTTGTGAGAACAACATGGAGAAGAGTGCCAAAGCCTTATTTCATGAGGGGTTTTTTCCTTTTCTTTTTTTCCTTTTTTTTCCCCCCCCCCCGCCTTCACCATTAATAGTGAAATTTTGTTATTTCTGTGAAAATTTCTCAAGAAAAGGAAGTTATTCTTAGCATACTAAAGTTTCTAGCTTCCTTCTTCTCCTTTCAAAAGTAAGCACTGCCTAAGGGCTTTTAGAGTCTTTCAGTACCTTTTGTACCATAATTATAACTGTTTACACTTACGGCTGAGGTTTTATCTGCCTGCTCTTTGGAAAGAGTAGTCCAGGAGGAAGCAGAGAAGGTCCAATCAATTGCAAACATCTAAATTATCCAGGTGTAACCTTACTGGTTTCTTCCCTCCAGAATCTTTAGCATTTATTATTTATCTCTGCTATCAAGGATTTAATGTAATTGATTGTAGTTACCTTATGCAAAATTTGATGTAAAAACTTCTTCCACATTGTTTGTCAATCACTTTCCTGGTCCACATAATATAATTTTTTTTTAATCTTCCTCTTATTACTGCTTTTGTAGAATTACTTCTTGTAACTAGGGATAAAATTAGCAGGCTACATCTCATCTGGAAATATGTGGCTATCTTGTTAATAAATATACTCAAATTGCACAAAGCAGCTTCTAGTAACATATGTTTCAAAACATCAAATTCTTCATGTCATCTTAGAGTTCTGAGACAGTTCTCTGGGAAGCCATTCGAGACCTAAGCACCTTAATTTTACCTTATGCTCACATTTACTTAATTGATTTCAATAAAGCAACCACTGAAATATATTTTCTTCATAACATGAGTGTGTGACAATGGATTTCTTATGCTTTTTTGTATTTTTCTGTTGAAGTTGCGGATGCCTTGTCCCTGGAAATGTTCAAGGCCAGGTTGGATGGCATTCTGACCAATCAGATCTAGTGGACAGTATTCTTGACCACTGCAGGTGGTTTGAAAGAAGATGATCTTTATGGTCCCTTCCAACTCAAGTTATTTTATGATTTTATGATAATGTAAATGTATATCTATTATAATTATTGCCTGTGAACTCTTTCTTCTTCAGTGTTGCAGCACATAAAGCAAACCAAATCTAAATTAAATTTGATAAGAAAAATTTTGAACTCAGTAGAGACCAACAGATTCAAATGAGTTTCAGTATCTTTTTCTGTTTTTATACAAAATAAGAATCTTACTTGTTTAATCCTTCCCCAATACAAAGGTAACATTCAAAAATATATATAAGAAAACTTTTCACTGGGTCTTTTTGAACAGAAGGCTGAAGACCTTTAATTACTGAAGAAAAATGTGCATGCCTAGCTCTTTAAACAACACAGGATCACCTGCCGAGTATAATTAAAAAGGAAAAAAAAAACACCAAAAACAACCAACCCAAACCAACAAACCAAAAACAAAGCAAATTATGGCAACATGGGCTCCTTTGTTATGAAAGATTTTAATTGTCCACACAAACCCTTTAAATTTACTCAGACTAATAACAGACAGGCAAGGGAATGTTTCGAATTGAAATGTGTTCCATGCAAAAACGTTTTTCAAAGTCGTCTGTAAAAAATCAGAATCAAAGAGTTCTTTATTCATCATTTAACAGTCATCAGAAAGAACCAAAATCAAGTCATTGCATCTATACATTTTATAACTTACAGGAATTTTATACTAATATAATTTGTGCACACTAAATAAAAGTTGAAGACAGCTTTGGAAAAAAAATTGACATAATTTTACTGTTGTTTCTAATAAGACATCAGAAATATGTGTTTGTGGAAATCTAATTCAAGTGCCTTAACGTGTAAACATATCATCACATTCTAGCTTTTTCAACAGAAATTGCTTTGCTTGCCACAGCAGTGTTTTCCTCACAGGCAATGGCAGGACATTTTATTTCTTCTTAACTGTTTAATGCCTAGTTCCATGTACTACCTACAACCATTACTCAAAGCCAGGTCTAAGATGAGATCTTCACTACAGCAACATAAGATCTCACAAACAGAAATTCCTCTCAATCTGCAAGACAGGTAGCAGTTGTCATTATTCCCATTTTGCACAAGAGATGGAGGGACAATGAAGGTAAGAATTTACAGCCTACAATTGCAGGATCACACTATTGAGTGACTCACATGAACATACGTACTTTAGCAATTTAGTCCACTTAGAAAGGTTCCTTGCAGGTGCAAATTTCCTTGACTCAATACCCATACGCAGGATGAGCTCAAGAAGTGTGTTCAAGTGGTACAACCAGGCTGAAATCATGAACAAGGGCATCAGTTAAGGCTCCTAATTTGCAATGTGAATATAAGGTCTCCTGCAGTCTGCTCTCATCTCGAGTACTCTGTTAATAATAATAGCAACATCCTCTGCACAGAAATCTGTATTGCATCATCTCTTAGGTACAGACATACAGTGCTTCCCCAGGACTGATAAATTATATGAACTTTATTGCTGGTAAATGTGTGATAGAGAGTTGTAATTATAGAAGCATAACAACTCCTGTCAAATCAATGCCCAGTCCTTTACTGTACAAGCTGACAATGTAGCTGCACTCACAAACCTTTCCTGGGGGTAAACTGGGCTTTGTCATGTGAGGGCATTGTCCTGCCCCTAACAGCATGCATTAGTTATTCTGAAGAACATCACCTGGTTCACACTTAGGGATTTTTTTCCACAGTGCAATCTATATATAGATAGACACATTTTAGTACAGCTTTCCTTAAAGCAGACTAGATTTGTAATCCTGAATGTCTGTGAAACAAAAGCAAGGAGAAAACTGTCAGAATTGTTCATATTTGTTTAGAAAGGTAATGGAAATGAAATATAAATCAGTACACTTCATTTTGCAGAGGGGGAAAGAAAAAAGGAAGTTCTAATATAAGTAACCAGTGATCAACAAAAGCAAATAGAAACTCAGCAAGCTCTATCTCACTGTGAAATAGAATCACACAGTGTAAAGTAGGACTTTGCTTAGTATTTCTCTTACCCACTATAGCAGCAGGATTTTTCTAATTATACTGCAAACTCACAGTATTGCAAGTTCAGTAGAGATGGGTGTCTGCCACATGCCCAAGCAGACCGTTGGAAAGCAATAGAAACAATGTTTCTTAATCAAGTTTGTAAAACCAAGAGTATAAATTTAAAAGAAACATTAATCCTGTCTTTCACTTTGTGAGTGTAATCAATCATGAATACATGTTATACAATGAAGCCATAACATATATAACATGCAAATAACCCCAGCATGTATGCACTATTTGTTAAAATTACCATATCTTGGCAAAATATTTAGATGTGAAGTATGAGAAATTAACAGAATAAATGCATAATATAAGTCTTCACTTTTACTCACATATGCCTGAAAGCTAGAGCTTCTTCAGTTTTATCATTTTCTGTAAAATAGGTGTAGCAGTAATGGATTGACATTAGGACAATGCTTTGCAATGGTAAACCTCCATACCATTATTCATTATCACTCTATAATAAAATTAAAACACATCTTATTCTCATCTGAGTAGTGTTTATAACTATCATCAAGCAGTTTAATGCACTGCAATGTCTATCACAGATTCCTAGATTTAGCCATGATTTTTTCAGAAAATATGAACATAAACATCATAAATTGAAGTACTGAAGAAATACAACAAATGGAGGAGCACAAGGAAGTGAAAAGACAATTGTTATCACATACTATACATGTATTTTTGAAATATATTAAAAATTCAGATTAAAGCAAAAAAGAAGCTGATTATTATGGGTGCTATAGTTTCAAAATCTTTCTTGATTTTTTTTTTTCTGTCCCTTACCAACACAGTGGTTTTGAGGCCAGGACACGATGGCTTGTTGAAGCCCAGCCCCCCACTACCTGCTCTCAGAACCAGCTAACTGTCTAAAGCCTAACAAGAGGATGGCTAACAGCTTTGCATTCCAACATGATGGCTGGGGAGAGGACTGGGGTAGGTGGGGGGAGAGAGAGGTTTCCTGGTGCTTGCCACACTTTTGTTCTCTATCTTCTTGGGTGCCAGCTGCCGCTTGCTGGGCTGGTGGAAGCATTGGGCGGGGGTTCCTGGCTCGTCCCTGACTCCGTGTGCATTGTGCCATTCTTCTGACAGAACAGTCACCACTGCCTGGATTCGCTACAGGATCATCAAGGGGGCCAACGCCATGTGCAGAGAAGTTGCTAACCCCTCCAATGCTTTCAGACAAAGGACAGTGAGAGGGTGTCTACATTGTCTACGGAAAAAGTTTCAGCCCATCCCTGCGGCGGCCATTCCCACGTGAACTTCAGAAGCAGCACCTCCCCCTACCCGTCTTTGCCTCACCAGAGCCTGTGAGTCATCACAGCCGCTGCCTCTCAAGGCGTGGCATCGGCCCCTGCTGTCTGTGAATACAACTGCACCGAAGGGGCAGAGACGGGACTTGATTTGTTTGAAAGTTTTGGTTGCGGTGTTGCTGTTTGTTCTGTTCTGGTTTGGTTTTCTTTTGTTGTTTTTGTTGTTGTTGTTGGTTGGTTGTTTGTGGCTTTTTTTTGTTACATGTATATATATTTGTAGTAAAGAACTGTTATCCTTTTCTCTACATTTTCTGATGAAAGTCTCTTAATTTCAAAGGTTGTAGTGGTTTTTGAGAAGAGGCCCCCTTCCTGGTGCAGAAGGATTCCTCACTTGGCTTGATAGACACCTTGCTGTCTTTTAAACTGAGAAAAATGGTTTTCAGCTGGAGGAGGGTTGATTTAGATCAGATACAGAAAGAACTTTTTTTACAATTAAGGTGGTGAAACACTGGCAAAGTTTCCCTAAGGAGGTGGTGGAAGTCCTATCCCTGCGAACATTTAAGGTCAGGTTGGATGGGGTTCTGAAACACTTGATCTAGTTGAAGCTGTCCCTGCTGATTTCATGGTGGTTGGATTAGATGACTTGTGAAGGCCATTCCAACCCAAACCATTCTATGATTATATGATTTGATGTTTATAGAGGATTTAAAACTCATATATTTTGTATAAAACGCTTCTGCAGAACTGGAGTTGCATGGAGTGAACCCTCTCCAAACTAAAAATCTCCGCCCGGTGTCTGTCCCTACTTATAAATAACTTGCATAAATAAGGTTGCAGAAGAAGCAGACGATCAGTGGCTAACATCTGTATTGCTGCTAAGTCAGCTTAATATAAAAAAGCTAACTAGCACTAAATGCAGGGAGCTTCCACAAAGTTTAATTTTAAGAAGAACATATACCACTCACAATTCAATTTTATGTGAATACAATTCGAAAGAATTAATTTTCTCACATTGCTGTTTGAAACTGATAAGGTATTGCAGTTTTTCACAGAGTTATTTTAAATAATTGATGATTGTTTACCAGTGTCTACTTCCTTTTGATATTTGTCATATTATTACCCTATTAGAAAGCACTTAGAGGTGCATAGTAGGATTGTTTATAATCAGACAACTGACATATCGTAGATTATTGCATGCACAGAGTTTCAGTCTTGATTTCACCAGGTCAGCAGGAAATGTCATATTAAATTTCATAAATGAACATTCACATCTTCTTTCAACTTTGGAGACAGAAAGTATACAGGATCCCCATAGCCATGTGCAACACCCTGGAAAATCAAACACTGCATTCTGCCTCAAACAATTATCATATCTCCTACCTATTAAGAGAAAAAGAAATCTCACACTCACAGAATGACCATTGATATGGTATTATTTATACCTATACCAAAATAATTGGAGATTCAAATGTCAGGATATTATGTAATTAATTGCTCTGTGTTTTCATCTTTTCTGCCAAAGGAGTACAGAATAGAAACTGCTTTCACAAAGAGGATATTTTTGTCTTACTTTGTTTTCTTTTGACATTATTTTTATATCAGCATATCTAAACACCAGTTGCTGGATAAAACCTCATCTCACATTTAAGAAAAATATAAATTTATAGTCAATTTTTTACGTGGGACAAGAATGTGTAGAAAGGAAGGAAGAAAGTGTGGAAGTGCGGAAGGAGGGAGGGAAGGAAGTGCGGAAGTGCGGAAGTGCGGAAGTGCGGAA
>JAWWEV010000095.1:35638507-35651757 GCA_035583235.1 Hafferia zeledoni | reverse complement strand
GCACCTCCCCCTACCCGTCTTTGCCTCACCAGAGCCTGTGAGTCATCACAGCCGCTGCCTCTCAAGGCGTGGCATCGACCCCTGCTGTCTGTGAATACAACTGCACCGAAGGGGCAGAGACGGGACTTGATTTGTTTGAAAGTTTTGGTTATGGTGTTGCTGTTTATTCTGTTCTGGTTGTATTTTTTGGTTGGTTGGTTGATTGGTTGGCTGGTTGGTTGGTTGGCTGGTTGGTTGGTGTTTTGTTGTGTTTTTGGCTTTTGTTGTTGGTTTGTTTTTTGGGTTTTTTTGGTTATACACATATATATATATTTGTAGTAAAGAACCATTATCCTTTTTCTCTACATTTTCCAATTAAAGTCTCTTAATTTCAAAGGCTGTGGTGACTGCTTCCCTGGGGAGACTGTGCCAGTGCCTAAACACCCTCTGGGTGAAGAAACTTTCTCTAATATTCAACCCAAACCTCCACTGACACAACTTCAGGCCATTTCCTCAGGTCCTGTCACTGCTCACCACAGAGAAGAGAGCAGTGCCTGCTCCTCCACTTCCCCTCCCAAGGAAGTTGTAGACTGCAAGGTCTCTCCTGTTCTCCAGGCTGAACAGACCAAGTGACCTCAGCTGCTTCTCATACAGCTTACCCTCAAGGCCCTTCACCATCTTCACTGTTCTCCTTTGGACACTCTCTAAGAGCTGAATATCTTTGCTATATTGCAGTGCCCAAAACTGCACACAATATTCAAGGTGAGGCGGCACCAGCCCACTCTCAGTGAATATGACTCAAAGTCTACCTATTTACTGGATGTCTTGCTAATGCAGAACTGAAGATCGGCTGCAAAAATACCAACCTAGTTAACCTTAAATCTCCAATGTTTCCAGCATCATGTTAATGCTTATGGTAAATTTTCAGAATTGTATCTTGTGCAAAGTCCTATTGAGAATATCTACAGGAAGGAATGCAATACCATGCTAGGGGAACAGCTGATCTACCTATTAATGAATTGGAACAGTACATAGCCATGCAACAATATTAGCTTGTTTACCAAAAAGCTGTATAATTGCATCAGCACAACGATGCATCCAGGCAAATTAGCTCTGCCAATCAGCCTCATCAGCACAGGGCAGAGCCATGCTTAATGGCTATACTGATTCTAGCTCCTGAACCACTAATCACAGCACTACTACACAATGCACACCAAACCAAAGGTATCATTTGACAATATTCAGCAATGCAAAATTCTAAAATTCTGTCCATTTTGTAAGTTTGTGCAAAATTTTTAGAAAAATATTTTTCTTTTTTTCAAAACAGACATTTTTAGTACAAGGCACACTATTGCAAAAAAGAATTCAAGGATTTAAAAAATGTGCTTTGCTGAATACTGATTACTCTGCAAGATGATTAGGTGCTACCGCAGATGTTAACATCTCTTAGGTTCTTGTCAGTTTATTTCTCTTAGAAGGTGAATCTATGGAAAGGCATAGGTTTCATAGATGAAATTTTGTGTCTTAACATAGGATGTTCACAATGTTCTGTTTCCTTTAACACTATTGGCATAAAAGCATCAGTCATTTTTCTGGTTTCATATTATCACTTTCTTTAATGTGGTACTCCTAATTTTTATCTGCATGAGAAAAAATGGTGTTTCTGGTGTTTGGTAAAAGTATATATTTATTTCAAAATTTTCTGATAAAGTTTAGGATACCTCGTGCTAGCTCAAAAAGTGAAGGTACATTAGCAATTTCCTCTAGCATATATGTCAGGCTTGCATTAGGAACAGCTCAGCCTTGGCCATGCTCTGCTTACTTCGGAGAAAACAATCATTTTGATCAGGTGGCTCATTTTGACTTCATCCACTTCCAAATAAGTAATGCCTTTGATGTCAGCTAATTAGTTCTGCACTGCTGGAGCCTGTTCAACATGGTCTGTATATCTGAGCTAACCCAGGAAGTACAGCAAAAGCTTTCAAGAAAAACTCATGATCTAAAGTACACTTCTCAGGTCATACTTGAGAATGGATTCCGTATTCCAAATCTGTATTTTGAATTACCTCCTCCATATGATCTTAATCTGTCAAAGGTTTCCATCTTGGCAGGGCCTTTCTAGACTTGCAAAACCTTTCCTTAATATTAGTCTTGAAAGGATCTTAACTCCCAAGATTTTACTTTATTTCTTTCCAGCTGTGACACTTTACTTTGAGCTGCTCCTTTGTGAAAGTGCTTTAGCCTGCTTGATTCTGAAGCCAACTGACCTAAACACAGAGGACATTACCAAGGCAAAATCTGAGCAGAGAGGACCTTGAGTTACTTCTGGCATGTATCAAAATAAAGTAACAAAAATACTTGCAATACATCATCAAAAGCTAAGGATTTGTTATAACATACATTAATTTGACTGTTACTGCTGAAAAAATTAACCTTAAAGGTTCTACATTTTTCAAGTAACTGAAACTTATGGGTAAAAAAAGGGCCCTCTGGAAAGTTCAGTTCTTATCTGTGTTTGCAGCACATTGCATACCAGTGACTGTAGCAAACTCATAAAGAACTACTGCTCCAGGGTAAACCTTTACACAGATCTGTCTGCCCAAAGCAGTGGGTGAGGCAAGGCACTAATAAATGTCACTCCACTTACCTTGCCTTCTTCTCTATTTGAAATGTTGTTTGGCTGATGATCCCACAGCAGGAAGTACTCCATATAAATATCTGCAATACGCTTTGAATTAGGTGCTTAATATCAAGAGTGCTATACAGTGCACAGCCAGAAAGAAAAGGAAAGCAAATCTTCCAGACCAATAAAGGTAGGATTAAATGATTACACTTTGCTAACCTTAGTGCACAAGAGGATACAGAGGAAACCAGATCTGGTCATATTTTAGTTGTGAAAAGTGAAATTTTAAGTGAAACTGCTCAGCAGTGCTAATGTGTGACAGAGTGATCTGGCACGGAGGGCAAAGAGACCAGCTGCAACAAGGGGTTACAGTGCCTGGAAGCAGGAATGCCAAGGCCAGAACTCCCTGCAAGGGTAAACAAGTCCCAGCATTATCTTGTAGAATAGTTTCCCTTGGTGATGGAATAAGAAACAAGCCCCAGCATTATCTTCTAGACCATCCTGGAACTGCAGGCCTTTGGACAACAGATAGGGGACGGACCCACGGTCAAGTTGAGATACCTCATGCAACTGCTGAAGGGATTGGTGCCAGTGCAAGCGTCTATGAGGAGTCTGCTTGTGAAACATCCTTGCAGACTCAAAGTGGAATCATATATTGCAGTGGGACTCTGCCCAACTCAATGTTCATTAAATTTTTCTTTCATACTTTCAGGAGAAACATATGTTTAATTCTCCTTGGGGTACCCTAAAAATTCCCTAACAGTTGTCAAAATAATTTTAAAGAAGTTACTTAAATTTTCAGCATGCAGTGGGTTCAGCTGTTAGGACTGCTCTGCTTATGTACACCAATCTAAATGTTGCACCCCAACTAAAGCAATACAGGAGAATTTCATATGGCTTTTCATATTCTCATTATTGCATAGATCTTCAATTTAGAGCAGCCTAAGTTTACAGTCTTATTTGAAAGTGTTCTACAGTCTGTACTACTAATGGGAAATATTTGAGGACACTGTCTAAACAGCTAATTGCAGCCATTTATGAGTTGTCTATTTTCCCTGTTTTAAGCACTACAGCTTAGGATTTCATAAGATCACAGAACTGTATTAAAATCCAATTATTAATTATTCTCATTTATACAGTGTGCTTCACTTGAAGTATCACTAAGTTAATCTAGAACAGAGCTAAAATACTTTGCTTACTAATCCAAAGCATACCATATGCATTTCAGGTGGTGTATAAATAGCACAACAACAATGATCAACTTCATTCACAAAAGATCTAGAATTTGCTATTTGTCACTACATGTATTACGTTACTTTCAGTGTCTTTTTCCATGTGCCAAGAGTCACTGTAGAATATGACAGCAAAACTTAAAGCATTTAAAACTAGTTACCTCCATTAACTTAAATGTAGTTCCAAAAAGACAGTACAAAACAGATTTTATGTTAAGTGACTTGAAAAACCTTAGCTATTTCAATTCTCCAATTTGATCTCTTTCTTCTTATTCTGTGATGTCTATCAGTTCAAGCTGCATATATAGATGACCCAGTTGTATGTAGTATATTGACAAATGAGGGCTTTGGAAATCATGGTAAAATTCCCCAGGCTGCATTCATGTCTACAGAAACTGCTGGTACTCCAAGACTGGGTCAGAGCACCTCAAAATGAGTGAAGGTAAAGGAATAATAATTAAATATTTTAAAAATAGAATACTAATTATTAAATACAGCTTTATATACAGAAAAAATATGTATTGTTACAAGGTTTTTGGTGTATATTATTTGCTGCCAGAGTTCAAGAAGCATTTGGACAACGCTCTCAGGCATACGGTGTGATTCCTGGGGTTGTCGTGCAGAACCAGTAGCTAGATCCTAGGATGCTAATAGGTGTTAAAAGACTTAATTAATTATTACTTAATAAACTCAGGAAGCACACAGCCCATGTTATCTAAATAATGTGCACATATGAAGAAAAGCATTTGCTTTCTAGAGCTTGGAACTCAAAGATTTATTTCTTCTACAATCACTGCCTTTATGGCAGTTACAAATACATATATATATATGTATGTATGTACACACACATCAGTTCATGGGTTGTATTTAGGAGACCTTCATGTAAAACTTAAGCAAAAATTCCTAACTTTTGTTTGGACCCATTTTCAGCCATTGCCTGAACAACAAATAGGGAACAATACAGATAGGCTAAATGAGCCAGCTGTTTTGAACAGTTAAATACAATTTAGTCACTCAGGTAACACCATTTCCTAAAGAGAACTGTCTGATACATGATATTTCCTCATGGTCAGTCTTCAAATCCTTGCCTGACAATCACTCTAGAATATGATATTTTTCATTACTACAGACTAATAATAATTATATCTAAATAACAGGTTGGTGACAGAAATTGAATATGAGCAAAGCAGTAGAAACAGAAAAAGGCTTGATTTTCAGGGACAGAAAGTCTAAACACTGAAGAACAGGAATTATGGAGAGAGATGTCTCCCACTCCACTCTTGCTGAATGATGGAGTATTTCAGAGCCAGCTGAGAGACTATCAGTGAGCTCAGAGCAGCTGTCTGCACTTACAACTACTGTGTAGCTAGATGATTTAATTACTTTTAGTTCAGCCTGATGAGATAGTATATTTTTCTTTTCATAAAATACCCATGATAAATCAATACACATCTCTAGTTTTCCATAAAATAAGGTAGTCCTAAATATAAAATACATGCTAATAACACTAGTGGCCAGAATAACCTACAGCTGTTGATTATAGGAGCAACCAGGTATCTTCACACTTTAGTGTATTCAGAATAATAGTTCTGCCATCCTGCTGCACTTTCTGCTCCAGCAACTGGAGGGGCTTTTTTTCATGATCCCTGTTTTTACTACTGTGAATCTTTCTGTTAATACCACCCAAGTATTAGCAGGAAGATTTTTAAATAGTTCTCTTTGGATTGGCCTCACCCTTGTATTTCCCTACTCTTGGTTATGCCAATCAAGATACTGGGGTGATTAAAGTGGAAAGTACAGTTATTAAACATATGAATACAGAAATTTATGAACTTTTTAAAATACAAAGTACATAATTGTATGAACATCATGGGCTGAACATGATTTGATGTTAATATGAAATGTTAGGGCAAAAAAAAGGCAGGCTAGCCCTTAAAATTCTTTCAGAAAAAATATTTCAGTTGTTAGAGGCTTCCTAAGAGGCTGGGAAAGGTAAGTGTTACCTTCATATTTGCAAACTTTGTGTATTATTAGTACTAGAGTTCTGAGAGCATAAAAATGTATGTGCATAAGTACTTATCAGTCATAATAGTGTGCCTTAAGCAGTCTTGGCAATTGAATACATATCCTGCCTTTGGAAGCATTGCATAACACTGCATCCTCACTGTACAGAAGTTGACAGCCTGTCTTATGTAACTGATCAAGTACAATTGAAAAAACGTCACAGAGTTTTGGAGTTTTGGTTCTTCGTGACATGCACAACAACCAAAGTGGATTAAATCACAAGCACTAAAAGAAGAATTCCACTCTCTCACTTGGGTTTTTCCATGCCTGCCTGGTAAGTTTGGTTTACCTCCACATACATTTACCTGTAGTTAATAGTCTGTGACATAGGGCAAAGATCCTGCACAGAGGCCTGTTGGCTTTCTCTGCCACAAGCTCCTTGAACGATACACCTGGGGTGAGGCAGGACTTGCACTCCCGCCCACAGGGATCCAGTCTCCTGTTGCTGCTGCTGCTGCCACCACCTCTTGGAAGGAACAGCATGCTTAGTTGCAAGAACATTTGTTCAGCACTGCTGAAATGCAACACCCGGCATTTGTTTGTGCAAGGTGTAAGTATTTGCTCAGGAATTCACTGTAAGAATGTGACATAAGCAATGACAGAGCTACCTGCAGCAGGTGACCTACAGTTTTGTTTGCTCTTTTAGTCACAGCCTTGAGTTTCTTCTTTTTGTAGAAGCCACCTCCCATATTAACCATTCAGGTCATTCAGTGCCTGTTGGGTTTTTTTTGCTTTGTTTCTGAACTGCTACTCTTTGGCCTTTGGATAAAAGTTTGCTGGTGTTTTGTTTGATTATGTTTTGACTTAAATTCTTAAGAGTGGTGAAACAGAAATATTCTTTTGCACTGGAAAATCTTTGATTTTCTTTTATGTTTTTGTTTTCTCCAGTAAGTTAAATTTTCCATGTGTGAAAGATTCTGGAAAGCTGTACAAACTGAAGACACCTGGGTTCAGTGACTAACCCTAGCCATAAGCAAAAATTTGTAGCAAAGATCTGAATCCAGGTGTCCCTCATCACAAACCTACAATTCTCCTACCTACATATGCATGTAAGTCCAGGTGGTGAAAATCTCTGCTGAAGGAGGAGAGTAGGAAGACATTTTCAATACAGAAAACTTTTTCAAGTAACCTCTGTCATATTTAGCATATGGATTAGATCTAATGTGATGGTACGTATTTCTTTTGTAACAATAAAAGCTTTTTTTTTTTTTCTTGGTATACACTCATGCCCACATTTAGCTGAGTAATAGCTGCTTGCTTAGTGAAAAAATTCAGGATAGGCTCAGTAAAAATCAGGTACTCCTCCTATAGGAAATATCAACAAAACTTTTGCAGGGATAATATTACCTTGCATTTTACACAACACACATAATTAAATTATTTACCTCAGTGATATGCAAATAATCCTGACCTATCTGGTTGGTACTCTAGTTGGTTGTGTGGACTAAGAAGGCTGGAGAAATGGGTAAATGGAAATCTCACTGAGTTCAGAAAAGTGAAAAAATAACCACATGCATGAGAACAAGCCGGGAGCCAACCAGCTGGGAAGAAAATTGACCGAAAAAGACTTAGTGGTCCTCTGGACAACACATTGAACATGAGCCATCACCATGCCCTTGCTGCAGAGAAAGCAAGTAACTACTGGGGCTGCATTAGGAGAAGCAGGCTGAGAGAGGTGCTCCTTCCTCCCTTCTCAACACTGGTGACACACCTGGAAAACAGTCTAGCTTCAAGCTCCCCAGTACAAGAGACACATGTTCATACTGGACTGACTCTAGCAAACAGCCACAAAGGACACTGACTGTAAACTCTCTGCCCTGGGGAAAACTCAACAGCCAGCTGGACATGGCCCTTAGCAATCTGTTCTAGTTGGCCCTTGTTTGAGCAGGGACACTACGTGAGGCAGTCTCCGTATGTTCCCCCTACTTCAGTGACTCTGTGTGAGTCTACATTCAGCCAGGGACCTATTTAGTCTCTCAGTTTTTCAGAAATTGCTCTGATTTTTACTCTTTATTAAGGCTTATCTCATCAATGTGAACAACAAAATTCTTAGTTAAAATAATCACGTGATAAATGGAATTACATTACTTTGTATGTTTAAACCTACAAGCAAGCAAAGCACAAAGCACAACACTGTGAATGCTCTTCAGCAGAGATATATAGACAGTAGAAGTATGCCTCTCCAAAAGGATGGAGAATACAAACAGAACATGTGCAAGAGAATGAAGAAATCGAGCTCATAGGTAACATGTAGAAATCATGTCCATTTGAATAAACAACCTCTGAATTATATTTTAAAGGTGAGCATCATGCATTTGGTTGTTAGGTCAAGCTATCAGTAACTTTGTTTACTAGACAACAGAAGTAATCGGAAACAAGGGAAGGGTAATACTCAACACAGACCTACAGGGTCCAAACACTGTGTGGTAAGAAAGAAAAGCAATGTGATTACCACTGAACTATGGGATGATACACTGATCTAGTTTTGTGCTAGTTGTATATTCCTAGGCATATGTAAAGTCCAGTTCCACTGCTAAGAAGACAATTCTATGCTTCATTTTCCCTACTTCATATTTGTTCATTTAGAAGTGGGATGGAAGCTACTAGAACCTCTTATTTAATGACACTGATTCAGAGAAGTCAAATAGGAAGAAATAAAGTGAAGACTATTGAGCAATTCCAATGTGTCACTTCCCTTTCTTCGTAAAGTTATGGTTTATTTCTGTTTTTAATTACTATATAAAAAAATATTTGAAATCTGATTTCATCCCTGCATGAGATGAAGTCCTGAGTCCTGCATTTGAGCCACAGCAACCCCATGTAGTGCTGCAGGTTGAGGGAAGAGTGGCAGGAGAGCTGTTCAGCAGAAAGGGAGTTGGAGTTGACAGCCAGCTCAGTGTGAGCCAGCAGTGTGCCCAGGTGGCCAAGAAGGCCAATGGCATCTTGGCCTGTGTCAAGAATAATGTAGCCAGGAGCACTGAGGAGGTGATCATTCCCCTGTACTCAGCATTGGTGAGGCCACACCTCTACTGTGTTCAGTTTTGGGCACTTCACTTAAAAAAGGACATTGAGGTTCTGGAGCATGTCCAGAGAAGAGCAACAAGGCTCATGAAAGAACTAGAGAACATGTCTTGTGAGGAACAGCTGAGGGAACTGAGTTTGTTTAGTCTCAAGAGGAGGTTCATGACTGACCTCATCGGTCTCTACCTGAAAGGAGGTTGTAGCAAGGTGGGGGCTGGTCTCTTCTATTGTGTCTGCAGTGAGAGGACAAGAGGAAATGGCCTTGATCTGGGACGGGAAATTCAGATTAGATATCAGGAAAAATTTTTCACTGTTAGGTTGTCCAGGCATTGGAATGGGTTGCCCAAGGAGGTGGTGGAGTCACCATCCCAAGAGGTGTCTGGATCTTGTGCTGGGTTATAAAGGTCTCCTCCAACCATGACAATTCTATGATTAGATTTTCTTCTGTGTACATGCTAATCTGATCCACACTAAACAAGCTTTCTATTTCTAATAGTTACTATTTTTCTATTCCCTGCTTTAAATATTTGTCTCTCCTAAAAAACAAACAAACAAAATCTACACCCACCCATACACACACACACACGTACACAAAAGAAAACAAACAAAAAACCCCCCAAAAAACCAAAAACCAAACATAAAAGAAAAGCAATGAGGTTCTGTGGACTTTGAACAAAAAATTACCACAGACATTATGGAGGTCTTACAGGATATTAACAATATAGGACTTCCCTTGTCTTATTTATGGATGTGCTTCTAACATACAGAAACATTGATTAAAAGAATGTACTCATTGTAGTCTACCATCTCACTGAAGAGTGTAATAAAACAAAGCTCTGACAACTGTCATTTGATTTGAGTTAAACTCAATCACTATCAGGACACTTCTTAAGGTGAGACACTAAAAATTGAGAAAAATACTACAGTTGAAGATAAGGATTAAGGACACTGCAGTTTTAAAAATCAGAATTAAAGCACTCAGTACAATATTCTTTAAAGACAAGAAATGTAATAAAAGTAAACTAAAAAAAAAAGGAAGCAAACCTTGATTTCAGCTGTCCATTTAGGTAAGATGACCATGCAAGTCTGGACTTTTCTGAGTTCATTGGAATATTCACTTTAGTTCTAGGGTTTATCTCCTCAAGAAAGTTTCCTGTCTAAACTATGTGACAACACAAAATGTTACCAAACACATTTATTTAATGCAAAACATGATAAGTATTGCTTTTAGTAAGCAAGGAGCAAAACTTCTCCTCTACTCTAAGACAACTGCATTATTGAAGAAGTTTCATAGTTCTCCAATACCTTGTGGTGCCAGTTTTTTATGCCATCTCTTGTGAAGAACTCTCAGGAGCAGCTTTATTTGGAATGTTTTTTGTACAACTAGACTAAGAAAAGTGCTAACATTAGAATAAATAATGTATGTGTGTGTATATATATATATATATATATATATAACACTAATAGATATTAGTCAAATATCATGTGTTGTTGGTAACATTTTCTGATGCAGAAATTGACCATGGTTGGAATAAATCAATCTACTAAGTTGTGTTTTAGGGGTTTTTAAAGTATTACCTTTATGGGGTAATGCAATTATTTCTAGTACTAGATTAAAGACAATAACAAGGTGTATTTATAACATAGTCGTGTCAATAGTCATAGTCATATCAAAATCCATTTTGTGTATTTGACAGAATCATTAGCAATAATTATTTACACAATTAAAATCAGCAGCTAAGAAATACTTTTTCTATCTGATGCTGACATTTGTTCTGGTTTATTTTATTACTTGACTCAGGACTATCTAAAGACTTTGCCAGATTCTGCCTAAGAGTATTCATCTTCAAGGGATATAGTCTGTTGTATTTTATTCTTCAGTAATAACAATGATTATAGATTTGATCCTGCACCCCATAAAGAAAATTTTTTACTGGCAACAAAGAAGCCCCTCAAGATGGAGAGTTCAGTGGAAACCAAATGAAGGCTAAGAACAGTATTCCTTTATTGCAGTTATACTATCTGCCTACATGAAATAAATTAAAATATTAAAGTTTTTTCAATTACAAATTTCATTGTGATTAGAATTGGGCATATGAACAACTTGGATTACTTCCACTGCCTTTTCAAAAATTCCCAAAGTTTGAAGTATTAATAGCAAGTAAGACACCTTTGTCAAGTGCTCCTTTATGGTTTTAATCATCTGGAAAAATTTTTGTTTATTTACTTTTCCAGAAAAATAGGCACTGGTTGTATGAATGGATGAAAATTAAAAACTCAGTGATATTTCATACATTAGAAAGCAACAGACCTTTTACACACTATTCTATTGCTACTTTAATATGTTACAAATCAAATAACAATTATATTCACAATTATGTTAAGCGAGATACAACAAAATGCAACACTCCAGCTTGCTATCAAATCTGTATGCTTTGCATTGGTCAAATAGCATTATGCTATTATCAAACTGCCTGATTGGAAAACCAAATCAAAAATTCAAATAGTTGAACCGAAACAAAACTATGAAATACACTGTTACCATAAATAATATTCTGGACCAGAAACTTAATAGAGGGCATTCAATAAAATTCATATTTCATCACCAAATCAGCTATAGAGCTTAATAAAAACCCATAACATCTAATTTTAAAATAAAACTCTTAATCACAGCTCACTATTCCAAAGGTGTAAAAGTTCTCTGTGAAGAAAAAATTGGGAGTTTTTCAAACTGTTAAATGTTTGATAAACTGCTTGATATACACATATAGGCATCTGCAAACCTCTTTTTGATGTGTGAACTGCTAAAGCGACATGAAACCCCAACAACTTTGAAGGTGAAATCCTGACTTCATTGAGATCAGTGAAAATATTTCCAGTAATATTAATCCAAAGTCCACAGCTTGTTTCTGAGGTCCACCTGAGTCCTGAAGGCTCAGGAAAACTAAACTGGCTCATAGCTGGGGAACACAAGCAAACTCCCCAAAGTAAACACTGCAGTGCTGCAAGATATTCTTGATTCGTATGAAACACAGAGTTTCATTTCAGATGAAATTTGACAATCAAGATGTCATTCGAAAAGGATTATATATGAATTTGATATCTGCTTTTAAACTTAAAAGCCACAATAAGGTTGACAATATTTGCATATTTTGCTGTAAATCTAGATCTGTATGGATTTTGCTGGCAGAAAAGAAGGTAAGTAGCAGGAAATCTAGTCCATCCATTTTTCACTTCAATTTTCAACTCTAAACATGTAGGTACCACCCTAGGTTAAATGGAAAGGTGCCCTCTTCTGTCTCTTACAACTTAATAAAGCCAGTGTTTGTCTTCCAGGGTTTCCATGCAGTCAACCAAGGAAATGTTGCTATTGTTCTCCTGCATATGACTGAGTATATTAATTAGATCCAGTTAGGGTTAATCACAAAAGCATTTTCCAGTGGTCACCTCTGTAATCATGATTTCCTCTTAAGATGAAGAAACTTTAGCAATGTCTCATTCAGGCTGAAGTGCTCATTTGAAAATAGATGTTTTCAAGTAGATGTTGTTTTAAAGTATTTTCCTTGAGTATTTGAACTCTCAGCATCATATTGCTACTTTTTGACTTTAGGAAACAAGGCAATAAAATATGCTACAAGTTAATAAATCACAATTTTAATAAGAAAAAAGGTCTGGGGGTGGAGGGGTGGAGGCTTGAGGGATGAAACAATTGAACAGACAGCACATCCAAGACTGCCTTTGTGTTTCCGAAGTTCAATTCTCCAAGTTTATATAGTCAATAAAACAAATTCACTCAGAAGCTGCTCTTAGGATAAATTGTCCCAAGGTAGAATTTATAGTAGATACTTTCAAAACAAGCCAGATTCCTTAAAATCTCGAGCTTCCACTGGGTTTGAAGCCATGAAGGGAAATGGATACAGATTATCAAGAATTATAGCTGAAAACACTGCATATTCTTGGACTTCTATTCTCACTCTGATGTTAAGTCCTTTTCCCAAGCTACTCACCCAAGCAGGCTGACCCATATTAAACAAATAAATAACAAATAAGTCAGAACTCAAAAAGTATATGGTACCATTTTTCAGATTTAAGAAAGGTTAGACCCACCTTACTATTGACACAGATCTTACACTTCCTCTCCCTTTGTCCACTCTGCTCATGGAGCAGGGAACACACTGGTGCAAGTATCAAGAAAAATTTATTGTTCCATTAAGTCTCTGCACTAGCAAAGGGTTCTTGGATATCTGCCGGCCTCAGGAACAACATCCACATCAACAAAGCCACTGGGGTTAATCCAAGCAGCCTCCACCACCAGTCTGGTTCCAGGGGAG
>JAWWEV010000095.1:35624522-35638407 GCA_035583235.1 Hafferia zeledoni | reverse complement strand
GGAATGACAAAACCTTTAATAAATTAAATGTTATAATCATGGCTGGGCTTCATGAGCGAAGATTTGGGCAGGGCTCTCCCCACTTGGGTGTGCCCTTCCAGCCTGCGCAGTGGATTTTTTAGGTGAGGAACAGCGTGCACAGAACTGACCCCACCCTTTAACTCCTCAGGTTCAGCTGCCACGGCCGAGCGAGCTTGGACGGTGACAGGGAAGTCCTCGGGACTAGAACCTACAGCCCCTGGTATTCCCAGGAGATCTCCCATCCAAGTACTAATGGGGGCTGACCCTGCTCAGCTTTCGAGATCTGACGGGATCAGGCGTCAGGGTGACTTTTAACTGCCTAAATGTTATGTTTTTGTAAAATATGACAGATTTGACAACTGATACTTACAACTATAAGTAAGCTATGTAAGTAAGATATATCAGGAAATAAAAGATGGATTACAGAGGAGACAACACAGAAAAGCAGGTCTTCTTGTTCAAAAACTTTCTTGGATCTCCATACAAGACAGTATTTACTCAATATTTCACAGACTAAATTTTCTTTCTATGTAGTTCTTTAAGACCCAAAGATTTAAGATTCTCTGTAGATACTAAGGCTTTTTTCCTAACTATTTTCAAGTTGTTCAACTGCTCTCTATTCTTCACTTCTCATTTAGACAAGAAGAGTCTTTGTGCAATTTTTACCTGTGGGCCTGATAGGCATTTTCCCAGTTGCTAGAGGTAAGAAAAATAATTAATAAGCAGTTGAGTCCAAATCTTAACTGGCACAGCAAAAATGCAACCCAAACTCATATAGGTTTGTTGACAAGTAATATCAAAAATAACATTCACAAATAATTTCTGGATAATGTGGGCACAGAAACAGCATCTGAAAAAAGGGAAGCTAACTTCATCTTGTAATCACTATCTGAACAGTCACAAAAATTATACTTAGCTTACTTATAGTAACTCTTCTTAGAAACTAATTTTTCAGGTTATCATCGCACAATAACTTTTAAAACAAGCCTCTCCCCCATGATTTTGCTTGAATATTGTCAAATATTCTTTGACTTTTTTTTCTTCATAAAATGGAGTCTAAAACCAAAGATTCAGCTCAAACTCACTTAGTTTTTATGAGTATATCCTGTTCTAAGTAAGTATTACAAACTAAGTTACTTTTGTATCACCTCAAGACTTTTTCAAGCACTAACAGTATACAAAACTATTTTATCTATTACAGTTTTTCCATAAACTTCAAGACAGCAGCCACAGAAATTGATGCAGGTGATGATTTTCATTTCCCACCACTTGGTGAAATGCAGCGAAGACCCTTGCACTATCCACGCGAATGTGAGCAGTGCTGACAGGAACTTTCCATACCAAATGTGCCAGTGAAAAACACTGCTCTATCAAAGTACTGCAAGATCTTGCTCTTTTTTTAAGTAATTTGTTGCTCAAGAAAAAAACCCCAATCCATTATAAAGCAAATATTTCATTTTGGCACTTCATGCCTTATAAACTACACAAGTGTATTGCCTTCATTTCAGTTCCCTTTTTCTCCATATCTACTCGCTGACATAATTTTAACCTACTTTCCAACTTGGTATAAAATGCTTGAGGTCTCCCTTCCTACTCCACACTGTTCAGCAGCGGCTCGCTACACAGAAATGCAGCTGCAGTCATTAAGACCTTTTAGAGCCATCAAGGATTTGAATGCACAACAGAGTCCGCACCAACCCTGAATGATTTCCTTTCTGTCATGCTGCACATCACCAATGTCCCCATTAACTTCTGGGACACCTGACCTACAGCAGTCCTGAAGTAAATTAAAAATCACCTGTCATTACTATGTGTTTGATGCACAACAAAAGTTCAAAAGAATAGAAGGGGGGAAAAAAAAAGGAGCTATAGCTCTCCCATTTGACTAAACTGGAAATACCTAAGCTATGCTTAGCCACATTTATCCATAATGCCATCAGCCAAACATGATTTTATAATAAACACTTTTTCCAAGCAGGATTGAGAGCAAGCTTGACATGCATAGTACTATATGTATACTATACAATGCAAACATAAGGAGATACATGTTTTCATATACCCTCAGGGTCCCAGTGGAAGAGCTCTCAGCAGGATGGCTGGGCACTTGCATCTCCATCCAGTGCCATCCCCTATGAATGGCGAGAAAAGACGCCACTGAAGACCTCTGGCATTGTGTTTTCCTCAACTGCGGTAAAAGCTTATTCCCAGATCAACAAAGCTTGAAAACTTTTCCTAAAACTATAAATACCTAAATGAAACTTATTTTCAAATATTTCTTTAGTACCATTTAAAAAAATAACGAATCAATCAAAAAACACCCCTCTCCAAACACACAAACAAACAAACAAAAAGACCAGCCAAAAATGCCAACAAACACCAGAATCCAATTTCTAAAAAAAGTGTTTCTTCACAGGATAACTTCATATGAATTATTCTGTAGTGCCACAAGAGGACACTCTTGAACAGTTTGTGGGGGTTTGGGGCTTGTTTTTGTTGTTGTTTCAAATGAGGATGAATTCTTTACAAGTAATTTTTTATTCAGTGATAAATACAGATGTCGATCCCCAACAACCCAGAAGATAAGAACAATTCTTCATATTCACCCAATCTTCCTTAAGTTCAGATTTCAGGTAGTAAATAATTAGTAAATTTTGTTACTATACCTGCTTTGAAAGTTTTGGGTAACTGACGGCTGTAACCCTTTATATAAGTTGCACCAGCTTTGGTCCTTACAGCTTTTTCTTATGTTCTGCTCATACGCTTTCTCTGAAAGTACATAACATATTTTCCACTTTAGTTACAATACTGTTGGAAACTTTCTGTTTTCATATATGTAAAGGTGTGGTACCAGTATTCATGCACCTTGTCTTGAATTTCTAGAACCAACTAGGTATTTATACTTTTTTAAAAAGCTACTTAGGAATTACGCTTTGAAAAATATAAAATTATGTTCTTAAATTTAGTAGTTGTATTAAGAGTAATGAAATAACTACTATAACACTGCCTTATAATTGTTTCAGAGACATTGGGTTCAATTTTTCTAGATAGAACTAAGCAAGAGATTAGAATACATGAATTATACATTAAAAACATCTAGTTGATATAGCCCAATAATCACTTTGGGACAAAAGAAACACAAATGAATAAAACAGCTTCATAGTCAACTCTGGTGGAACACGTGTTTACAACAAATATCTAGAATCTACCTCCATTTTGCTTATCATATACCTGCAGTAAGTCCTGTGGCCTGAAAAGAAAACATGAAGAAATTTGTAGTTAACATGACCAGTGGTCCTTACACCACTGAAATATACCCAGTTTATGGCTGATAACCACTGTGTTTTTTTCTCTTTACTTCTTTTTGTATTACAATCTATATAAGAGCCAAACACTTGGATAATTGCAGCTGCAAAGAGGGCTATGCTCCTCATTTTGTGTATTTTTGGAAAGAGAATAAATACCATCATTATGAAGGCTTTCTGGTGTACATTCACAGCTGTAAATTGTTTTAGCTAGATGTGAGGTCTGCTGTATTAACACTCAGTAATGATGACATGATTTTTGGTTTGCCATATTCCTTTTTCTAAATTGTTATTTTGTGATGAATGACTCCAGCCTCTTGGGGGGAATATCTTGTGTTTTCCAAGTTCTACTAATCACTTTTTGCTAAATGCTCTTCCTGAAAGTGCCAGAAGTCGATACATATAAAATGCAACCATAAAGCCAGAGCTGTTACTCACAGGTAGCAGAGACACCCACAGACACAAAATCTTTGATACAGATATTATTTTTCTTTATAAAGGTCCTGAGAGTGCTGGATCAGAGTACAATTTTCTGTAATTGTAGATTTTTACCAAATATATCAGGAAAGTGAGTGCTGCAATGCAAGTTATAAAAATTTGCACACATTACACAGTGTAAAAAATTGCACACACTGTTTAGCACACAATATTCAGGAATAAGTTGTACATAGTTTACAGCTCAGGTAAATTATTAGTCAAAGTACTACTGAACTTAAAGGGATGGGAAAGAAATTTACAGCTGTCTCTCACTTTAATGTCATTAGGTGTTCTTTTTGTAAATAACAAGAATGAGAATAAATTAGTCATTTTAACACATCACCAAATAATTTGCCTGCCCTGTTACTGACAGACACTGCTACAGCTGTACTTTGCCTTAAGCCAGGTTGGCCAAATTGCAGTTCACAAACAGCTTGAAGGTGGGGTGCCTGCAACCGATGTGAGGGGCTGTGGAGTGATGCTGCAGCCAGGGACATCTGTGCCTGAGAAGCCCCTGGTCCTGGTTGGTCCCTGTCACTGCTCTGCAGCCCCCCAGGAGTGGCAGCACAAAGGTTTTGCATGTGCAGTGCAGGAAGCACAGTCTCTACTGCAGAGGCAGATGAGGTCCCACCTGATCTCCAATTGTTTGTATTGTTGGGTGTTCAGGCGCTGCACGAGTCTGCGCAGGGGCAAAGGAAGGAGCAAGGAGCTGGATATGGAGAGTGTACTTGGGACAGAAACGGTGGACAGAGCTGTGTTTGGTGCAATGGTTTGGATGTTCAGGGTGTGTACTAAATTTGCACATGAGGGGTGGAAAAGAAAGAGAAGCTTCAGAAATTATTGGCAGGAGCTTTGTGCTTTGTAGAGGGTAATTTTCCTGAATCAGAACAGCAAAGGAAACTTTGATCAAAAGGACAATATACATGAAGGAGGAAGTAATGAGTATATGGCAGGCAATAGAAGTTCTGTTTTCAGCTTCTGAGCTCCCTTCCCACACAAAACATGCCAGCTATGCTATTGTAAGGGCACTTAAAATAGCATAGCTGTAGGGCACTATGACAAGGGCACTGCTCACACATTAGAAGAAGAGATCAACCCTTTCTCTGAGCACCCATACAACTTCATGCTCTTTAGAGATGTGACGTTTTATTTTATTTCTGAGGTTCCAAAATAACTTTTGGGGAAAGTGATGTTTGTCAGAGAGGGCAGAAGAGGAGAAGGCAAGAGGATTCTCTGTCTATCTGAGACAGAGAAAGTTCTGGGGATAGAATAATTGTCTCAAACACATATACATAATATTTTTTGTGAGCTGTCCAAAGAAAATTAAAGTCAGCTATTGCGGCTCAACAGTAGGTTGAATTTGCAAGAACACATAGGCAGCTATGAAGCAAAGTTGACTCAATCTATTTTTCCCCAGCAGCTGATGTTTATTTTGGTTTTATGCCTTTGAGCACAGCACAGATATCTCCTTACAACACCTTTGTTGTTACAGTTCCCTCTGGGCATACCAGGATCTCAGACAGAAATGACACATGCCATCAGCTAGGCAAAACCAGTAAAGGAATGGTGATGGTCATGAGAGCACCACAAGGCTGTGTTACTGAGTTGGGCATTTCTAGTGGTTGTGCACCCGAGTGATGATTACATCTGTTGATTTAGATCTGAAGAACAAGATTAAGCAAACTTTGTGCTCAGAAGCCTTATTTTGGATTTGGCTTCGCAGAAGTCTTTTTTTACCATACCTAAAGTGTATATCATTGTGTCCATCTAGATCTATCTGTCAGAAGAAGAACCTGAATTTTTGAAAATCTGAAGATTTGAGAAAAAGGGGGATGCATTAGGTGACCTGAATTTTTTAGTGTCTGGTTCATTGCACTACATGTTAATTCAAAAATACCTGCAAGTCCTCTCAAAACTTCTCTTTAGGCAACTAGTCATGTGCATAACACTGAAAATTGATGCCAAAAACATTATTCCGGTTAATTCTTTAAGGCCTTGTTCTTGTTTCAAAATCAGAAAATGCTTTAAAGTGGTTTTAAACCCAGACTTTTCAGGAGACGCTGCATGCAGTAGACTTTTTTACTGCAGATTTTAAATAGGATATATAGTACTACAATTGAGAGGTTTTCTTTGTTCTTCTGTCTACAATTCTTTCCAGAAATACATGTTGTCTTAAATAAATATATTTAATTATTCTTCAATCAAATAAATACTTCTTATATAATTATATACTTTTTACTTCAATACTTATATATAATTAACTAAATTCAAAGAATAATTATTCTTCAATCAAAGAAATGTGACTTATTTCACCTTGATTTTTAGTCCATTTAAACCAATTATGTTCCCTTCATCTTTTGTAACTGGCAGTTAGTAGGTGATATTTGTTCATCAGGATACTGATGAAGATTCTAGGGAACCACATTGCTTCTCCAGAGTACCTGCCATTTCATGAGCTCAATAAATATATCTTCAATGAAAACGAAAGTGAGCTGAGATGGGAAAGGTCAGAATTAAATAAACAGAACAGATAATTTTTCAAGCACATCATAAATTTCTATTTTTAGAACTATTTTTGCACTCCAACACTGTATGATCCTGAAGTAGAAATTAATGCCTTATTGTTCTTCAATGTAATGCACAAGCACTGAACTGTGGTTGGTTATAGCAGGAATACCTCTGTGGTATGTTATGCCACAGCTTTGAATTCGTACTACATCCTTAAGCATTGCTTCACAGTGACAGACAGTGCCCATGATTTCTAGGAAGCAGCGACAAGTCCTGTAAAAGGCAAGCTGTGAATTTCTGTAGCAATATAAAATAGAACTGCTACAGGGAGTTCATCTGGCTAAGACGAACAGTCAATACTCTGCCTTAAAAGAAAGCAACTGCAAGCAGTACAGTTTCTAAATGTCAGAACAGCTCCTTCATATTTCTGAGGATAAGGCTGATGAAGAACTCACCTCTGTAAAGGGGTAGAATGAAAGAGGTAAGACTATGAGACCAAAGTCTTGTAAGATGGCATCTAACAGCTCTATCAGCAGAGATCATGAGGTGTCTCAGATCTTTTTCCATATAGAGCAATAGCTTTAAGAAAATCTACGGCAAATGCATGCAAACAGAAGAGATAATTATTTCCTTTAGGATTTAAACACAAACAGAACCCAACAAAACCAAACAAAAAGAAACATACCTGGACTTCCAGATGAAGTTTCTTACCTTCCAGTGCTGGCGATCTCCAGTTTAGTCAACACAGTTCTTGTCAGGTACCTATAGCAACCATGAGCACTGATTAATGCAGTCTGATTTCTTCAAATACACATCTGGTGTGACATTTCAGTGAGTCATCATTTTAGAGAAATTTGCATGTCATTATTCAAAAATAATTTATGACAAATGCTGAATTTCTACCCAAACTAAAAATACTTCGTTTCATAAATACTAGTTTCATAAAGTAAGTACTTCAGAATGCAAACAATATTGAGGAGGATACACTGTGTTCTTACATCAAAGCAGGAGCACAACCTCTTTTGAAGTTCGTGTTATAACCTATATCATTTTAACATAAATAAGTCTATATGTACTTTATATTCTCATTCCTTTACATTTCAAATTGCCAGAGTCTATTTAGATTTTCTTTCTATATGGTACAGTCATATCTGCATCTAAATGTTTTATGTGCTCAAGCAATAGCTTCTATTTCTCTTAGATCCCCAAAATGATATTCAACTGCCTCACTGAAGACTATACATTTCCCACTGAATACTTTTCCACTGTCTGAGCTCCAAACCAACTCAATGTAAGCAAGCTCCCTCAAAAACCTGCACAGCTTTGCTTATGTAACAGTCTAGCCAGACCTGCCACCAAAGGTTGCAGCCATATATCCACTGACTGTAGAATCAGCTTCTCTGTTTGTAGTCTGTGTGTAACAATTGTATTTCGAGGCAAATTCAAGACTCCAACTAACTCTTACGCAGTAACCAGGCAAACCAATAGGATCTCAGTTAATGCACTGAAGAAATGTTAAAAACATCTTATCCTAAAGCACTGTGTCTCTCCAGCTGATGAATAAAAAAAAAGTACATCTAAACATTGCAGGAGTCCTAAGAAATCTGTACTATACCATGCAGCAATTATTTCTTGACAAAATCAATTATTTATAATCATCTTTCATCATAAGAACTGTCATAACTGCAGAAACCTTTTCTCCAGTGTAATTTTATTAGGGATTCCTGCCATCATATCAACATACAAAACAATCAGGATGTTGACATATAGAAATGTGAAATTCACTATACAAAGATAAGGCTCAAGTTACAGGTATATTTTCCCCTTACACTCCATGAAATAAAACCATTTTTAATTCTTCCCAGAGTTGTGTTTATAAATGTTAGACAAATCACAAAATAGATTTCAAGTACATAACATTTTACAATATAATCCAAGCACAAACAGAAATACACAATACTGTACCTATAGATGCTCCATAATCCAAGTCTGTCTTCCTCATTATTAAAATACGCTATTTCTACTTTTTCTGAATATGCCCAACCATATCCTTCTGTGTGTACAACATGGTCCTGGTGTATAAATTATAAGACCCTCATGACTTGCAGTTAAATTACATGGATAGATGAGAGAATACCAGGAAGGAAGGGGAGAATATTTAAACACTACGTCTGAATGTATGCACATGGTTAGTAAATGTAGGCACATGTGCACATATACTGGCATTTAATCTCACATGAAACTTCACTGCACTGCAGACTATGTTTTCAGGCAACCAAGCTATTTTCTGATAGAGTTAAATCAAGCATTGCAATACTCCTACTTCTGGAGTGCTGTAATTCAAGGGACAAGTCTATACGATCAAACTTTTTTTTTTCTTTAAATATTTACCAGACTTCATGGGAGTCTGTACAGAACCAGTCTCCACAGTCCAGCAGGATGTCAGCTCTCACAGCCTTCACCACTCAAAACAATTTTTCTGACACTTTTGTTTAGAAACAATGCAAATGAATAATCTCCTGTTAAGATCAAATGCCTAGTTAGTGCATTCTCCATTTCTATTAGGCAGATCAATTATTACATCATGGGAAAGGATCATTTACCTGCAAGTAGCACAGGTAGAGATACACATCAAATAACTAATCAATAGTGATTCTTCTGGGGAAGAATCTTTTGGCAAGGACAAAGACAAGAGAAAACAAAGGCAATTGTTTAATTTAGTCTTTGTTGGTGGGAAAATGAACAGCAATCCAAAAGTTTTCAACTGAGAAAAGGAACTCCCAAGCTGTATAACTCTTCTGTTGTTTAAAAACTGGAGAAGGTTAGAAGGGAAATCCACTAAGAAAAATGTCATTTTCAAACTAGAACTCGCAAAGGCTTACGTGAGAATACCAAGCAAAACAGATTCTCTGATGTTGAAACTAAAGGAATTTATTCAGATATGTGGTTATAATGCGTTAAATGTACAGCTAATAAAATAGCCTTAAATATGTCTCCAATTCATAAATGTCTAAGCAGGAGAAAGACTCTGAAGACAAACTCAGAGCTCCCTAGTTTAAACATGAAACAAGTCTGCACTAAGACTGGGGAGGCATAAAAACTTTCTAGTCTTAAATACAACCTCTGTGGTATATTTGAGGGCCTTCAAATGTTCTGAGTATTGACAAGATTTTACTTAAGCATATTCTCTAAGCTATATTGGAATACCTTTAGATATACAAATCCATGTTACACAAAACAGCATAAGATCTTGCAACCGGGCTAATAATAACAAGGGTAAGTATGCTGCTATATGTGAAAGGAAGCATATTAGTATGCACAGAAAATATATTGTCTTACAGATTAGTAATAATGGGCATCAAGGATGAAGATGCATCTCAAAGTTTTTAAGCCTTTAACTATGAGCCAGTAGAATATCTTTTTGTCAACTGTATAGCCTAATGCTTTGCTTTTAAAAAGGAATATGAAAAATTTATTCCTTTTTCTCCTTTTCCTGTTCTTCACACTTCTCAAAAATAAGTTGTTGACCTATTGATTCAGTTTTGGCTCTTTTTTACCTTTTTTCTTTTTTTTTTTTCTTTTTTTTTCCTACTTACTATTATTGTCTTCCATGTTATGTACAATAATCTACATTTAAACTGAGGACTCTGCCTCCTTCCAAACATACTTGGACTATCTTGTAAAGACTTCCTACAGCACTGATAAAGTGGAATACATGGAATACAACCTAACAGATAACAGGAAGGATCATCTCAGTTCTGCTCACTTCCCCAGGCTTCACAGCTGTGCCTTTCAGAAATTCTTCTGCATACTTGCTGTCCTTTCACCTCCCCCAGGCAGCCCCTACTGAACTTAAGCGAACTTTCTGTTTCCCAAACACAGTTCCTCTGTATAGAGCTACACTAAATTCATTCATTCTCCAAACAATAGTTCAAAAACAAACAATTGCTAAAACACTAAAATACCCTACATGCCCTTGTGCATTATTCTTACCAATGTGTACATTTAAATAACATCATAGGTTGTCTTTTGCTAAAAACTTACGAAAGTCTTTTAAAACATATAGAAATGTAAAAAAGAAACAAACAGAAAAACAAACAAAAACCAAAAACCCAGCATAAACACTGCTTGTATAGGCATTGGTTAGAAGAGATTGTTGCACTAAGGAGTATATTCAAAAAGATTTTCTTTCAGTATCATCCGGTTTAGTGTGATGGATTGAAAGCTTAAGGACAATGAAACTTATTGTGACCCTATCTTACATAATGTTAATAAATGAGCAAGAATTCTGAAATGTAATTAAAATAAAGCTTCTTTTTTGTTTGAAAGGTGACTGTATAAGCCTGTAACTAAAACAGCAATTTAAGTATGTCAAGAGAATTTAAGAACCTGAAGAGTCTGTAATGACCTGTATATGAAGGCAGCTACCAACTGATGGGCCCAGGAGCAATATGGACAGCTGGCACTAACTGAAATTCTGAATATAGCCCTTAGTTGTATCATATTTATGTAAAATTTAAAAGCTGCCCAGCATATCACGCATGAAGTTTATTTTGCAAGCCACCCATTGCCTAAGGGGGCAGTAGTATTCAATGTGAAACTGCTGAAACTCCGGCGTCTGACGGATTTCATGGAGGAAAGAAATTTGAAGGTCCGACTCCAAGAGAACAAGGAAAAGAGGGAACACAAACAACAACAGTCCAAGGCCTACAAGGAAAAGTCTGGAGAAACTCTTCACAAAAGCATTCACCTCTATGTTGCCCATTAGAAAGTCATAGCTCCATTTAAGTGCTCTCCGAGCTGCTTTCAGTTCTTCCTCCTCTGCAATTAAAAATGCATTTTCATCCACTTCAAGTTCCTCAAATGAATCTGTGTCATCTTTCTCATTCTCTGCTCGTGGACAGGTATCAAAAAGCATGTCAATCTCATCATCAACAGGGGTGGGCAGCAAGCTGGCACTAGGACTGTATACCAGTTCTGAGATGGTCAGTGGTTCCTCTTTCATCCTCTCTTCCTGTTCAGTGTCAAAATCAACATTCTCCACAGTATCCTTAACTGGGGAGCTTGAAGTCACAGGTACTGAAATCTCATCTTCCTTTGGCAGTTGGATATCTGAAAAAAATGAAATTAAAACAATGACCCTAAATTTCTGGTGCCCTGGTGGCAAAATTTCCAATAATACCTAACAGAGGTTTGGAAAGAAAATTCTGCAATAATCTTGCATATTGACACCAGAACATACACAATTACTAAAAACTGTAAAACCTTTCTGAAGAGGGCAACATGTTTACAACACTAAAGTACAACAGATCTGCTTAATATTGTCTGATGCAACTACCACCACCAACAGCGTAGGGCAAAACAGAAAAGAGAACAGCTTATTTTCTACTGGCAATCTGACTTCTGCTATGAATGAATGCCTACTACATGTGTGAACTGGTGTTATTTGATGTATAATAGTAACAACAACAATAACAACAACTACCCCTCACTTTATTTCTTTGAGATGAATGAGTGTGATAAGATAATAGGTGAGGTTGAGAGCTTTTAATATGACATGACATTTAAAAGAGACAAAATATTATCATTGATTTTAACTATAGAGAGAACAAAAGGAAGGAAGGTTAACACCGGATATGAGGATGCAGTATCATTGAAAGAGTATGAAAATGCCTCATCTGTTAAATAGTTCCTTCTCATGTCTCAGGTTTTTTCTGGTTAGCTAGTTCTTCATACTCAACAGTCTCTTTTCTCTCTCCTCTTTAAATTTTGTTCTCCCTTTTTACAAAGTAGTCTTTTTCATGACCCCACTCTCTGCCCAAGCACCCTCCTCTCAAAACTTACTCTCATTTTTCCAGTCTACTACAAACAGCAGTGAGTCTGAAAAGAGGACTGTTTACAGCTACATCAACACTGCAGTGACTGCTGTTAACCGTTAGTCGCAGGACCAGAAGGGAGAAGAGCTGACCACAGATCTCCCTTACAAAGTGATGTTAAGACACTTTCTCATGGTAATTTCCGTTTTAAGTCTTCAAAATGGACCAGACAGATCTCTTCCCCTCTAAATTGTTATCTTTTCTTGTTCTTTAGATCTCACTGGCCTTGCCTCCATGTAAGGCTTCACATTCTGGCCAAATGACCAAAAATACCAATTCTTCTTCCTCTAAATTCATTCCTGAGCAAAGTAGATTGTAGAGCTAATTTAGGAAAATAACAGTTTTTCTTCTTGGGTTAGCTATCTGATGTCTTTAATTCCTAAATTGGCTTCTCTTATGTTCTCATGGAGCCAGGGATTATTGCCAGCAGTGGAGAGAGAGCAGTAGAGCTCCTTTCCCAGAGATGTGCAGAGCTGAAAGGAAATCTTGTCCTCAATAAAGAAAATCCAGGCTTCTCCTCACTAGTTTAGTTTGACTGCTTAGCTGTTTCTTGCCTCAACTACTCTATCCTCTCCTATCACAGTCAATTTAGAAATTCATCACATTTCAGCATGAAACATGTTTTGTGCTGGAACTTAATGGTGTACACCAGTCTTTACATTAACAAACACACTTGCCACATTCATCAAGAGGAAGATACAAACTGACTGAAATTAGACACGACAGTGCACGAACCCTAAGAAGTGAGAAGAGTTTTGTGGGATCTTTCTCCTAAACATGCTGTAACAGCAGGTAGTGCTGGATCATCAAACCATACTGAGTTGTTTGAAAGTGCACTTATGATACCTTAAAATACAAAGGCAAAAATTTTTAAACTCTGGAGTCCAAAATTAAGCATCTGCACATGTCTTTACATACATAAATACTACAATTTGATTTTCAAATGTCCTTTTCACTTAATAGGAGTAAAATTTAAGTTGAGCCCCTTACTTAGACACTACAAAACAGTTTAAAGAACGTACTTTTACTCTCTCAAATTTGAAAATCCTGGCCATAGGCTTCTCTATTCCTGTTTAGGTGCAAGATCAGTAATATATCTTCATCATGTTTCTCATCAAAGAGAGGACAGCTGCAGCTACTGCAAAGAAACATCACCCCAGTTTTGATTCTTGAGCCTTCTCATCTTTCCCAGAGTAAATTCCAGATTGTATAAAATACACAGTGAACATGAACAAAAAAGATCATACTAACTTTCATCAATTTTTTTTTTTTTTTTTTTTCCCAAATAACTGGCAAATTCTGACTTCGGGATTAACCTATTGATAGAAGGCAGGAACCTTTTAAGATCAGTATTTTCTACAGAGGTTGCATTAAAATTGGAATGTGTGGCAGTTCTGAAGCAGGCATCAAAGTTACATTCCACTGTTTAATTTCAACTGGTAACAAGAATTTTCAATTCTTGTGAGTTGCTAAAACACATTAAATCAAAGTAAAATCATTTTACATCAGCAAATACAAGTGCAAATAAATTATATATAAACATTTGAAAATTTTGAATGGCCATTAGCATCTGCTAAAAAATTTTCTGATATTTAAAAAAATAAATATATAACGCTGCTCCTTCTGTTCCTTCATATTCCCTGTAACATCACAGCATTTCTTAAGTTAAGGACTGAGGAAGGAATTGGCTATTAACCACGG
>JAWWEV010000095.1:35588251-35624440 GCA_035583235.1 Hafferia zeledoni | reverse complement strand
ATTTCACAGCAAATTTCCAGTCCTATTATAACATACAGATAAGTATACTGGGCAATTCATATTTTGATGGTGTCAAAAGACATAACTGTAGCATCTTTATGGCTCATAACATTTACAATGCTTACACGGGCATAAGGATATCATACTAAAGTACCAAAATTCAAAATTATTCAACAGTACAAGTAATAAAAGTAAATAAAGCAATAAAGTAATAAAAACAAGTTGAAAGAAAAAAAAATCTCAAGGTGTTCCAAAGAAAAAAGAGAATATAAAACCAAAGCAAGCTCAAAGCCAAATACCCTTTATTTATTCTACAACACTGGTACAAATCCTTTACTCTTGTCCATACGTAACAATTATTTTGCTACTTCCCTTATAAGGCTATAATTTTGACAAATTTGTTGGCAAGATTTTGAAAAGTCTATTATTTCTTTAATAATAGTTAAAATTTCTATTGTATTTAGATTTAAGGGACTATGACTTCAGTATTAAATTACATTTGAGAAGAACTTCTTCCTTCCATTCTTCATTTTATATTTTTACTGGCAATTTAAATTCCAAAAATCAGAATCATTTAATATAGATTACTGGAATATCAAGTAAGTTAACTCAATTTTATTTCTGATATTATATTTCCACAGCAAAAATGTGCTACACTTTTCTGGCAACTGGACAAATTTTACAGAGCCAGAGATCTCACTGTGTTTGCCAAAACTCAGTATTTCCCTTCTACCAAATGCTGGGATTGCTCCAAACCTTTAACTTGCTACAGCAGACAGGAACATGAACAGCTGAATAAGACATGATATTACTATGGTCATCTGCTGGGAACATGCAAGAAGACTGACATAAATATTGTCAGCTGCTAGTATTTTGAAAGGGGCCAAAACGAGCAGCTGAGGATTAGCAGGATGAAGGGCAGCTCCGGCTCCACCATTCTTAAGAAGCTGCAGTTGCTGGAAACACAGCACCCCAGAAAAATGTATCCTCTGCTTATTAAAAAATTCAGTTCACATATTGTCTGGTGGCCAGATATCCTTCACACAGCTTTACTTACCAGACATGCAAAAACAATTACGTATCTGTAACAGCTTTCTATAGTGGAGAAAGGAACAAGCGTGAATATATCATTGTTTTAAATAGATAAATGGAAAATTAGATACAGAATAGGAAGAACAGTGCTAGGAACATACATACATATAAACAAGTAAGGCCAGCCAGGTAGCAATTAGGACAGATCCTTCCTATCCTTTTTGCTACTTCCTCTAGAAATATTGTGTATTCCTCTGCTTATTTTCAATGTGGACAAAATTCATTTGTAGCATGAAAAGAATGACCTTTTAGAGGGAAGGAGAAGGTGACCTTCTCACGTGAGCAAAGTGTGTGAATGTCACAAAGAAAATATAGGAGAATGAAAACAAAGTCTAGAATTGCACTAAACCCAAATATTTCCCTACACAGAATCTATCTCAAAGCAGGATCTGCTTCACAGCCAAACCTCCTGCTCTCAGAAATAAGAGGTCATAGATCTGTACCCACATCCCATGCCCATAGAAGACACCTATTTCAGCTTTGTAGGGAAAATAAGCAATGACTGTTTACAGTAATTCCTTTTTAGGCAGTGACTTGGCTTTCCTGCTGGCCGCTACTGTTTGTTTTAATTTTACAGGAACTTCCAGAAGGAAGCAAAGCCCTGTCCCAGTTGCCAATTTACATCAGTTACATGTTCTGTGACTCTGTGGTGTTACAACTCACCTCCCAACTGTGTTGTGTGTCATAGTGTTCAAATAATGTCACAGCTAGTGCAGCCATTGGAGACAACTGCTCTGCCTTTCACACCCCACAAAGGGCACCCAAAGCACAGAGAGAGGAGCAGAACAGACCATGCAGGCCAGCAGGCATTCTGGGATTCCTGTCTCCAACCTCCCTCTGGCCTGGAAGGTGCTTAAGCCAAGCTTCTTGAGTCCCTTCTAGAACCAGGATTAAGGAGCGAAAGAACTAAGCAGAGTAGCAGGCAGAGAGAACTGAGTATCATGAGAGAAGGAATGAGAAGGCAAGATAGATCTGTCAGCACTTGAGAGAAAGAACAGGACCTGGTGAAGGGACTGCAGCAACTCAGGATCTAGCACCAGGCCAAGGAGAGCAAGGCTGAAAAAAGATGGGCACAAATGTGAAAGCTTAGCACCCAAGAAAAAAGGGCAGTCTAGACATTTCAGCATCCTGGCTCAGCTTGGGTGAGCCCTCCTGGCAGACGCCAGCCTTGTTCTGAAATGGTCACAATTGCAAGGGGGTTCTCCCAGGGAGTTAGGCTTCATGCCACGAGTTTTGCACAAGCTAACTCCCATCCATAGGTGCTGTTATACACATTTTATATGCTGATATATGTATTTTATGCATGTATACATCAAAAAGAATAACATACTATAAACAATACTACAGAATCAAGGGTTTTAAGAAACACTGTAGTGCCAATGCACATCTGTTATGATTGGTGTCATAGTAAACTAACAAGATGGCTTCTTTTTATTTGGAGCCAGCATTTAATCTCTGATATGTATGAATATAAAAAACAAATCACTATTAATGCTTTTCAATTTTGCTACTATTTTTGAATCAAGGCAATTAGGTGCATTCTCAGAGATGCTTCAGTTTTAATTGAGTTGCTTCTGTTTGCTTCTGAGACACTTCTGTTTCCCCTATTGGCTCTCAGAGACAAATCACTGCAAGAAGCAGGTTCTCCTATATCTACCGCACTTACTCCTTTCTTATTATCAGATGCCAAAAGAGTGAGAATATTCTTGTCTTTGCAAGGACATTCTTAGTTGATTCTTTGATTAAAAACTCATTTCTGAAATGAAGATTCAATACAAAGGCATAGTTTTATATAGGTACATGAAAACTGAAAGCATTCAACCTATATATGAAAAAGTATCAAAAGTAAACAGTACCACGGAAAGCATGGAAAAACAAATTTCAAAATGGCTTATGACATTAAGGAAACAGACATATTTATTGACTAAAGGGTCAACTGATCTTTAGCAAAAGGATTTCCTAAAAAAACACCACTTTGTTTTGGTTGCTGCTGAAGGAACACTGAATACTTTTTGTTCCTTGGGTTGCACTCCTCTTATGTGTAACGAAAAAGAGCTGAATTAGACTCTGTCCATGCGCTACCTTCCTTCACCACCCTCAGTACTCAGTTTATGAAATTATTCAGTATACAGAAAAATAAGCCAAATAAAGTTACGATCTGGCAGACGTGGTGGCAGTAAAATGCTGAGCTGTCTCCACTACTCTATTCTGCTCACATTCAAGATCTGCTACCAAACTATCTGCTCGTTTAACAACTATTCAGTTTTGTCAGAAATTATCACAGCTCCAAGGTCTTTGTTCCTGTCACAGTCCAAGAAAAATACAAGGGAAAAATTCTAGTCCTTCATTTGTTACCAACTAATAAATAAAACCACAATTTTGTGTAAGATAATACAACAAATGTCAAATTTAAGCTTCTTCTTGTTCACTCTCCAGTTGCTATTTTCTGTCAGTAATTTGTCCTTATTCTCTGCTGTACTTGGTGCAACACAGTCCATTCACAGTACAATTCCTTTGCAAGACACCACTATTTACACAACAAACTAGGGGAAGGAATTTTTTTAAAAAGGGGGTTGAGTAAAATAAATGTAAATTTACCAGCCCTTCTGGCTGTGATCTTGGAGCCATGTCGCAGTAATCGAATGCACACTTCCTTGTTGCAGTGGTTAACCATCCGCAAATGAATGCTTCTCTTGGTTTGGATTTTTACAAGGCATTTCACCATTTTTACTATTATTTCCTCTTCTCCAAGTCCTGCAAAGGCTCTATCTGTACTAGCTTTGACCTTTTATATTAGGTTCCCACTGAGTTTTGAGAGTCACTCTCAATGAATCAAATGACAAGCTTCTAATATAGCCAGCAGGGAATAGAACCAGAGGTTATTTTTAAACATTTCCAAATGCCTCATAACATACAATACAAACTTTCACAGCATCCATCTCAGTCAGCAGTTGCTAGTGTAACAGCTGAACCACACATACAAGCATAAAAATATCTAGGGCATCAAAACATAGTGGAATGAAAAAAGAGGCCAGCATTTACAGTCTGTTTTTCACAGAATAAATGACACTGTTCCCATTGTTTTTCTAAAAAGCTTCAATTTGGCCAGTGATATCGGTTTCCCATCACTGCCTGGGAATTATTTTGGAAGAAACATAGATAGAAAGAAAAATCCTATGCTATGCTTACAAACCTTGGCCACAAGGCAAACCAATGAGATGAAAACATTTTTGTATCAAACCTAGAATGAAAGCTGACCTGCCTGTGCATAAACAAGAAGAGAAAATTCCTAAGTCTGGGAAAAATTTTTCTTTACACATGTGCTCCAGTTCCCACTTGTGGACAACTCCTGGACATATTCATATACAGCAGAAAGAAGTGTTGCTTTAGAAGGCTGGGCACTTCTCTTTTTCCATCCAGTAAAGATAGGCAGGTTCCTAAAAATGTCATGACGCACATATGCTGTCTGCTGCTAACTTGCTCCAGCTGGAAGCTGGAAGGCAACCACATGCTCACCATTGCACTGTCCTAGTGAGAAAGAAGCTCTTCTGGGCATACTGGAACCACAGAGAGGAGGCAAAGGAGTGTTCTGGCAGGAAGGTAGTCTCTCACTTCCCAGAATACTCAACTGTAATGTTTACAACCTGTTATGCTATCTATCTGAGTCTTCTTTACCTGATGTCCTTGCTCCCTCAGTACCAAAAATCAGTGACATGCATGCAAATACGTGGAAAAGAAAGGGGTAGGGGAGGGAGTCCTGAAAATACATATTTTACACCAAGCAATTTCTCCCATGAAAGACATCTTCAATGGAGCTTCTAGAAAACATCCTTATGGTGTTTCCTTTCCTCACTCAGCCTGTATAGTACAAAGGTGCAGCAGTGGTCCTGTTTACTCCTGCAGACCACACATTTCTCTCTTCCCTTCCTTCTCTCCATACACTTTCTTGTGCGTGTGAGCAAACATCAAGTGCCCCTTCACTATGTACATTTTGTCACCACTTCAAGAGCAAGATTCTGTCTGCTTTTCTCATCTTTATTCCCCTAACTGTTGTAGCAACTGAAACAGGATCATTAAAATCTCACTAAAAATGGTTGAGTTTTCATTGCCTACACAACTACAAATGCAGGAAAGCATAAATTCTTACACAAGTCTAACCACTGATGTATTCATTACCCACAGGAAAGCCTAAACAAAGACACAGTGTCACCTGGACAAGTCTGTGAAAGGTTTTCAATACCTGAAACATTTTCAAATGCTTCATAATGTACATTAAAAACTTCCATAGCACTCATCTCATCTAACAGTTGCTAAAATAACAGTGGAACTACACAGAAGCATAAAAACATCCAAGGCCTCGAAAATTTGTGCATACATAAACCATAAACCATGTATACATAACTAAGGCAGACTTCTGTTGAAATCTTATAACTGAATCAGCAACTCCCTGTCTCTACTAACTCTCAGCAAGAGAGTATCTACAAAAAATAAAAAAAAAAAAATAGTTGTACCTACAAAAGCTCCACATGCCTCTCCTCTAAAATCAAAGTTTAAACTGCTGAGAACTCACATACCCAGACAGAAAACTAGACTGATGGTAGCAATTGTACGCTCATTCCCATACATAGAGTCATTAAGGTTGGAAAAGGTGTCTAAGATCATCAAGTCCAAACCTTTGCCCAGCATTGCCTTGTTAACAAACCATGTCCCAGAATACCACATCCACATGTCTTTTGAACACTTCCAGGGCTGTCGATTCAACCAGGTCCTTGGACAGTCTGTTCTTATGCCTGACCACCTTTTGGGGAAAGAAATTTTTCTTATATCCAAACTAAACCTCCCCTCGTGCAACATGAGGCCACTTCCTCTTGGCCCATTATTTGCTACCTGGGAGAAGAGACAACCTCACTTGCCTACAGCCTCCTTTCAAACTCATTTTCTCCCAGCAAATGACCCCAGCTCCCTCAGCCACTCCTCACAGGACTTGTCCTCCAGACCCTTCACCAGCTACATTGCCCTTCTTTGAACATACTCCAGCACCTCAATGTCTTTCTTTCAGTGAGAGGTCCAAAACTGAACACAGCCCTCATCAGGGCCAAGTGCACAGGGTCCTTTCTCCAGGTGCAGTTAAACACATTATGTTTCTTTTAGTAGCGCCATAGGGATTCTGTGACTGCCTTCTTTTACCACTTGATTTTGGTGAGAGAGGTTACTGCCTGTCCTGATCAGCAGGCAATTATTTTGCAGCTGGTAGTTCATTGTCTCTGGATTTTCTAGCACCAGGTGGTATCGGGGCTGCACATATTTGAGTAGACTGTCTTTTTTTTAAAAAAAAGGCAAACCCATACCTCTTGAGTTGCAGGATATTAATGGGGCGTTGACAAAGTTATGAAAACTTCTTTTAAGTCATTTGGTATTTTGTGTTCAGATTTCATGCATGAATTATTTGGCTAATAACACTGACTTTTGCCTATGGAATAACAAAAGTGGAAGTATGGTTGAGTGAACCTAGACATGTAGAGAGATACCAAGGCTGTTTCATATGTGTAGCAGACTAAAAGCAGTCTCCTAATGCCATTGTGTCACTCTCAGGGATAGATGCCTCACCCCTCCCCACCTCCTATTCATACCCTTACCCTCATACAGGACCCATCAGAGAGGGTCAGTCAACCCTTAACTGACCCAACTGACCAACTGACCCAGTCAACCCTTAACTGACTTTACTGACCTGAAAGGTTAAGTTAGGCACTAGTAAGATACTATAAAGTGAGGAGGTTGTTCTTTGGTTTAGGGTTTTTGTTTTGTTGGGGTTTTGTTTGGTTTTGTTGTTGTTTTGAATTTGTTTTATCTTCTTTTTTTTTTTTTTAAACTCCTCCCAGTTCACACTGGGGTGGTTAGTGCTGGTGCAAGGGAGAAGACGGGATTCCACAGAAGTGGATTGAGTACATGTCAAGAAGAGAGCCAGCACCAGTGTCAGAAAGCTGTGAGATCAGTTCAAGCTGCAATTGGATAATATAGCCAAGTTTGCTGCAGGAAAAGACTGTAAAAGGCTAAATACTGTTAACTTAGCAGCTGGTGGTATTTAACTACACATAAAATATTCTACAGGAAATCCACCAGCAAATCTTTCTATTAGTTTGTAGTAGTAACAACAATCTGTCTGACTAAAAGGAAGTAAGATCTTCAACTTAAGTAATACTAACACTTAAAACAACACTGTCTGTTGAGTGTAGAGCAGTAAGTCACCAGTTTCCAAAAATGGATTTCCTTGCTTAGAGCTGTCAGTGGAGTACAGCAGTCTTACAAGCAGCAAGCTGTTGTTACTCTGCAGTGGTGGTAACTGCCTAGCAGAAACACAGTGGTGGTATTTGGCCGCAAGAAAGTGAATTCTCGTATAGAAGTATTTCACAGCAGAGGTAAAAAAGTAATTGTTAAAATTAACAGATGCTACTGCTAATTATGATAAGCTATGGACACAGACAATCTAATTCACACTGTTCTTACTATAGTCAATGTCAAAACTCCGAAGAATTAACAAAACATGTTCATATGGCTCCTGTAAAATGAAATTAGGATTACGCCCATGAAAATTAAAATACTTGCTCAGCTGTTTTCTGTTTCCCATTAAATGCCCATAACAAACCAACAGCAAAGGTCACATTTCTCAACTTCTGAAACAATGACCTCACGACATTACAAGGAAGAACTACTGTCAGGTTTTGTTTGGTTGGCTTCCATTTTTATCAGGAAAAAGCTAATTATCCTCCTTTAAGCTTGCTAAAATGTTCACATCATTCTTTGTAATGACTGGATCTCAAAAAGAAAGAGGTTGAAAATTATTTTTAAAATATCAAGAAAAAAATACATGGAAAACATTGTCCTACAGAAGGCACTCAAACCGAGCTTCCAATAACATCCCTTTTTATCAATGGGATTAAATTAGCAGAAAATCTTTCCTAGCCGACCTTCAAAGAGCATCCTTTTTTGTCTATGAAATTAAATTAGCAGAGAGTTTTTCATAACATTAATGCCTAAGGGTTTTTTTAGTTTTGATTTTTGTAAGATTTTAGAAGTAACTGTAATGAATGTAGATTTTAGTGTACCAGTATTTCTAGTAGCTTAAGTTCAATGTTTATACACACTAACCCCAGCCTACATCAATCCCTCAACATTCCATTAGCTGTTTAGTCTCCTTTTCAAGGTAAGAAACACCTCAAGGCCTGCACCCAGAGACATAAACATCGGCAGAGTGACCTCAAAGCCCAGAACACTGGAAAGGCTCCACATGCCCTGTGTGCTCCAAGGAAGATGAAGACGATGAAAAGGGAATTCCAGACTCCCCCAGACTTAATTCCCGATGGGGTGTGCCAAGGACAGGAGGGGGCAGAACTGGGGGGTGGGTGAATGGGGATTGGACAGACATTATTATGAAAACCATGGAACCAACATTCAGGCACGTGCATCAATTTGTATTCCTGTAGGCCTTAGCCTGGAATTAAAGGACCTACCCTTTATATCTTAACTCACACACTAAGCTGGCTGGAGTCCTGTTTTCTGCAGTCTCTTAAGACAACACATTAAAACAAAGAAATATAAAAGTCAAGGGAAGCAAGGAAAACAACATACCTAGCAGTAAAGTACCAGTTTTTACTCCAGTTGCTACTGAGTAAAATGCTGCTATGTTGAGACTATTTATTTCCTAAGATATTTTTTGCCTGAGAATCTAAATGAAGCTTTTTGAAACAGAAATCATAACAGCAGTAACTTTCCTGACAGAGAATTTCACGTATGGCTTGCACACAATTTCTTGAGATAGTAATCATTTCTGAGTATGACATGTGGAGGCTTACTGGTGTACTCCTAAAGGAAATTACTAGATTTTTTTCCATATCCTTGAGTCAGTAACACACCTTTTTCCATATGTTTAGTAATAAATACTGGCAGGAACTGGATAAGTGACTCACCTTCATCTAATGGGACCTCTTCCTCCTCACAGGGAGAAGGAAGGAGAGGCTGTAGAGGTTCCATGTTGATTATGAGTTGCTTGTTCAATGAGGGAGAGCTGCGACTCTGGGTAATGCTGGTTCTAAAAGAACAGGGAACACAGGGTCAGTTTACTCACAGGGAAACAACTGCAGTCCAATAGGTCTTACCTCAGAATCATTCTGCATAAGTTACACTAGGCCTTGAGCTCTGCACACTGAACACTGCTTTCAGCCATGTTATGTTACACTTCCAGCAGATAGAAACCTTTAAACATCCAAAGAGTAAGAGAGGTTTTGTGCTGGTTTACTTCCTTTACATAGCCTGACTACTTTCATGTTAGGCAGGATCTCACTATGTTGCTTCTCTCCACAGTGCACAGCACACATTAGTATTTGGCTTCACAGAAAGGGAAAGTAGAGAGGATACAAATAATTTTCCTGATGTTTTTTCCATTGCCTTCAGAACTGGGTACAGGATTTGTTATGGTTGAGCACTGCAGACCAAAGACTAAAGCAGGAAAACTGTATTCCTTCAGTTTACAGATGCAGAATGCTCCTTCTCATTCCCACACATCCCACATGCTGCCTCAACACCATGCCTCCAGCTGCTCAGGCTGGTTTTCTATCTTGTCTTAGCTGGCACTAAGAGGCTTTCCTGGTAGCAGGTGTTGAACATTCTCAGGAAAGTCTGAGGAATAATGTTGATCTGCTTCAGTCATGGGGCTAATTAGCCTAAAAATATATTACTGAGAATATAAAATGGCTCCTTTGAGTAACTTATTTAGCATTCACATGATACAGACCTGAAGCAAGAGTCCTGCAAAAAATCTGAGCCATTATGTTATAAAATATTTATTTTTGACAAAACTAAAGTTGAAATGGAAGAGAATTCTACTTGACTTCAAGTGGTAGATAGCTACAGTGTTGAATTTTCACAAAATGCATTTCAAATTTGCAGAAAAACTCGACTTACAATTCCACATAAGCAAAGTGAACAAAGCACCTATTGCAAGTCAGAAGATGAAACTGTAGGTTGCTGATAGTTTAGGTAAAGTTGGGACACAGATGTTCACCTCTAAGCTACATTAAATGTAATTAAATGCTCTGTGAGAATAAACAAGGTTTCCTGCTCAATTGACATCTTTCTCTTTAACATTTGTCCAAAGACACTTATATCCTCATTTGCATTCTGTGAACAGTCTTTTAAAAAGGCAAAACACCAAAAAGCCCAAAAGACATAGAATAAAGAGAAAAGGAAAGAAGGATAACAGAGCTTCTCTGTAACCCAGGACAAATTTTCACTATCTAAAAAGTTTTTCACTCAGATTATTGTCATTACAGTCACTTCAATCCAATATCCATAGGCTGGTTATGCAATTCCTGCATTTTTGTACTTGCTGTAAAGAGCTCTCAAGCAAATCCTAAAATAGGACTTTTGCCTGGAAGCACACATAATGCTTCTACTCTGTACTTATTTACAAAGATGCCTCCTTCAGGCGTACTCTGGAAGCAAAATATTAAATCATTCAGTGCATATTTGACAGAAGACCTTGCCAGGGTATTAGTCCTGCATGACTAAACACTCCAACAGATTTTCAGTCTGAAGTGCCTTGAGTGTAATATACAAACACAAAGATACTGAACAGTACCCTCCTTTCAACTGCATGTTTCTTTCTCAATGCAGACATGGTACAACTGAATTGATTTAGAGGGTGGGAGCACAAGGAGAGAAAACTTCACATATATTTATATATGTATTTACCTTCAGTAAAATAATTTTCTCTAAATGTGTTGTATCTGTAAAGCTACCATTTCCTATACTCAAATCCTCTTTCACAGAGTAACTTGTTTCTAAAATCTCCTTTTGTCTTGAGCCAAAAATTTTCTATACTTTTTATCTACTTGTGCTATTAGAAGGACCACCTACCTCTGTATCCGATCTTACAACTTCAACCATAAAAACATCTGAAATCATTAGATTTTTCCTTAGTCTTCTTAAGAAACTGAATTTGAATCTTCCATAATATTTTAAAAGCAAGCATTTTAAGGTTAATCATAAAAAAAATACTTTGCTATTAAATCCATATGATGTTGCATTATAATCTTATTTTTCCTCTAATTAATTTCTTTCAGTACACTAAGTTTTAAACAAGTATTTAAAATAACTTTAAATACTGAAAGCAAGAAAAAGTAAAGTATAAGATAAAAATAATTTTATGTGAAAATCTTTTCTTACCTTAGAAAAAAGAAATCCCACTGAAAGTAGGCAACATTTCCTCATGTGAACTTTCTCATTCAACACACATTTGTGTGCCCAAGTATTTTATTCTGCCTCAATTATACATCTATATTCTACATTCTCTGTGCTCATTTAACACATTATAGACATTCACTTAGCCCATTTTAAAATGCAATCTGGAAAAGCGTGCTCAAAAGCATCCCTGCATGGCTTTACTATCAATTACATGCTAGAGTTGGACAACACATTTTAAACATTTACTACAAATACATTCCTACCATTTTGTAAAGAGAATTTTATCTCAAATATAGACAGAATAGTGATCTTCAATTAAAAATAAACCAAACACACACACACGCACCCCACCCCTAAAAAAAATCCCAGTAAAAATAGGGATATGTCTGTAGAATGTTCAGAAAGTTAAGTAATCTTTTTTAAAAAGCATTTTAAGTAGTTGTCTCTTTCTTTTCTGAAGTACTTTAATCAGGTTTTTAGCAATTTTCACCATCACTACAATGCATGATAATGACCTGAAAGCATTAGTTTGCTTGCAAAGTCTAGCTGCTTATTTCATATAAGCCAATTTTTTCTCTGAAGAAAAGGATTCTCTGATATTTCTTTCTCTCTTCTGGATGAATTTCATGCTTTGTAATCTGACTGCATTGTGGAAAAATTAACAAGTATACTTTTAAACACATACAAAACAGAACCTTTCAAAACCAATCAAGAACTAGGAATGAAATGAGAATATATTTTTCTGTCAGGATCATGTAATAACAGGTTATGGCAAAACACAAAAAATAACTTAAGCCACCTATCTGACTCAATGACCAAACCCAGCTTGTGTAGGAGACAATACACTATTGTCAGAATTGTGTAACACTGGCAACACAAATTTCCCAAGGCTTGCATGCACCATTGTGGAAGCTCAGAATGATGACCATTACACCTGACAGTAAAGGAAAGAAGGCAGTTAAATGCCACCCTGATGTCCAATCCCGTCAGATCTCAGAAGCTCAGCAGGCTCAGCCCTGGTTAGTACTTGGATGGGAGATCTCCTGGGAATACCGAGGGCTGTAGGTCCTAGTCCTGAGGACTTCACTATCACCATCAAAGTTCGCTCAGCCATGCTAGGTGAACCTTAGGACTTAAACGGTGGGGCCAGTTCTGCACACGCTGTGCCTCACCTAAAAAATCCACTGCACAGGCTGGAAGGGCACACCCACGTGGGGAGAGCCCTTCAAAAATCTTTGTTCATGAAGCTGAGCCATACATACATACATACACAAAGGAAAGAGAATTTCTCTGTAGAGAAAAATCCTCTTTAGTCCAACATACCTGTGAACTTCAGGAGGTTCCCTCTGGATTTTAGAGCTTGCCTCCACAACTTCTTTGGCTACTTTTCCACTGCATTAAAACATGATATAAATATTCTCATAAATAAAATACTAAGATATATGCCAAGAACTACTAATACACAAACAATGAAGTTACATTCAAAAAAATAAAAGGAAAGGGCAAAAAAAATTCTTATAAAGTGGATATATAGGGTCTCAGAATAAAATTGTGCTCCAAAGCTACTGAAGAAAAAGCAACCTTTTATAGTGGAACACTAAGAGTGAGACTGTATACCACCTCTTTAATGCACCCCTGTTTCCCAGCTGCTCAATTGCAGTGGGCATACAATCTCTGCACTGGCCATCCATGTTGTTATAGAAGCTGTACCTAAAGTGGAGCTGTCTGCTGGCGAAACTCTTGTCTGGGTGTCCATGCGAAGGCTCCTATTTATTTTATAAGTGACAGTAAAGAGACAACAGAAAAACTTTCAAACTCTGACCTCAACTAGGTCGGAACAGACTTTCCAGCAGAAAAATCCCTTAATTTTCCATTAGCAATTACTGATATTTTCTTACTTTCTGAAGTGATTTACCATAAACAAGAAACAGCAAACACCCACCTATATCGGAATCTACTGCCTTTAAAAAACATCTTGCTGCTGGACATCGTCTTGATCTGACTCGATTTTGCATACCTTGAAGAAAAAGAGCAGAGGTTGTCAGATTTTCATGGGCATGATACTCAATAACGAACAAGGCAAACTACAAGCTTTGTTATTTTTATACCATAAAGTAATATTCAAAAATTGACCTTTCCAACTTTTTTTAAAGGCCTTAATGAAAACGAGAATATTGAAGCACACACAAAGGAATTCAGATGACACAGAATGACTGAACACCAAAAAAGGCATTACCTGGCCAGGAAAATAAGAAAATTAAATGCAGACACTTTCTGCATCTCTCTGGATTTTTATTCACAGGAAGAAAGACTGTGGTACACCAAAAACCCCTAAGGCATGTCTTGTATCACCACCTTGTTTGTGGGAATATATGACTATTTCTGCTCTCCTGCTAGGAAAACAAAGAAATATTAGAGACGACTACTCTTCTCCCAAAGTACTTGTATTACCAATGTCTCTGTTCAGTCAACTTCTTAGTAGCCTAGATCATATCCTACTGCTTCTCTCCAATCACTAAGTACCCAACAACTTTTGATCGCAAAGATCATGGAAGAATACCTCAAGCACGCCATTTCCTTGATGTTCTCTGCCTGAAAAATGGCAAACTGATTTTGTACTGAGTGTCTCATTCCCAGATCCTAGTAAACAATCTTCTGTGATTTATATTTATTGGAACATATTCACAACAGTGAACCTTGGACCTGGATCAAGATGGACAAAAGCTCTGTTTTTCAAGATATGTCATGCTATTGTGACCTTATCCTAAATTCCAAGTCTCAAACTCTTCTAATCTGGTGAGAGGACCAAATTTAATTAGGACCAACTGTCATTATAATGAATTACTTATACAGTCTCACTGTGTCTGCTCTAATCTTATCAAAACACCTTGTTAGTGTCATACAGAACATAAACAAATGGGATTTATCTAATGCTGTTACATAACTAATAGTCCATAATGCACGACTATATTTCTCTGAAATGTGTGAAAAATCTTGTCATTTCAAAACCACTATATTGAGCCTTTATTTATAGATTGTTTTAGCTCCAGTTTCATGTTTGCAGGATTGTTGTTATATTTCTGTACTCCACTCACTATTACTCCAGTTATTATTTTCCAATTTGTACTCCAGGTTCCTCTCCATTTAATATTATTACCAATCCTCATTTTATTAAAGATGTCCTTTTGAAAGACCCACCAAAATTTAAACAGGTGAGCATAATTTTAACCAATAGTGCTAAAGAAATAACTCCACTCCCTGAAAACATTTGGAAAGTAGAAAAACAGATGAGAGAAGTAGTCCTGTACACACCAAGGTCAGAGAAGAATGAGGGGGAGAAGGTGCTCCAGATGTTGAAGTAGTGTCTACCCTGAAGCCAATGTAGAAAACCATAGCAAAGTAGGCTGTCCCATGCAGTCCATTACAGAGCAGATATCACACTGCAGACTGTGGAGGACCCTGTATTACAGCAGGTTCACATGCTCTGAGGGAAGCTGCAGCTTGTGGAGAGCCCACACAGCACTGGCTCCTGGCAGGAGTTGTGGCCCATGAAGAGGAGCACATGATGCTGCTGGTTTATTCTGAAAGACTGCAAGCCCATGGGAAGGACCCATACTTGAGCAGTTCATGAAGGAGACTGGAGCTGGGGAAAAGTGTGAGAAGGAAGGAACAGCAGAGAGAAACTGCAACTCCCATTCCCCATCTCCCTAAGCTGCTCGTGGCATGGAGGACATAGAGGAGTCAGAAATGAAGGAGTAAAGTTGAGCTTGGAAAGAAACAGGCAAGGAGTGTTTTTAGTTTTATCTTCACTGACAATTTGAAATAGAGTGAGAAGGCAAGAAACAAATAAATTAAACTTCCCTGAGTCAAGTCCGTGACAGCAAATGATAAGCAATCTTTCTGTCTTTATCCTAACCTATGAGTTTATTTTATCTTATTTTCTCCCCTTGATCTGTTGAGGAAGGGGAGTGAGAGAGCAGCTGGGTAGGCATCTGGCACCTAGTCAAGATCAAACTCCCTACAGCCATGTATTTGTGACCAAAATCCAAACAGTTAATATTATGAGCATTGAACAACAGGAGCAGAGAGATGATTTTCCTATGAGTCTCCCTCAGAAATCTTTACCTTGAGCACTAATTTCTCTCCTTAGGGTAGGAATTGTTTCTTCTTCCTTATTTATTTCTAGTAAAGTAAAATAAAACCACTCAAACACCATGCACTATTTTCCTACTTGTCTATTTGCAATGGAAAACAGTTCCTGATAAACTTTATATTAGTCTTCCATATAGACTCTATATAGACTTTATTTAGTCTCAAACACAGTAGATGTTAACATAGAGAATTAACAGTTGTGTTGTGGCAGCTCATACTTCTTGTTGAAACAAAAGAGGGACAGAATCTTTTCCAACTTAAAGCAAGTAATTAAAATCCAGATAGGAAGACACATTCCTCCTATTTAGTTATTATTTACCCTTACAAGAGCCCCTGGTGTTGTTATGTGCCAACACAGAAAGAGTATTTTTTATAAATTATGCAGGAGTCTGTAAGGAGAAACTAATCAGCAAGAAAAAAGATACATGCCTAAAGGGAAGCATCAATAAACAGACTTAACAAAGTCAATGGAGGAGAGAAAGAATGTATAAGAGCTTTTTAATGAGGAATTTTTATCAGGTTTTCTTTTAAGGAATAGGGAGGTAGATATTCTCTTTTACTTGTCAATTTACATGTTTGGTGTTTTTTTTTAAGAAGATTGCTGGTATCTTTCAAAATGTATCTAAACACATGTTTGTTTTTTTTTTAAATCATAGCAGAGAATTGTTTACTTTTCAATCAACTCTTACTAAACATTGGATTTCAAATGTAAGAACAATTATTGGTAGTAGAGCTCAGAGAATCAAGCATAACCAATTGCTTCCTCCATTCTCAAGATATTTAACAAAGGTGCAATAATGTGCAGTATTGAGTCCATCCAAGGTGTGCTGGAGAAAGTATACTTACCACCCAAACCCTCCTGACTCATTTAGATGCTAAAACATTTTTAATAATGACTTGAAATGAAATAACATTCCTCATTAACTTGCACATTTTCTGTTCACATTTTGCATTCCCTTCATGAAATGGAACATTTCACATTGAACAATCTTCTACTCAGATGCACTTTTTTACTTTTAGTATAGATAATTACTTCAGGTTTACATACTTGTAAAAAGCCTGGTTTTCCACCCCACATTTCCACAGATGCTTGCAAGCTGCTGGTGTAGAGGTATGGAATGACAGCATAGCTTTTTTCTAAGTGCAAGGAAAAGACAGCAAATGAAAGTAGTGAAAATGCTGAATTCTTAAAGATTGAAGTAGCTGTACCTGACAGCATTACCATTAACAACACACACTGAAGACCAGGTTTTCCTGTATAGTTCAAACTGGTTCACCCAGAGATGTACAAGTGTGATACTTAAACAGCCCAGGCAATTTTTTGAGAAATAAAAGAAGATGCTTGGAGGGGGTATGGAAGATCATTCATACAAGTGGCTTGTAGAATAACTGTATTCAGGTCAAAATCAAAGGAGGAAAGTCTCTGTGTTCACTAATCTACATTGCAGAGTTGTTGCACCACTTACTATCCACCTCTCCCTATTCCCTACCACTTGATGTCCTACCATCAAAATCTCCTTGTAACCACACAAACAGTCCCTGATACCTCTGACATTATTTCTTTCCTTCATTTTTTTTCCTTACCTGCATTCAAAACCTTAATCTTAGACTTAATCTTTACCTCTGATGTAGGGAAAGAACAGATTATAGCATGCTGTAGGCAAAAATCTCTGTGCTTTCAACAACAGGAGTCCAATGACAGGACTCCTAACTACCTGGGGCAGACTATAGCCTACTCAGCTGACCAAGATTTGAGGACATGATTGTGGTTATCCAAAAATACCTCACACTGATTCACATATCAATGTTCACTTGAATTTGTATCATATGCAAACATCTTCTACACTTCAAAGTGGGTGAGTACAGCTTTAGCACTTTAAAACCAATTAAAACTTGGCTCCTAAGATGACCAAAACCATGAACAATCAACACAGCACAGCATGAATGTTAAGTAAGAAATGTCTCAACTCTGCAAATTAGATACTTCTTCAACAACAGCAATATTGACGTTCACTCATATTCTATATTTTAGTTACAACATGAAGTACAATTACCAATTTTTCAGAAGTTGGTTAGTTAAAATTTTTTGTTATGTCTTAGTGGATCTTAATTAAATACAGAAGTTCTCTAAAAATATTGAACCTAACCTCTTTCTGAGCTCCAAACACATAAAAAATCTTCCCTTCAAATTTCAGTTTATAGACATCACACCTAGAAAGAGAAAAAAAAAATTAAGAGCAAGGAAAATACATAGATCTACAAATAACAAATACAACTTGCATGTAAGTTTCCCTGATTGCCAAAGTCAAGCAGGTTGTCAAATGACAAAGGGCCTCTACAGGAGTCTTACAACCTTTAGCATAAAAGTATTTAGTATTTTAATTTTCTTTAGACAACATAAGCCCAGAGTATTTCTTTTACCTCCCTATGCACCTCCAAAGAATTAACTTTGGCTCCTAGAAAGTGAAGAGGAAATTAAAGGTAAGCAAAAACTTATGTTTATACTTTATTTATGACACAGTTTGAAAATCCTCTTAAAATCTTAAACTCTTCATTGTAACTAAATTGAGGGAAAGATAATACTCTTTTCTCTATACTTAATTATCTGAGGTTTCATATCACACATCTTAGTAACTGACTACTGCCTACAGAACACAACAGGAAGAAAAAGAAAACGTTTGACAGAACTTATTACAGGGGCCTTAGGGGTTGCAAACCTACATTAAAATTTAATTTAACCTAAGTTGAAGGCTCAGTCTACATATGGAAGAGCAGTGCACCACAAAAAGGCAATGCAATGACTGTGCTTAAATTGTGATTGAAATTTCATCATTGCCAGAGCTAAAATGGGAGAGACTAGGATTTTTTTTCATAAACTTCTCTAAAGGTTTTGGATGTCAGATGTTTGAAATGGGAATAATTCTGTAGGCAAGGACAGTGTTATCCCTGAAACATTATAGCAAATGTTTTGCTTTAACATACACAATAACAAAAATCATTCCAGCTGATAAACCATTTGAATTGAAAAGAAAATCTCAATATGAATTTCAATTTTTACAGTGTGATGCAAACTTAAATGAACACTAGTTAAAGCTACTAGCCCTCACTTCTAGGCCTCTGAAACAGAAGGAGCAGTACATGATGTTCAGATAAATCTCACCAAATCAACCTTCCAAACTAGTGTAACACTAAGGCTTTTTCTCTATCACTATTTCAATTTGTATCTGGTTCATATGTCAATGAACTAAAGAGATACATCTAGATCACCAAAAGGACACGTCATCCTTAACTAACCTGAAAAACTAAGTGCTGTGAAATAAATTTCCACAGTGTGGTGGACAAATGCTTGGTAAGTGCTATTCTCTCCCCTGTGCACCATAGACTGGCATTACAGTTATATCATCCTTATTCCAAAAGCACAAACCACTGAAGTACTGTGTCCAGGGCTACCTGTAATTAACCTTAGGGAAACTACACCATAAATCCAGGATCACAAATGAATGGCATTTGACAGGTACATACCCAGAGCTCCACAGGAAACTGAATTATATACACAGAACTACACTGACTTTATATTTCTTAGGATTTCAGATTATTCAACTATCGTGGAGGTTTCTACAGGTATGTGGTAAAGAGCCCAGCTATACCATAAAAAACACCTCACCATGTTTTCACCTTCTGCCCATCTTAGTACCACATGACAGGCTAGTACCATATGACAGGCTGAAAGCTCTGAGATGGAACAGCCACACCTAAGCAACTGCTGTTGGCATCCGTGTAGCAGCAAGGCTAAAAAGAGATTTATCAACATCTAAGTATGACTGTTCACATCACCTGTAGGAGCTCAGTTTTACCTCTCCCTCAAATGTGGCTGGCTGATCCTAATCAATTAAGTCAAATGTTTTACAGGAGCACAAAAGTTCTTTTATAGTTTTGAAATTGATGTTAAGTAAAAGAGGAAATAGCAATATTTTTAGAAGAGTCAAATAAAGATTAAGGTGACCTCTTGTAAACTATTCCAGACATCTCTTTCAACGACCCTCACTGGTGATTGACAGCATAGCTGAAAAACCAACCTGCTCAATTTTAGCATTCATGCATTATTTTCACTAATGCACCCTTTGGAATAATTTTCACTGGAGGATGAACGAGGCCAAAGTTGTTGTTGTTATTATAATTATTGTTATCTAAAATCCTTTAAAACAGAAACATGATGAGACAAAAGAATGAATATTCACATGGTTGACCTTAAAGACAACAAATGAAGGTGAACATAGTAGGAAGAAGACACACTTAGACACACTTACTTCATATGCTTACCATTTTAATAAATGAATTCTTTTATTCCCCTGGAAAACGACAAATCCGGCAGCTGTGAATCCTAGAAATGTAGTTTTACCAAATGAGTCCTTGAAAGAGAAAAAGAAACATAATTTTCTCTTCATCTAGTGAGGTATTTCTGATTAATAACATAAATTGTTATTCCACTTGTGAGTACCTCTGTTTTGTTTTCCTTTTCAAAATAAATTTTGCTTTCAAATGTGCATTTCTAAAGAAAAAGGACTGCTCTTGGCAATACAGACCTCATTTATATCTAGGCATTTAAGTGAGAAACAGCATCTTGTATTTTGTTTCCATTTACCTGCAGCTGATGACAACAGCAACTCCTTGGGTATAGTTACTAATTTTGCTGAAAAGACACTTCTGTGTATGTCCCATTCTTAACATGCTGACTAACTACAAACCAAAGATTTGTATCTGTTTGAACATTGATATTTTTTAAGATTTCACAATACATTGTTGCTCTGCAAGGTGTTGTTTTGGAAGTACTGCCAACAGACAGCATTTACTACTATAAACTTCTGGTTTGTACTCAAGTAGTCTTGAGAACCAACCAGAAGATATGGTGGTACTTGCCTTTGAAATAGAAAGGACCATTTAAAAAAAAAAAATAATAACTCTGCACTAAAAGTTCTGGGTCATCATTTTTGATTAATGATTCAGTTGAGTTTTGCATCAGTTGGATTTCCTGTCCGTTCCCAAATTCCATGCCCATATCTTGCTAAAGCTAGTCAGCTTTACTGTGTCTTATGTTTCATCCATAAAATGAAGGGGAACACAAATAGGGATGGTTCTGCAGTAGCAACCACAGTACTGGAAGTAGATAACATAAAGAGGCAGCGAAGAACCTTGTTTTGCACTTTGCTGCCAGAGGACAGACAAATGTTCCCTAAGCATGGATCACAAACTTCGGATTGCCCCAATACTAAAAGCCCTGCCACACAGGTAAGGAGGAAATTCTGAGCCAGTCTCCTAAGTCTCTGGGATGCCCTGTGGGGGGTTAATTCATCAGGTCTGTGGACCCCCTAGTGTTTGAGGAATTGATACGGAGCAGGTCAGAGTGTATTCTTGAATGAAGGCAGTTTCCAATGTGCCCCTAAAGGGGAAGAAACCACCTGCAGAATGCAGGAGACCTTTGACCAGTAGAATTCTTCCATGTATGTTTGGCTCAGCTGACTGACCAATCGTGGGATGAAACGGTGCAGGAGAAAGTAAAGTTGTAACTAAGAATAAAGTCCTTTTCTCCTCGGTGGAAGTTTTCTGATCTGTTGCCTGAGTCGCCTCTGCCTCCTCGACCACTGCTAAATTACCTTACTTTAAGAAAGGGCGACCCACACAATGCCCTTTGAAAACTTCCAGTATAGTTTCAAACTGAAGTTTACTGTGACACTGACTTCACTGAGCTCTGAACCAGCCCCTGTCTTTCACACAGAAGCACCACTCCTGATAAAGCATATATGAAATCTTATGCAGCTTTACATTAGAGATGACTGCTTAAGGGTGCTCACCACGAGAACAGCTAACTGAACAGTACTGCTGTTCCAGCAGATGAGATAGTACACAAGCCAAAGCAAAAGCAGCAGTTAAAACACAAAGCAAGTAATACAAAAAATAAACACTGCAGATTATGCAGATACACTCAATTAAAAATGCAGATATAAGTGATAATCATAACTGTTAATTAAAATCACCTTCTTATAGAGGATCACAAAATAGCAAAGTTGGGAGTGGGAACAGGAAGTACATTCTCCCCTCTGTACATTTGCTTTGTTGTTCTTAAGATTTTCATATTTTGATGGTGTTTGAAAAACTGATCTGCCAAGGACTATCAATTTGTTGCATCTTCTGGACAGAATAAGGCTGGATCCTGAAAATCTTGGCAAACAAAAAAGAATTTCACACCTGGAGTGCTTAAGAGAAACCTTTGCAATAAATGCAAAGAAATTACAAAGTATAATCAAAGCCTATGTCATGACACTCCACTAGATTCTCCCATGATGTTCTACTTCCTCTGGAGAGACCTTTCCTTTGATTGATGCAGCAATGTCAAGCAGTCAGTGTTCTTCCAAGGATTAAGTATAATATATAGTTCCAGAGCAGGTTCTTTTATCAATTACTCACTATTTGTGCCGGGATAAAAAACAGAGCAAAATCAACTCCATTAACGGCTTTTAACTAAATATTAGTAAAAATAACATCTTATTGAATGTTAATAAAAAGACTTTTACCTTGCATGGATGAGGATCAACACCGTAAGTTTCCAAAGAATATGCTTTCAGGAGCAAGTTAAATTCAGCAATTGCTGGGCTCTGACCTCTGAAATTACAATAGAAACAGAATTTTGACATAAAAAAAAAAAAAAACAAAATAAGAGCAAAATACTTTTTGACTGCAGAGTTTAAATTCCTAAAAACAGAGGAAAGTTCTTACTGATGTTCAAACTATTTCAACCAAGTTTTGTTTATAATGAAAAGATATAAAACTTTTCGTATGATTTCTTCTGCTGAACTGGACAGTGCCTGATGTTTTCAGGTAAATCCTGATGTTTTTTCTCAATCCTGAGACAACAACAATTAACAGAATTATTCAATATCCTGCAAGTATTTCTTGTCTTTTGATATACACACACATCATCCTGAATGTGATCTTTTTTCTCTTGCTCCCCAATTCATTTAAAAGGATTGTGCAGATTAATGAACATCCCTTCCAGCACAAATCACACAGTGATCATATTACACTGTCTACTCAGATATGTGCCTAATTATAGCAGTGCCTGTTACCAACATTATAGTTCAGAATCTGTCAGCATTTCCATTTATACACTCCTGTTTTTAGGGGGCTATGATCAACAATGAATATACACCAAAGCCTGTAACATGACACGCAAGACTTGAGAATTAGAATAAGTTTTATTATTTGATTTTTGCTAACTCCTGACTTTACAGGAAGCTCTACCACAGACTTACAATGCCTGTTTGAAAGTTAACTGTTTCAAGTATTATTTCATTTATGTATCTGCATGACTAGACTACATGATTCTGAGACATAAAATGGTTTTATGACAAAGAACACTGCCAAAAAGCCTTTAGAAAACCAGGCCTCATAAATCTCATGCAAAGTATAAAAAAAGGGGGGAAAAAAAGCCATAAACACATTTTCAGGGAACATAGCAATAGTCATACTTCATTTTACACCTGCATTTTGGAGTCCAGCCATCGTGATCCATGGCACATGGGAATTGACCTTTAAAATTGCACTGTATGTTGGTGTAGCATAATTTCCCTGTAAGTCTGTTATCCCCCAGTAGCTAGAAACCAATAAGCATTGACACACGATATTTAGTATCTGGCCCAAAATTCAGTTTAACAATTAAGACAACATCTAGCATGCTTGTGGATATCAAACCTTCTTTTGAACCTAGGAAGATGATGCACTGTGGCAATGTAATTATCAACAACCTTTCCTGTTACAAAGTTTTAACTGTTGCTCTTTTTAACCATTCATCATCTCCCAGTTAATGCCATGACTTCTTGGGCTTCTTCTAGATTTATTTTGGACCTCTCTCAATATTACACAACCTTCATTTTATTTCAGACCTTTTCTGTAGATATTCTGCATTTTAACAAAAAACAAACCAACCACTCCCTCACCCCCGCCCAAGATACTAGAGAAGTGGCCTTCTTTCTGCCTTCTTCTTTGGTCTCTTTCTGACCTCTTTCCAGTGGAGAAAAATATGTATCAAATGGAACATCAAGAATTACGAATGTGTATTTACATAGCTAAATACTTAACAGAAAAGCAGCATGAAAGCAGCAAGCAAAATGAAAATGCCTATTTTTCCCACTCAACTTGCTGGTTGCTCTACTAAAATTTTTCTCCATTTTAAATATTAATAAATCACAAATTTATGTTTCCTCACAATTCTAAGACCGCAGATTACCCTTAAAAATGCCACAAGTTTGTTTCCTGTACCACGCAACTGCACATGAGAGAAGTAATTAACTAGTTAGACCTAAATAACTTAGAATACTTATGCTGCATAGTGAAAAGCCAAACAAATAGATGGCTTGAATGCTTACTGGATACTGGGCCTTATAAAAATATAATATAAAATGTATCTTTTAATTCACTGACCTCTGCTAGTATAAAACAAAGTAGTCAATCTTCTGGTTTCAAGGGACCAAAAGTGACAAGTAATTAGAAACAATGTGATTTGGGGGTCTGGCATGTTCAAATGGGGGAAAAATATTAACCTGCTGTTACTATTAAAAGAGATATTAGAAATAAAAATTAGTGAGCTCTCCTCACCTACAGCTTCTGAAACTATTCTGGTTTTGTGCACATCAAGTGGAACAAGCTGTGGCACTTGCCAAACAAACAAAAAAAATAGAAGACATGGGCAAATTTGATCTCATCAGATTACAGGCTAATCAAACGGCTTCAGTGCAAAGCCTTAAAAGAACATCACAAAGCACAAAAGTCAAGGGCAATATCAAATGAAAAAAATCTTCATTCATCTCTTATCAAAGGATTAATATTTAATTCTTGATAATACGCTTTTCATCTGTAACTTAGTAATTAATTTTTTCTTACTAAATAAAAATATAACTGTAGCAAATTGTATCAGCAAATTCAACATTTTTAATCAAACATTGATCTAGCATTAGATATACCTTTGATTTGCTTTGTTAGAAAGCCTTTAAGCTTTCTACATACAACAAACACCCTTACAGAAGAACTTACAGAGTTTTCTCATTTATGCATTTCAACTATTGCCTTTTACAGTGGAAAACTAGGAAATATTTAGGCAATGCATCTTTGCTGTTTTGTGACTCAACTTTCAGGAAAGTCATGTCTCTCTGTTCATGGATTTACTTCTCTTGACCTCAATTTTCAGTATATATTCAGCATTAAGTGGAAGGTATATTACCTTTCTATATGATGCAGCCACTACAGTACCTGGCTGCAGCATGGCAAAGTTTTTTAACAGGACCAGTAAAAGAAACCATTATTGAGAAAAATTTATGTATACCATATAGACATTAAAAAGTGGATTACTTGTGAAATTAGAGCTCCACAGTTATTGTATAAAAAAATAATGATTCAATCTAGGAATCAATCAATCTGAAAGTTCCTAATAAAATTGAATAAAACAAATAGAAGAGTGAGAAGTCTGCAACATATTCTGCTTTTAAATTTAGCCCTATGAGAAGTATGAACTAGAGGATGTAAAAGCTCTGTTTATTCCTCACAGGGTTCCCAACTCTAAAGTATTTCAAAGGCGAAGAAGCTCAACAGGGAATACTTACAGGGTGTGTCACAGAAATGGTCTACTTGTTTTGTTCACTGCCAATACCAATTCACTCCAGAATTTTTTCCCCTTCATACCTTTATTTTGAAGTATGTATCTGTTGCATACTGAAGTCTTGAAACACAGTGAAAGTTAAGGATGAGATAGCAAAGGATTGAGTGTTAAATCCTTTTAACAAGGAAGACCATGCAGCAATAACAGCAAAGAAAAAACATTTTCAGTGCTATTCTCAAGTTTCCTGATTTCTGAATGACATCATTGAAGTAACTTCATTTGTCTTCTCTGATTCTTTTACTGATTCGTAAAGTGCTGTGAGGTACTACTATTAACATATTAGTAATAATAACAATTATTGTCAACCCATTTGCTTCATCTCTATGTCAAGCAAAGGAACTTGCTGCAGAATACAATAGCAATATTAGTAGACTATATCCAGGGTATGTTTAATTTCTGGGGATTTATAGTTTGTAAGGCGTTTCAATGTAATTCATTGAAAGAATAAGTAAATATGTACGTACATATTGATCTAGCCTCTAGAAACATTACATATTCACCCCATGCAAAATAGGTAAACCAACCATAATGCTTTAAATAACATAGATTCAATTTGCATCAACGACTCTTTGCCCTGCCCTCCAACTGTGAATGCATTTCAGTGCAGTGGGAGGAGATACCACAGTGACAATTTCAAGATGGGTGTTCATCCATTAAATATACTCTTTGTTATATCCCATATCTTGTACAGGACACCCCTGAGCAGAATAGGGTTGCCTGGGTGTACTTTTAACCTAAAATGAATTCAGAACTCTGCATAAAGAACCAGTGCATGTAGCTATACTGTACACTGATCACAGATATGCCTAAATGAGTTTTTGCTGTTCATTCACATGAATGAGACTTTGCTGGTTTTTTTAATTTGTATTTTTTTACATGTGGTTGAGACTCCAATTATTATATAATTATAGCACTAGAGGTCTTGGGCAGCTTCTACTTTAAGCTCAGAAGCTTTCGGCAGATTTTGGAGATGTTTTTAAATTAAGCATGTTTGCTATTGATTTTATACATGATAATGGTGCTAAGGAAGACTATATGGTATTGAAACAAAACCGCTATGATTAATAGTTGTAGTGGAAACAATAGCACAACAGTGGTGATAATTTCAAAGAGAAGTATTAAATGAAGACACTGATAAATGAAATTGGATTGTAGGGTGTGACTTAGTTCATCAGAATAGCAAGGCCAGGCTCAGCACATTGCCCAGGCAGCAGTGCATCTCCTCGAGAACTGCCTGGCCTGGCACCAAGGGAAGGAAAGCCTTTAAATGGGTCTGCATATGGAAAGAAACTTTTTCATCTAGCAAGTAAACGAATTGCTGAAATGTTGCTGGAACACACTAAACTTAGAAAGCTGCAAAATGCTTACATATCAAATAGAACTTTTACTGCAAATTTTTTTTTTCTCTCAGGCAGGTAGAATCCAAGTAAAACCCAAATAATCACTCTAAAACAATAACCAAACTCTTTCACTGAGTTTATTAAATGCTTATGGGTTTAATTTTACACCATACATGCTGTAATGATACATGCCTCTTGCATTACTCCTTCTACCAGAACATTTCAAATTACTTGTGTGCTTTCAGAGATCAAACTGAGATGGTATCTCTGAGGTCTATGTTCAGATATTTGTATTCCAACTTACTTTATAAACTTCTGCAGTGACACAGACAGCTTTAAGCCTATTCAAAGACAGAATACCTTTACACAACAGATGCAGTTTTAATTTACCTATTATTAATTTAGAATCTATTCCCATGATCCAGAGAAATGTAGTAAGGTTTTTGTTTTTATCATAACAGATTAGTATTTCTGGTCCAGACATATCTAGCCTGTAAAGCCTTGCTCAAACAAAGAAGAGGGAAGGAAGGGAGAGAGGGCAGAGGAAGTAAGTCCTTTCAGGTGATAAAGGACATCTAAAGACAACAGCATGCCAAGCGTGCAGAACCTGAATCCAAACCGCATCATGAGAAAGGCAACATGATTATGACCATTCTTCCTAGGGGAAAAAAAAGTTTAAAAACAAAACAAAACAAAACAAAACAAAACAAAAGCACATTCACACACACAGAAAATAAATCTTTTCTAAAGCTAAAAAGTTATCAGTGTTGCCAAAAATATTGCTGCCTTTCTCAATTCTAATAGATTATCCTTTCTACTGAACAGTTCTATTCAGAGAAAAATTCCATGTATTAATGTATCTTTTCAGTTTTTCACAGGAGGAAGATAAAGACATCTCTTTGGCCTGTGAAGTTGTCTTCTCTAGATGACCACTGCAACTACATCTTCCATTGAATTCTTGCTCAGGTAAAACTTTCTCACCATAAAGCTTCTGGAAATACTCTCTCTGCCATGCAAACACCAATCCAACAAAATGACACCTCACTTACTATTTTCTAGTTAGTGCATCCAGAATTACAAGAATCAGTCCTTGATGTGAATTAGTTTTAAGCACACTTCTGTCAGAAAAAGTGTAGTTCAGAAGAACAAAGCCTTGAGGAAAGCAGCACACACAGAATTCTTCAGGAAAGGGACTAGGTGACTACATTCCAAATATCTCTAATTTGTCTAAATTACAACTGATACAAACTATGGAGTGAAAGAAAGAAAACACCAGGAAAACACAGCAGAATAGACACAAATAACTTATTCACCTATTACAGCACATACAATGGCATTTTAATATCAGATTGCCAATTTAGAGAGAAGAATTTGCAGTTCTATGTGCCAGTGTATAGCCTGACAGATAAATCTAAACCACTGGGAGACTGTAAGTGAGGCAGTATGGGCTCTCAAATCTGAAATGAAGAGAGCTTTCAGTGCAGATGGGGCTGCAAACTGAGGTCCTGAGCAGCTGTGTCATCACTGTCTGCCTGAAATCTCCCACTAAGTGCCATTGGCCCCTTCAGATCTCCAAGGCCCTCAGCATACTTTGTATACCTAGGAACTACAAAGAGTTTGGCTCCTTAGACCTGGAACTCAGCGATCCCTGCAGCAGCCCCAGTCCTGCTCCTTTCCAGATGTCCCACTCACCTCCATGTAAACCTCAACAGATTCTCAATCCCCAGCAAAGTGGCTTCTGCTTCCTGTAAAATGACTTGCAAATTTCGGAGCATAGTGTATGTCCTTCCAATTCGAGTCCCTTCACATATATATTATGAGGCTGTTAAATATCGTTGTGATTAGCGTAGCACAGGAAGCTAAATATAAAGCACAGGGAAGTGTGCTGCCAGCATTAAATGCATAAAACTAGGTAGTATGTAGTTTTAATTACAGGAAACACTTAAATGGAATACAAAATTCACATTATTCGGAACTTGCCAAATGTGAATTTAGTTTTAGCACTTTTTAATGTATTCAACAGCATGCAAGAAGTTGCTTTAATGTTGACTGAAATGATATTAACACTCACACAGAGAAGCATGTTCTAGCAATTGTTGCCAAGTCTTTCAGGACGGCCTCCCAGACTGCACTTGATAGTAACATTTGGAGTTATGCCTGCCAGTGGCTCCACTGACAGCTCCAAGCCTGCACGACAGCCAAGTCAGTGGAGACCAGGATATCCTGTACTCCTGCTGGCACCAGAGTCAGAGCACACATGGTAGCTGATGGTATGGTGAAGGGAACACAGTAAGAGTCAAAGCAGCAGAGAAAAGTTAAAAGTGCTTATATCCTCACTAAGACATTAAAACGTAGATGATGCAGCAAAAGATAAAGTTGTTACATGCCTTTCAAATCAAATTTGAACAACACTTCTCATTTAGCTTGGATTAAAATGAAGCATTAATTTCCCACTCTGGTTTTCAAGAAAATACTCCTTCTGTCTTAAGATTTTAAAATCCAGTGATGTTCTCACAGCCACAAAGGACAGGGTCACTTACATAACTCAAAAAAAAAAAAAAAAAAAAAGGCCACTAAATGACACCCAGTGAGCCAGTAGGTCACTGGAAGCTATCATAGTGTCCTATTGCTGCTTCCCAGACACTCCCCTCATGATATTCATGTTCCTTTCTAAGGGAGAATTATTTCATCATGCTGTAGGGCAGAAGAAAAGATGTGAGCAGTGAACAGGCCTTAAGTATGCTGAGATAGGATCCAGTGAAGAATTAGCCTCTTCCAAGCCACAGGGCTTTGGTTATATGGGAACCTGCTGCAGAGGAGAGATGTCATGATCTTTTTGTTTACACATGTGAAGAAAACAAAGAATCAGACTCACTTACAGGAACTATTTGGAAGGTAACCAAATAACAGCTGGAATAGAAGGACTCTTAGTCTCATCTGTTCTCCTCAGCTAACAGGTCACTCGAGTATCTTGTTAAAAAAAAGGCCAGGGGAACCTCTTGAAGCACTTTTAGAAATACTCCCTGAGCAGCATGATATTAATTTTTATCAGAAGACTGAATTTCTAGATCCCATGAAAGAGATGTGCTAATCATCACCACATAGAAGACTCTAAACCCAGTGTTTTTTCTAATATTTTTTTCCAGCTAGATACGTAAATCCGATAATACAACAGTGGACCTCTCTATATATAGTTCATTATGTGGTAGACATGTTTTATTAATTTGTACTCCTAGAATAGATATCCATGGAATTAAATATCCAGAAAAAGAGAAAGCTTCTATGTGACTAGTAAGTGTCTGATGTAAAAAACCTAAGAGGATAATCAATTTTAGGAAGACAGAGTTACAGTGGGAAATTGCCAAATAGTAGCTATTCAGACAGCTCTGAAACTGTCCCTTGTTCTCTGAAATCTGACAAACAGATAAGGCATACCAGATGCTGACATAAGCAAAAAAAATAGAAAATAAAGATAACAGTTCCTAAGAGCTGCAAAGAGCTACAAGCCACTGAGCCTAAAATTCATAACATACAAATTGGTAAAATAGAGAATAGAAAGAGAATTAAGGAACATATTTATATAATTGGGATATATGAGGAGAGATCTACTCTGAATTATGGTTATACTCCAAATACTTCCTGGTATTCTTTGTAAGAATCAGCAGATCCCCAAGCAAAAGAAGTCAGCCTGATACAATCTGATTTCCAAAAGGCAATAATTAACAGTGTACCTCCCCAAGACCGCTGAAGAAATTCAGAGGACATCCTCACATGCTGAGAAACTATTGCTGGGAGGAATTCAGGAGAATCCTAGAGGGACCTGCGCAAAAGCTTGTAACATTTACTCTCATGGGATCAGGTAGATTACAAAAATGAGCCAAAATATGCCTCTGGTCATTCATAACAAAGGAACTAGCTAATTAAATTCACAATGGATGGGCAGAATTACACACAAACAAACAAACAAAACAACAAAAAAACCCCACTAAACCAAACGAACCAAAATCAAAACAAAACAACAAACAAATAACACAGAAAAATACATCACTCCCAGCATTATGGAATATAAAGACCACTTGCCTACCATCCTTCTTTCCCTTCTCCTAACTTGAAATAAAGGACTAGCCTGTTCTTTAAAGACTAAATTTATCGAAGTCTTTTCAATTGCACCTTGGCTTAACTGATGAAAGATCTTGTTTTACAAATGTTGAATTTATCCTTTGGAAATCTGCAGACACCACATGGAACAATAGTAGAAGAAAGTCTGTCTCCTTTTCAAAAAGGCTGTTTCTATGGGTCTGTATACAGTGCAGGCTGGAAACAAAAAATGTTAGATACATTTAAAATATTGTTTCACTGAAAGAAATACAAAGAAAATATATAGGTTTCAGAAAAGAAAAAAGAGAAAACACATTACTACTGGCAAGCTTATTGTCATGAATGTTGTACTTCACTTGAAAAATATATTTGATAGGATCCTGAAAAAAAAAAAAGTATTTTAAGTTCTAACTCCTCTGAAAAGGAATTTTGCACAAGGGTTTTAAGCAAGTGCAACGGGTGTTGTAATATTTCAATAAAAACTATCCTACTTTATGTAATCAATTGTTCGCTTCCATTTGATTTTCTGCACATCCTATTCCTCTCCCAGTTTTCTGAGGGCTATAAACTAAGTGAAATGCTGAGGGCATCAGGCAATCTACCCTTAGAATTACTCTGCCTGTTATTCACTGACAACCCTGAAGAGGGTACAGTTGCACAACTCACTGCTACTTCTCTCCTGAAACACATTTAACTTTGAAACCAAACAATAGACTAACCTATCTTTCTCCTTTCCTGCTTTGTTATAGTATTGAAAGTTTAGGACAAAAAAAAAAAAAAAAGAGCATGCAGAGAGTTCTGGATCTCACCTCCTTAGCCTTCCAAGAACTTACTTATATACATTTCTGTCCAATTCACCACTATTTTAACAACCTACAGATAAAATAGCTTAATTACAGTTTCAATCAGGTCAATATCTATCAAGAATTTTATAATTGCACTACGAACAGAAATTTCACATCAAAAGACGTGTGATTCCTAAATGAAAGATATTATTACACTAATCAACCAGAGCAGCCCTCATGTTGTGAGATGCTCCCACTAACCAGACCTACAATTCAAGCAAATAAAGTCTAAATTACCAGCACTCATCTATCATTAATAAAGGTTAACAGGAAAAGCAAACACCCCAAGCTTAAACCACATTTTGAAATACAGCATATTAGACAGCATATTGGTAGACCTTCCATTATAATCCATGGAACAAAGCCTCCCAAGATAATACACACTATTTAGAAACAGATGAAGGTATTTCTTAGTTGTCTCTTTACTAAACAGCATTCTAAATTACCTGAATTCATTTTTATGCATTTCAGCTATTTTCTTCTCGAGCTTTTGTGACTGCTTGGGAAAAATCTTAAAGTCGCTGATGTAATTCTCTGGGTGCTCATCAGGATCATAGTCACCAAGCTCAGCTAAATACATCCAAAATACAAAACAAAACAGAAAAGTCCAATTGCAATGTTAGTTAATATGGAAAGAAGTCAGTAAATGCAGTGTAATTCAAGGTACTTCCATGCTCAGTAAACATCCAGCATCTCTCATGAAATGCTGCTTTAAAGAGTTGATAGTTAACTGAAACAACAAAATCCTTTTAACTGCCACTTCAATGAATGAGTTTCAAGTGAAGTTCATGCTTTACTAACTACTTCATTAATTAGCAATACTAAACTATTTTCTGTGGCAGAAACATGCTCTGTAAAACAAATGAATAGGCAATGTTCCCCCTTTGAGTATTTATCACTCTGGTAGCAGACAGAACTAAAAGAATGCCCTCCTCATTCTCCTCTATTTCATAGGATTTATCATCACTAGTATGGACCAACCTAATTCTGTTCTGGCAGAGAAACACAGGCCACAATGTCATGTAAGGTACCCCACAGAATTTGGTATGTCTTCTAAATTATGTGTCACTTAGGTACCCAAAAATGGCATTTTAATTTTCCAAATGAGACTATTTTATTAACGTCTAGACTCAGTTTTGGTTTGGATACAGCATCTTATAATGCATTATGAGCTTCATTCACATTGAGGCAGAATAATGGGAACTTCCACACATATGATGTCCCTAATCAGATACACAGCTGATTATTTCTCTCTATGCAATTCAAAACATATGCCTGAATTTGGCCCTACGGAAATGATGGAGAGAGAAAGGGAGAATTAAAAAAAAATAGGAAAAATAAAACATAATTTATTTCTCCTTGAATTACATCTTTTATTTTTGACACAGATCACACAGCTCTTCTTCACTATAAGAAAGGGCACTGAATGACACTTTCTCCTGCTCAGTTCAAATGGTACAGGCTACATTTACATTCAGGGTTCAGGACAGAATTTTGCTTTTTTGATATGTGGAGTCTAATATTGATACTATACTTCTTCACTTAAATGCTATGAGAATTTATTGGTTTCAATTTTATTTTAAGTTCCAGTTTGGTTTTCGTCGGCTAAGTGGCTGAATTATTTATGTTTTACAGTGACTGTCATTGCAAGGAAAGAGTACAACTAAAAAAAAGACAAGAACACAACAAAAGTTACTGCTAGCTATATTCACACAACAGTTTTGCATTGTTCTTTGTAGTGAACACACATGTGAGTGAAGTATTGAAAAAAGGCTGCTTCTTGTACTTACCTTGGACAATACAGGCACCCAAGTAGGCAGCATCAGAAAAGGAACACAACAAACGGCCATGGAAAATGTCTCTTTTCATTTGTAAATATAAGAGGTATCTGAAATACAATTAAAAAAATAGGAGACAATATGGCATCTTTTGGAACAGATTTAACATATCTGTGAAACATAGTGTGAAACCAGCTCTGCAACTATTCTGGACCTCCGTCTTTCTATTTTAAATGTCAGGAAAAAGAGGCAAAGCCGAACAACAAGATAAAATCAGATGTAATTAGATTTTTTGCAATAACAATGAAATAATGAGAACAAAAGTAACAAAAAGAGATAAGAGACATCATGAAGAGAGCTTTAAACAAAATGTATAGCTGTTATGATGCTCATTAGTAATGTGAAAAAAATTATGGTAATGTGAGCTTGTTTAAGCACCCCCATTCTCATTATATACAGATTTGCATGGAAATATGTCTCTAGCACACTGGAAAAGATTTTTTCTTTTCTTTTCTTTTTTTTTTCTCTTTTTACTTTTCTTTTTTTTTTTTTTTTTAATTTTTTTCTTTTTTCCACAAAGAATCCCAGATGAAGTTTTGAGACAGAAGCAACTCCTTGAGGCCTGCAGAGCAGTAGGCATGGAGTTCCTGCCTTAGGTCACTTTCCCATTCCTCTCCTTCTAGGAAGAACTGGGGAAAAAAAGGAAAAAAAGGCTCCATCTACCTCCTACCTCTGCCTCCTACCACAGAGCAGCTTTATTTCTAATAGCAAGTAGAGTGGCACAGCTGTGAAGTCACAACTTTCTCTTCTGCTTTCTCTCCTGGAGAGCACCTTTCCAGAGATGGACCAACTCACAGCCCAGCAACTCACTCACAGCTTCTTTCCCAGACACCTAGCTGGTTACATCCACACCATTCAGCAGCTTCACCCCTCTGGGAAAATAAACTAATTAAACATTGCTTTAACTAGACAAAGTCAATCATCTACAGGGAGCTGTCCAACCCAGTGGCTTCTGCCAACCTTCATGACATTCCTTGATACTGCCAATCCTCTCCAACATTGAGCTACACACAGTATAGCCAATAAAAACGTGTTTTATGAATAACACTGACGTCAGACATATTTTTTTCCCAAGTTGCCTGTTTCATTTGTATCATGGGCTCCTACACGAAGGGCAAGCCTGAAAGTACTATCTGAAGGGTAAGAGAAATTTTCCTCCTTGCCTTGGATTGTAACTAAATGCAATAAATGCAATACACTTATCACTGAGAAAAGCAATTGGCTCTCATTTTGAACACTGTGTTACAAGTTCTACAGGAACCTTGGACTTCAAAGCCAAAGTTGCAACACCTTTTTTCCCCTGTAATCAATCAGTGCCCAGTTAGAGCACACTAATTCAATTCCACAATTTGGTACTGCTACACTACAGGTAGATCTCAGAGGAAATACCTGCATCAGAGTGAACCCAAGGCCTCAGTTGTATGCTGCAAAAATTCTTAATCTGCAAGACAGCGTACTGGATAAGGCTCAGTATATTGATTCAGATACCACACATAATTTGGTCAATGGAGGAGTCCCTGTCCAAAAACTTTTTGGTAAGCCTTTTCAGGCTGAAAAATTGGGATGTGATTCTCCAGAGTGACCATTAGCTTGAGGCCAAACTCGGTTTGGCTTTTAAGCAGTGCCAAAGAAAAGCCAACCATGAAAGGCATCCCAAGATTTCAGAGCATGGCTTGTTAGCCTAATTGTAAGGGCAACAGATCTACTTGTGGCATTTCTAAACAAACAGTTTGTGGTTGATGAGGATCTAAGGTCCGCAATGTCAATATAACATTTCTGCATCTTTAACAGTCTCAGTTACAAGGAATAAATACAGGATTTATATTAGTTTCTTGCTTAAGCCTGTTTTCAACATGAAACTACCTTAATTTGTACAAAAAAATACCCTCCAAAGTTAGCTTTATTATAATAAAAATATATACTCTTTAAATCTAAATTGTCAATGTATATATTTTTGTCAATTACATGAAGCTAATTAAAGTGTATTATCCATTCACTCCAGCTAAATCACTGGCTGAACAAGTTTTTCAGCATGAAAAAACCCAGAATTTAAAAATCAGAACTAAAAAACTGCAGATTTCCACTGTCACAAAATTGCTGTTGGGAAGGACACTTTTTAACATCTCAGTCAGCTCCATGGACAGTGGGAGTAAGTGCATCCCCGACAAGTGTGCAGATGATTCCAAACTGTGTGGTGCAGTTGACAACGCTGAGGAAAGAGATCCTACCCACACGGAACTTGACAGGCTTAGATATGGGCTTGTGCAAACCTCATGAAGGCCAACATGGCCAAGTGCAAGATCCTGCACCTGGGCCAGGCAATCCCAAGCACAAATGCAGGCTGAGTAGAGATGGACTGAGAGCAGCCCTGAGGAGAAAGACTTAGGGCTGTTGGTGGATGAAAAGCTCAACATGACCTGACAGTGTGCACTTGCACACCAGAAGGCCAACTGTATCCTAAACTGTATCCAAAGGCCCCTGGCCAGTAGACTGAGGGAGTGACTCTACCTCTACTCTACTCTGGTGAGACCTTGCCTAGAGTACTGCATCCAGCTCTGGAGTTTCTAACATAAGGAAGATGTGGACCTGTAGGAATTAGTCCAAAGAAGAGCCACCAAGTTGATCAGACAGCTGGAGCACTTCTGTGAAGACAGGCTGAGATCCCCAAAGCAAGAAGGGCAGCCTGGAACAAGACTAAGACATTAAGGAGTTCTTTCAAATGAAGAAAATATATGGTTTTTGACTGAAAGCCATTTTTGCGAGCTTTACCAAAGGCTGGCTCAACTTCAGACATTTCCTGTAATCCTCTGTCTTGGTTTGAGGGGAAAAACCAAGATGTTTACTCACAAGAGGAGGAGGGGGCTTCCTCCTCAATAATC
>JAWWEV010000095.1:35570964-35588231 GCA_035583235.1 Hafferia zeledoni | reverse complement strand
ACTCTCTTTGTTAACTACTGGCATGGGCAGTTAATGGCAGGGGAGAGAATTCACATAATAATTCCAAACTACAACATCCTCATATAGTAATTTATGTCCCAGGTCAGCAAAGACGTATGAATGCATACCTGGCTCCTGAATTCAATGAGGTTTATGCATGTACTTAAACTTGCACACACAACAGAAATAATTTGCAAAATCAGATCTGATTTTGGTGCTTCTGGTGTCCTTTCACTATGGCTGGTTTTTTTCCAAGCCCTGGAACAACTTTATGGCAGGATTTACAGCCCTAAGTACTCAAGCTTACCAGCAAGCAAGAAAATGTATGCTTCAGTGCTTACACATTTACAAATGTCTATCATTGAAATAACATCATTTCCATCTATTATCTGTTTGCAATACAGATGACTCAACTCCAGGTCAGCCAAGCCTTTCCTGTAACTGCAGATGAAGGGTCAGCAATATTTATTCTTGTTTTTAAGCAGGCTTCATGGCCCCCACAGACCATGATGCTAACTGCTTAAGACACAATTCATTTATCTATTTTAAGACATTAAGTGAAGTAAGAAAGCTCTGCCACAGCCAAACTTTTTTTTTTTTGGCTATGTAGTGTTTTTTCTTGTGTCCAATTCACTCCATTCAGTTTATTCCCATAACAAATATTTCTCCAGAGCTGTCACAGCCTTTCCAGCTGACAGATTTGCGCACCTCTGGAGATCCAGCAATGCTTCCAAAATTATCTCAGCATGGTGTCTCACTTTGACACACTGCTCTTTCCCAGGCTACTGTGCATACACACAGGTAGGAGTGGCAGAGGGCCAATGAATGTGTTTCCAATATTCCTGGATTCGGTGTCCTTCTCTTCCAGAAGAATTTATGAGTTCTTCATGTATACTATTCTAAATACTAGCTTTGCATTCTGTCTTCTACAGAAGATATCACTGCAAGTTAAACTAAACATTAACAACTACATACTAGTATGTAATATCACAACTAAGATTGTGATATTCCCACTTCAAGAAGGACATAGAGGTGCTGGGACATGTCCAGAGAAGGGCAATGAAACCAGTGAAGGGTTTGGAGTCTTATAAAGAGTGGCCGAGGGAGCTGGGGTTGTTTAGACTGGAGAAAATGAGGCTCAGGAGTGACCTTATAATTCTTATAACTAGTTAAAAGGAGGGTGTAGCCAGGTGGGGTTCAGTCTCTTCTCCCAGTGATAGGACAAGACATAGTCTTAAGGTGCCCCAGGGGGAGTTAGGTTGGACATTAGGAAGAATTTCTTCACAAAAAGGGTGATTAGACATTGGAATGAGCTGCCCAGGGAGGTGGTGGAGGTGTCTAAGAAGGGATTGGACATGGCACTTTAAAGTAAACAATAAACACAAGCTGAGGAAAACAGACACCACACACAGACCAATGTGATCAAGTGAATGCCCACTTTATTACACACTGCACACAGTTTATATAGGGTTAAAGCTAGGTTCAATTGGCTAAATTGAACATCACACCACCTAACTGCAAATCCCCATTGGTTATAAAGCATATCTCACAAGTCTAATGTTTTGGTGAACTTATCCTAACTGTTTTCATTTACATCTCCTGTGTGCTGTGAGAAGCCTGAGGAGCTCTCATGAGAAACTTCCAGGAAGTCACTAAGAACTCCCAGGAAGAGATTTCTCCTCCACCTGTCTGCAGCAGCTGCGACTCTGTTTTTTCTTAGCTGCTTTCAGTCTCACAGGGTCTTATATATATCTGAATTGCTCACCTGTGATTTTTCTGTACCCACAGCACTTTATGCCATGTTCTAGTTGACAAGGTGGTGTTTGGTCACAGGTTGGACTCGATAATCTCAAATATTTATTCCAAATTAATTGATTCTGTGATTCTGTGATAGAAAAAATAATTACCGTCTCTAAAATATATTTATTTTCTACTTACTAATAACTGAGAAGTGTTTTGACATCTTGTGAATTAAAGAAAAACCATCACTCTATTAGCTACTGATAAACAGAGAGGTGACAGATAGATCTTGGAATCACCGTAGGCAGTCTCTGAAATCATCAACTCAGGTTGCAGCAGCAGCAAAAAACAAAGCCAAGAAAATGTTGGCCATTATCAGGAAAGAGACTGTGAAAAAGACTGAGGGACATTTTGCCACTATTTAAAGCCTTGGAGTAATCACATCTTAAATGCTTTACCAAGTCTCTGCATCTTTAGTAGGACATACTGATTAACAGAAAAGAAGAACCAAAATGAATGAGATCGATAGAGACTTCCTTTCAAGGAGACATGGTGACTAAGGGGGAATCAAGAGTGAGCCTTATCAAATTTTGAGAATAGTGGGAACAGGAAACAGAACGGCTATTCACTGAATCCTGTAGTATCAGAGCTAAGGGGAAATCCATGAACTCAGAAAATTGAATAAGGAAGATGAAAGTATGTGACATAGCAGGTAGTGAACTAACTGTCTCAGGAAGTTGTGAAGAAAAAGTATTACCAAGTCCAAAAAAAGAATTATTAGACAAAATGATGAGCAACACATCTAGAAAATAACACTAAAATGAGTAGGTACGAATGTAAGCAGTAAATTCCTAATACAGAAACTCTAAAAACCTTCTAGTGAATTTAGTAAGAAGGAGACCATCTATAAGTTTTCTTGTTTTTCTGAAAGAATATGAAAGTTTTGTTCACACCAGCATAGCTTAAACCCATCTTACCATTTGTAAAACTGATACACATGGCAATAAGCATGTCACAGTGATATCAGTACAGCAGTTGCCCTTTCAACTTATCTGATCAGTCATAAGCCAAATTCTAGCACAGAACTTAAGAACTAGTGGCATATCCAAAGCATAATCTTCATTCAAACACAAGAAAAAATAAAATTCTATTTGCCTTAAAATATCTAACAGCAAAAGTAGTAGGAACTACCTTGTTAACTTCTTTGGAAACTGCATGACTGTCTTCTGTGTTAAAAGACACCCGTAGAGAGACCACCTTCCTTGTTATATGCCTTCTGGAGAGAAATACTAACGCTAAGGACTCAAAACATAATGAAAGTACCAGCATCCATATCTCCATTCTGAAGTTATGCCCCACCTAGGTTGTCAGAATCATAGATACCTAGTATAAAAAAAATGCCAACCAATATAAAAAACACACCAAAACTATTCCCTCAGAAAGAAACAGTCCATTTTATGCTCCAGGGTGGAGGTTGGAAGCTGATTTGAATAACAGCTTTCCAGTAATTTTAAATCTCTCACTTCTCTGGTCAGTTTATGACTGCCATTTGCATCTAGCAATACATGGGTTTGTCCTCATGGCTTCAGAGCTGTACAGTGCCTGCATTACAATGCATGCATAGTCTTTCCCTGGGAAAAGTGTGTTAAATTACTATCCCAGACAGCTGCTGGCTACAGAGCAGAAAACGCTTTATTATTGCTAAATAAGAATTAATTTCACCCATAAGTAAAAACATCAAAGGAGTGGTTAGGCATAAGCACTGTGGATACTGTGTACATAAAAGCCCCACCACAGCACAATAGTCTCTGCAAGATTCCACAACTGGACTGCATCTTCTCAGTTGCTCTGCCTTCCCCTCAGAGGACCACAAGAGAATCTCTGAATGTGTAAAAGGTCTCTTGTCTCTCAGGCACAAGCTACACCAAAAAACCTATGACCCTCCAGGTAATGTTATTCCTCACCCTGAATGCTCTCTGCCAGCCTGTCAGTGCTAAGTGTTCTGACTAGCAACTATTAATTTTTAAGACCTAAGCTATCCAAACTGATTGTGACTCCAATACTATTAAAACTATAAACTAATGTGACAACTGACAACATGGCTTTGAGAAAGCTAAAAAGACAAGCAGACTTTCAGAGGCATCAAAATGTAGAGAATTATATAGAGAAACATAGAGAAAAAAAATTGATATTGCACATCTCAAGGAAAGCAGAACAGGGTAACAAGAGGCAAAGATATTCTTAAATAAGGCCCAGAATGGGGTTCATCAGCACAAGCCCAAGAACGTGTCGGCTCACCATTGGAATGATTAACATATTGCAAGACTTTCCAACTTGAAAATAAATGGTTTGATATCGAGGCATTAAAACCAACTGGTTTTAAAATGAGCTTCAACTAGCCTCCTGCTTCTGGAGGCAAAAACACCGGGCTCTTCTAGTACACAACAATATCAACTACAGCTGTTTGGGATTGGACTTGTCAAACACTGCAAGCCTGCAGATATACTGTTCTCTCTTACCCAAGTTAGCTCATTCAGGGCTCTTGAGTTTACCATGTGTACATCCCCTAAGTCTTTGACATTTTATATGGCTTCCATTTAAACACTTTTTTATCTGCTTTTCCTGTATCAAAGTACTTGTTACAGAGTTTTTGACAGACTAATGATTGAAGAACTTCTTCTTGGATTAGGAAATATGGATTAGGAAAAAAGGGCATGATGAAAGCTAGTTGAAATAATCCATATTTCATTAATTCCTCCAGTTACTCACCCATGCCCTCTTCTAGAAATGCTTTTTTACAATAATCATGGATTACTGCTGATACAGTATTATCTCTAGCATTTTAGATCATTACCCTGGGACCCCAAATGACTTTATATTCTCTCATTTTAATTATGCATACACAGTATAACATAGGGATTTGGAGATAAGAAAACATGAGGCCTTGGGATGATTTATTACATAAGAAATAACAAACATTGATTTATTTATTACCTAAACAAGAATATTGAAAATAAATAACATAGCAAAAATCTTTGGCCAAATATGACTAGTCTTTGGATCTGTTCACACTCTCTTGACTGTTCACATGCTTTTCACACACAGCACCTCAGGCTTTCCCAGCTGTTGGCCCTTGCAGGACTCTGACCTCTGAAGAACAGTGAAAAGAGTCACAGAACATAAGTATCTGTGCTTTCCAGAGTCAAGTGGGACAGTCTATCTGTATATGCTGTAGACTGAATGACTTCTGCAGTTAAAACTTCCTTCATAGCAATTTTGAATCTTTGTATGCCATGCCAGCAGAATAATCTTGACCATCATAGCGAACTCTAGAATATCCCTTTTTCTGCACATGGTTCCAGGAACATAGCAAAAGAAAACCTTCTCTCACCATCAAGCTATCATGCTTTCTGGAAAAACAACGGGAATTAACAAAAAATATTTGAAAAAAAGAAAATGATGATAAAAGGATACTAACAGTAATACCAAAATTTATGTGTTCAAGGCCTCTACCCTAATCCTGTCAGTCAGGAAACAAGCTGCAATGTAGATGCTGATTTAACAAGAAAAGAAACTGAAATTACATTTTACAGGATTGTGCGACAAGGGACAAGGGAGATGCGAAGACCTAGTGTCATGTTGCTATTTTTTAATTAAAAACTAGTGCTTATTACTCTCATTAGATACATTCACTGAATCCAGTTGAATGTTGTTTTCTGAAATTTGTTCTGACTTCACATTGCCTGTAAATGCTAGAGAATCAGATCTAAAAACCCACAGATGTGCCATTCAGGAAAACCTGATATCCTCCACAGACTACCCATGAAGAAGTAGTCAAACCCTCAGAAACAGCCACAGCATAGAGGAGCATCACTAAGGCTGAGCACCTATTTCCATTACAAAGATTATACAGACCGTTAGAAAATCCATATTCACTGTTTGTGTTGCAATCTGCTGAGTCTCCAATGCACAGAGGCCAAATCATATGAGAAAAATAAGTTAAATCCTTGCCATTTTCCCACTGGGAAAATTACCTAATTAGTTTATCTATTAAGAAGTTTGTCTTTAGTCTTTCTCAAACATTTTCCAACCTGTGCAGCCTCAGTGCCCACAGAGGAAACAGTATTTCCAAAAATAAGACAGATTTAAAACCATGTTGACACCAGTTGAGCAGATCAGCAGAAAAGCACTGAAGTGCATTATGATTTGGACCTTGTTCACAAGTTGGGTTTCAGGTAGTCTGTTCAAGACAACAATCCCCATGGCCACTGAAGTCAAATTGTGAATTACCATTCAAACACTAGCTGACTCTAGGGGAAACAGTGACCGAGGACTATACAGAATCTACTTCCACAGTGAGAGGCAGAAATTTTTTCCCTCAGAATTTCCTCTTTAGCAATAATATCTCAAAGTGCCTTAACATACAGAGGCAGGCACTGAACTTATTTCAAAAGCATAGCTTTGGAAGCAGTTGTTAATTGAAACAAGAGAAGATGAAAGTAAATAGCTGAAAAGGTACAATGTGACTGACAAAGATTCACAGGTGTCCTTAGCAGTGTAATGCAACGCAGTGACAGGCAAGCATATGCCAAAGGCATGCCTGGCCTCTGAACACGCAGTGTGGACCCATCTTCAGACTCCTACAGGGTTTTTTCTATAATATCACAGACAAAAGGATAACTTCAGCCAGTTCATTCTCCATTTTTATTTTCTGAAAATTCCACCTGTTAAACCACAGAGTAACTCAAAGATTACAGTCCAGCATAACCTACCAAAGGCAGGAGAGAAATGAAGAATCAGTAATGTGAGGTGACAACTATTCAGTTTTCTTCCTGCATGTCATGTCTAAATCCTGAATAGCATCTCCATCCAAGTTATACCAGTTTCACAGAAATCAAACTATTTACCCCATAAACACAGAGCTTCATGTACTGAATAGATGATATTTTTTTACATCAGATATTTCAATTGAAGAGCAGGAAAACCAGTTCTTTTTAACATCTGTAAATCTCTCTGATGTTTCTAAGGTGCTTCAGTAAAGATTTATTCCTACAAAGCTTTTACAAAGACTGAATGGACAATAATCCACATGAGGGATTAACCACAGGGTAATCAATATTCTGAACCAAAGAGTGGTACAGCAATGTGACGGAATGTCTTACTATATCTTAATTTCATTATTTAAATGACATCACAAATACCCATCAGATTTACACCCAGTTGAAGAAGCAAGAGAGCAGCTCTGACATGCATAGGCACAGACAGTAACAGAAATGCAAAGCACTATTTCTGGGACTCAGCTGACTGTGTATACAGCTGTGAAGTACAGATGGCTTTTAAATTAAAGAGTGACAATATTATTAATATATTTTCAAATTATCTTAAACACACACCACAAAAAGTGTGGTTGTCAAGTCAACAGAGCAGAGAGAAAAAAAAAAGCCAAACAAAAATCTGTCAAAAAGCCAACTAGCTACCAAGGTTTCATGAGTATCCTCCATCACATGCTAATGAATCTTTCTCTTCTGACCCTCTGCTTTATGTGATGAAGAGAATTCTCAGAGGTGAGTTACGTGATTATGCTTCATTTATTCATTTCAGGAGCATATGCTATACTTTGTGTAAGAGACACAGGCAGAGACAAAACAAATCTTCCCAAATAGCAACCATGGGAAACTATTGAACTGATCAGATATAAAAATGTGTCATATTAATGATGTGTCAAATTATTTCTCCTTTTTAAGGTCTTAATAATAGTAGTATTAACAAAAGACTGTGTCTTGGGTTGAGTTGGCAAAATGCCAACTGCCCAATACAGAGTCAGTCTACCTCCCCCTCCACTGAGAAAAGGAAGAGGGGGAAAAAATCCCTCCAAGATTTAAAATATATATTTATTTATACAGAAAAGAGAAAATTAAAGGAAGACTACAATCTAACACACACCAACACAAGTTAGAAATAACAAAAAATAACTCCCCACTCCCCACTGAACACAAATCCTACCATTCTAGCTACAAATCACTCAGAACTCAATCCTCTGAGGGACAGACCCAAGCAGAGAGAAAGACTAAGAACAAACATTTTACTCTCCTAAGATACCATAGCAGTGAGGTGGTAGGGCCTGGCCAGGAAAACAACTTGTTATGTCTTTCTCAGACAAGCAGCCATCAGGAACTGAACTAAGGCCCTCCTACACTTGCTTTTATATTCAAGATGATGTCAGATTATGGTATGGAACACTGTTATGGGTTTAGCTAGGTGTAGGCCTAAATTTAGGCTTTAGACTTCAGAGTAGGCCTGAGACTATCAGCTGACGGGCTGGGCTGGGCCAGCTGACAGCTGCCTACTACTGCCCAATGGTATTCCATACCATATTCTGACATCATCTCAAAATATAAAAGCCATTGTGGAAGTGGCTTAGTCAGTCCTTCAAGCTGTGGTCCCAGGAGGACACACCGTGCCATCCCGGGAGGGGCAGGCGAACCAGGCCCAGCACCGGCTCACCACCATGTTATCTTAAGGAAGTACAATGTTTGTTCTTAGTCTTTCTCTCTGCTTGGGTCTGTCTCTGGGGAATTGAGTTCTCTAGAGTGATTTGGTAGTTAGAATGATAGGATTTGTGTTCAGTGGGGAGTGGGGAGTTATTTTTTTCTATTTCTAACTTGTGTAAGTGTGTGTTATATTGTAGTTTTCTTTTAATTTTCTCTTTTCTGTATAAATATATATAATTAGTTTGAGTTTAAACTTGTTCTGAGTTTCCAGGGGTTTTGTTTTTTTTCCTTTCTCCCTTTTTCTCAGCAGGAGGGGGAGGGAGGCGGACATCTGTATCGGGCAGTTGGCATTTTACCAGCTCAACCAAAGACAGATAACTGTTGGAGAATGCGGGCAATGATCAAGGACATTGGCAGGTGTCCCAGGAGCTTGGCAGGCTTCCCAGGAGAATTGTTATGAAAACACACCTTGCTATCTGCATTGTTTTGGTACATCTAGAACAAAAAACATAAACAATATTTTTTACTGCTGGATGCTTGTGTTAACCCTTTTGCTGACTGTCTTTGTGAGTTCAAACATTTCTAATTGTATCTGCTGTGAATGTAGCCACTCCAGGGAGAGGCCTTACACTGGCCAGTGGCAGTCAGCTGTCAGCTGGTTGGACCCAGCTCAAATCAGCTGATTACCTCACACCTACTCTGACAACTAAAGCCTAAATTTAGGCCTAGCTTAAACAACAGACTGTTGCCCATTTTTCATACAACAACTTGATTTTAAAAATTCATTTGAAATGTTCCAGCAGAGACTAAATCATACTGACAGCAGATATACTTCAGTGAACCAACTCTAGGTGCTTTGCATTTTGATAAAGCTTCTCCTGGGAGGATATCCAAGCAGTTTTAAAAAAATCAATTAAGGTTCTTGAATAAGAAAGGTCTATACAAATTTATACTCTGACTCATAAAAAGTAAAACATTCATCCAAGGACAAACCAAAACAAATAATGCAAATCCACTGACTTCCTGGTTTACAGCCTGTTCACTCAGCTGAACAGTTTCAGTACTTCATCCAAGATAAACAGCTATAATATGAATGGCATGCTTCAGCTGTTCTATACAAACTATAAACATGCCATTCAGCTGAATGCAAGCTGTTCCTGAAACTTTCAGTATGAGACCAGTGACTTGTGGTCATCAGAATTTTCAGTGTTTGGGGAGAGCATCAGTGAAGAACTCTAGGCAGCAAGTGCTGGAAATACTCTGTTCTCCTGCAGCTAACAGTGGTACAGCCTTCTGACTAACAGTATGGCAAACCACACACATATTCCTGCACAGCTGGTGCACAGGTCAAAAGTGCTGTTGCTTTCCTACATTTTCCCTCACATACATTTCTCAAAAAATGCTCCAAGCAACAAAATATCCACAATGGCTAGTAGGAAGGGCAACATTTCCATTCATTAAGTATGACTGAGCTGTGGTACAGCTCTGTTTTCACAGCATAATTTGGCAAAATTTCAAAGTAAGCAACAAGAATTCTTACCCTCCACAGCAGCTGTACATTAAAAATATAAATATGCAGCACCTCTACATCAGTTGGCTAAGGTCTATCAGTATTTTAAAATGACTATGTTGTTTGTGGTGTTATCCTAAAGACACACGCGAGGAAATTCAGTGAGACTATACATATGACTATTGAAATAGTGGCACTACTGAATTAAACCTCAGAGATTTTTTCACACATATACAAAAAACAAAACAAAACAACACAACAACAACAAAAAAACCCAACAAAACAAAACACAAACCAACTCCGAAGAAAATTTAAAAATTTTGAAAAACCCCATAAAACAACAAACCAAACAACTAACCAAACAACACTAAGAAACAAAAGTAACTTCCTCACAACCACAATTGTTGCCATGGAAAAAGCCAGGATAAACTTTAAACTTTGGCCAATAATTTGACCATTGCTTCATTTTCTGAAAGAGAAACTTCTCCTTCTGAAAGTTCCTCTACAACATCACTATTTCTCTGTATGTTATAGAAAAGTCCCCTTAAACTGCTTCTAAAAATCTGTAAGTATCACAGTAAATGCAAGAGTGATCAATAGTGCAAATCTCATCCTACTCTAATTTTAGCCAAAATAGTGAGAACCCTACCCTACACAATAAACTGCCTTTTTTTGAACTTGTTGACAATGGGAATTAAATGCACAGACAAATAAACAAACAAAAAATACCTGGTGAGCTCTTCTTTAATCTTCAAGGGTTCGTGTGGGTAGAACTTCACTCTAAAGCACATTGTATATGGTGGATGAGCTGAAACATTATAAAGACAAAGCATGAGAACTGTAGCAAACAAACACTGCCTTTGACACTATGAAGGAGTGACCTCCAAAAGTCTTACAAAATAGTCAGTGTAAAGGTTAGCTCAGGCAGAGATTCAAACAAAAGCAGTAAATATTATATATGCTCTATTTTCGGGTGGATTTTTTTGCAAATGATAAATAGTAAGCAATGATAATACTACAAAACTGAAGAAACCATTCAGTTAATGAAGCTAAACACAACAGAACTATTTCCGTTTCCAGTATTTATTAAGACTACAGTACCTAATCCTGAGCAACAGTATCAATACCAGGCCCCAAGTACAATACTTTCACAGAAAAAGGGGAAAGGGAAATGGAATGGGAAGGGGAATGGAACGGGAAAAGGGAAGGGGAATGGGCCTCTCAAACCCTTTGATTCACAGCAAAGTGCAGACATTTTAAAAGTCCCTTAGTCTTAATATATTCTCCAAATACACAATCAATTTTAAGACCTTGAAGAGATGGTGCTTTTGGAGCTTTTACAGTAAAAAGAAAGGGAAGACAGAAGAAAAGGGCAAACAAAATCACAGAGAAAATGGACAAAGACAGAATAATTTTTTGTTCATTGTATAACGATAAACACTAAGCTACCAGAACACTTTACTATACCATCTCCTTAAGCTTACTAGTTCACTGACTGGTAAGAACTGCAGATGGAAATTAGTTCAATGATCAAGATGTTTGTCAAGCTGCTCTGAGTTTAGTATTTACCTGTGTGCTGGCATGTTCCAGAAATACACCTCTGGGTATCACACAGTTCCATGTGATGTACAAAAGCAACAGAAAATAAAAATGGTTTTCTGAGGAAAAAGAATGTTTTCCTCTTTCAAGACCTTATGTTGCACTATTTTAAGTATGGTCAGCCTCAACCAAAACTGCTGATTTCACATTTTTTTCCATGTTTAAATAACTATTCATGTAAGACACAAGTAGGAATGTCAGAAGGGATTGGGATGAAAAGGTGAAAAATACTTGAGGGAAAAAAAAAAACCCAAGGAAATAATAACATATAGAAATAAAGATTAAATGAAGAAAGTAAAACAAGCCCAAGTTGCTATTTAGAGATGGTTAGAACTTTCACACTAACCAAATCTGGACAAGCCATTGAAGGGTAGAGAAACACTCAACTGCTTTTCAGTCTATCTTAGATGTGACTGTGGAATTGTCTTACAGTGACTGGAAACAGACTGAAAAACAAAGTACACTATTATATCTTCCCTGCCCTGTAATGCCAAACTAGAAGGTAAAGAGAACTCAATGTCCAAAAAAACCTGCAGCCACTCAGAAACTGACTAAAGAGTCACTGAAAGAATCTTAAATGGTTCTGTTTCTCCTCAATAACCTTCTTAAAACCAAGCAAGGGAGAAAAATCTGCACTTTCAGGATACTCCTCCACTGATGAAACATGATAGGAAAGACATTAAATAAGTAAAAGTTCCTCCTCAGCAAAAAAAGAGACTTTTAAACACCCTGGCAGATTTAGAATTTGTTTCTGCTTGAAACTATTTCTGCTTGGTTGAACAGCTAATGCATGACTCTGCAGGGCCCTAGGAAATACAAGGCTACTGCAAGACCCTAAAACATACTGAATTGTACCCAGATTTTTAGATGTCAAGGAAATAATTAAAAATTTTACTATGGTAAAAAGAAAAAAAGAATTATATTAAAAGACACATACTCTGGCTTTATGTGGTAACCACATAAAAATAACAGCTTCCCCATATGCAAAGAGTATCATAGTGAGGAGAGGATAGCCCACACTGCACTATGAAAGTAGCCAATATTCATGGGAAAGGTTGAAGTAGGAAATGTTTTACTTGTAGCAGAAGAACAGGATACAGAAACATGCACCAATGCACTGAATATGCAGTAGATTTGTCAAGGCAATTTGAAGCCTATTTTGCAGATCTTTCCCTAGAATCAAGCTTCTCTAACAACTTTCCTCTTCAGTAGTGAAACAAGCAACATAAACAAGCCCACTAAACAGAGATCCTTTCTCAGAATCTGCAAGAATGTAACAAAACCAGTCTGTCATTTGAAAGGTAAAAAGAGTATGATCCCCTCCACCTAGTTCATCTCTGGAGATAAGAAGGTTTCCTGCAATTACACGAGGGAACAGGATCCTTTTTTTCTGTTCCTTTTTCTCAGTTAAAAAATCAGTCACGATGAACACTTCAATGAGGAAGGAGAGAACCCTCAAAGCTTTCCACTTTCCATCTTAATTTTAAAATGGATCACAAGCCTAAGGTTTTTCCTAAGAATCACTTAATGATATGTAAATGTTTAGCAAACCTTTGCTTTACAGATTTTACCATACTGGGGAAGCACACATGAGAACTTCATGTTCTCTTATTTACTATATTCTCATAGTGCAAACCAAGATAAGCATTGAATTTTATTAGCTCAAGAGATAATATTTTCAAGCCAGACAACTTCTCAATTCCTTGAAAGAAAAATTACTTTCTACCACTTACACATTGAAGTGGAAATAGTAACAACAAACCTTCACAAAACACAACTCAATTAACAGAAGCACATTTCATCAACACAAAACTAGTGTGTGTATAATCAGTTTAATAATAGCTATTTCTTATAAGCCTTTTATTTCAGAGGGATCCTTTATCTATCAGATAAGGAGCAGCTAGCATAGTGAAATGCCCAAAGTTTTGTCAGTATTTTTCACCATCACAGTTTCCTTTCTCACTAAAACAGGTTCATAATTACAATAATTTTAAAGGACTTTAGCATGGAGAATAGTGCTGATAGCAAACTTCATTGCAGCAGAGCTATTAATTTGCCAGCTTATGTGCTAACAGAACATAAGAGATGAAGGCAAAAGAACATATAAAATCATTTAAATTAAATCAAATGCTGAAACTGGTCCTAATCTAGACACTCATGAAGGAACTACATGCATAGCATAGAAGATTTCCAGGCAACTGATTGTATGTTTTTAAAATCTCTTTCAGTTGTATTTAACTAAGATAAAGTATTCAATGTACATGAAACAGTAGGAACTCCCTGAAGCAAACCCAAACCTACGACACTGTGAACACACAAAGAGCTGCCTGCCTTGGTACAGATACCAGTAAGTAAGGGACTGAGCCTCATGGGCTCTCATCTTTAACAAAGTCCACAAGAAAAACTACATATTCATATTACCTTTTTTTTTTCATAGAAGGAGAATCTGAAACAAGTAAAATATATTTATGTAGGCTGGTTTTGGCTGTAGTAATTTTTTTCATGGTGGCAAGTATGAGGCTGTGTTTTGGATTTGTGCTGAACATAGGGTTGATAACATAGAGGTGTTTTTGTTATAGCTGATCAGCACTTACACAGAGCCAAGGCCTTTTCTGCTTTTCATATTGCCATGTCGGTGAGAGGGCTGGGGACACATGGCATTTTGGGAGGAGACACAGCTGACCAAAGGGATATTCAATATGACATCATGCTCAGTATAGAAAGTGGGAGGAAGAAAGGGAAAGGGAGAACATTTGGAGTGATGTCATTTGTCTTCCCAAATCACCATTATACATGATGGGGTCCTGCTCTTCTGTAGATAGCTGAACACCTCCTTGTCCATGGGAATTGGAGACTTATTTCCTCATTTTCCTTTGTTGGTGTGCAGGACTTTTGCTTTCCTTATTAAACTGTCTTTATTCCAACACATGTGTTCTCTGGCTTATTCCACTCTGATTCTTCTCCTGATTCCCCTGATAGGTGTGAGCGACTGGCTGCATGGGGCTTGGTTGCTGGCTGTGGTTAAACCACAACATTATGGAAGATGAAAATTACTTTTAAAAGTTGATGAAAAACTTGACTGAAATTTTACAAGTGTCAACAAAAGAGGGAGAAAGATGGAAGAGTCTTACCTGACACTTTTTGGAAGGTCTCCTATTTGTTTTCACAATCTGCTTTTCACCTACCTCTAATATTACCACCTGTCATGAACCATACTGGCAGTGTTGGAGGGGGCATTTATTCAACATGGAGTACAAACGGATAATGAAAGCCAACAGCAGATGTTAAAATTATCTTCATAGCCCTGAAAAGGCAACATTGCAGAAAACTTTGCACACCTCTCCCTGATGTTACTTATTCTCTGGACTATCCTACCAAAGGTTAATGAAATTTAAAAAGCAAAAAAGAAAGTAAAAATTACACATAGTATTCACATTCACTAATACTTGTAGAAGGATCTCTCAGGAACCCTAAGACATATCCTATTGTTTCCATATACCTCTTCCCTCACCAAATGTTTATTCATACCACTTCCTGAGCATGTTTAAGACAGACAAAATATTATTTGTGTTTTCATGCATATAAGATATCACATCTACCATAAATCTCAAATTATGGGGACTCCTCATTGCACTCAATTAGTTACAGGACAACACAGGGTAAGGTGGACTTTTGTCAGCCGTTTATAATAATGCTTTAAATGTGTTACTAAACCTTTATGGGGATCACAGGGTAAAGAATACACAGCATTCGGATTAGTGCATGAAGAACCACACAAAACTTCCTATTCTTTTTGTGCATGTATTTATGAATCTCATATTTGATTAAACAACTTTTTAATTTGTACTGAAATGCCCTGGTTCATTCCACCTCCTTTCCTATTTTAGGACAGCATAAGAGATTAAGGAAATTAACGTGAAAAATTCCAATTACTTAACACAGGAGAACACCCATTTTGCATTAGTCTTTAGAGTCATAGAATGGTTTGGGTCGGAAGGGACCGTAAAGATATCTAGCTCCAACACTCATGCCATGGGCAGTGACAACTTCCACTACAGCAGGTTTCAACCTCACTTTGAACACCTCGAGGACTTGGCACCCTTCACCTCTCTGGGCAACCTGTTCCTATACCTCACCAGCCTCACAGTAAAGAATTTCTTCCTAATATTTAATCTAAACCTACTCACTTTCAGTTATGCACAGAACCAAAAAAGTATTGAAATTTTGAACTCCTGCACAGAAGAGCAACAGAAATTATTCTGTTCCCCTGTCATCACGGACAAAACCCATAGTTGGATATATAGTTGGATATTTCCCACAAAGCAGGTTACAAGATAGCTGCATATTTACTACACAGAATAACCTTTAAAATTAATCAAAAAACAGCAAGAGGGAAAGTGCATGGTAAAACTCTGTTCTTTACTTAGTAAAGATTAGTGCTGATGTGCCTCAGGTTTTACACAATGTGCTGGTTTAGAGGTAAACTGGCAGGAGAAATAAACACAACACAAAAGAGATTATAAGTCAGAGTCACAATTTAATAAAAATACTACAATGAATGCAATGATGCAAAAAGAAATTGGTTTTGCCCCACAAAACTGAGAAGCACAACCCAGCACCCTGGGGCACAAACACAATGGTGTTCATTAGCCCCTGTGCTGAGACTGTCCCCATGGTTCCCCTGAGTCCAAAGTAAAAGGAAGGGAAAAAACCTGTTGGTGCAGATGATGGTCACAGTCTGGTTGAGAGTAGTGGTTGCAGTCCTGTAGAGGTTCTGGCCCTCTTCTGGATCCAGCGAGTGGTCCCAGAAGTCCTCAAACTCACAAGATTATATACCCTCAGGTTCAGGTGAGACTGTCCAGTACCTCCCCCAGGGTTGGGACTTCCACAATGGGTGATCTAAGTCTGTGAGTCACGGGGGATTTTTAGAATCCTTGATGGCCCATTAGCAGACACGCCCCCTCAGACTGGGTGTGAAGGTCCTAACGACTTCCCAGAATGGAGTTATCACAGCTCCTATCTCATAGGCTCCTTTAACACACAGCTTACATCGTGACAGGTCAGGTGTGCTTTGGGCAGCTGCAGCAAATGGTCCATTGTTAACATTTCATGAGAAATTACATAAAGAGTTTAGAATATACAGCTTTGGTCACACCTACACAATGATAAACTGGTCCCAGCTTGCTGAACTAGCACACATCATAACATTCCTAGACAGAAAACAAGTAATAAAAAATGTAAGAAGGCCAAGTAGAGAACCTTACTGTCAGCATCTGGGAGAGAGTAACAGTATACACAAAAACATGCAAAAGAACAGAACAATTCATTTTAAAATTCTTTAGCTAAAACCACAAAGACGCGGCTACCTTAGGACACCTTCCAGAATGTTTTCTGACACAGTATTGGAAGCACAGTACTTGCAGCTACTGATTGAAGATCAACAACTGGCTTCAACCAGCATAAACAAGACTGCCAGTGATTCTCAGAAACCAAATTTCCCCCTCTCAGGCAAAATTAGTGGCACAAAATGGCTGAGGTACAGACCTACACTTTACACATCGTGTTATAACACATCACTACAGTGACAATGGAAAATGCAAAGGTAGATTGGGAGACAAAAAAGATATCATGCATTCATTCTTCTGTGTGTTGTGCCAGGGCACATTCCAATATGGTTTCATATGTAATAAGACAAAGTATAAAATATTTTGGAAGATTCCTCCTGTCATAGCCCAGTGTTATTAAATATGAACTTAAAGCAATTTTTGCCAAAGCTAGAGAAATTAAAATGTTAGCACATCCCAAAAGAACCCATGGAGACTTTAGAGAACCATAGAATCATAGCATCACTTGGGTTGGAAAAGACCTCCAAGATCATCAAGTCCAACCCTTGGTCCAACTCCAGTCCATTTACTAGATCATGGCAC
>JAWWEV010000095.1:35553518-35568434 GCA_035583235.1 Hafferia zeledoni | reverse complement strand
TTGCACCAAGAAACAAATTAAACATAGTCTAAGTTACTGCATGGAAGCACAAGAAAACCTTTGGACATTTCAAAATCAGTTTAAAAACCTGAGCTCCCAACACTTACATTTCATTTGCTTGAAGATGGACTTGTTGGGCTCAAGCCAGTGCTGAAAAGGCAAAGTAGAGAGCAAAGGTTAATACAGATCACAGTAGAGAAAAACATCCTTGTTTAGTACCAAAAACGGAAAGTAAGATTTTTGTTTCACTGAGACACACAAAATGGAAAAGTATCTCCATACAGGAATTGCACTGTATAAGCATACTTGATGTCACCACTGTCTATGAGATGGATGTAGATGATGTAGAAATAAAACAAATACTTCAAAGACACATTTAAAGGTGACAGGCTCTAGTGCTCAGTTTGCAGCAGACATTTAAACTTTACACTTTGAGCCATTTTTTTCAGGAAGAACCATCATATTGGATAGTAGGACAGACTATTTAGAAACCTTAACACAGTCTGTTCATTAATGCTGTCTTCTACAGTTCTTATAATTAAAGGATGTGTAAGTGCTGTATTCTCATTCAAAATCCTCAGGACACAACCTACTGTTTTCTACTACCAATAACTAAAAATCTGAAGGGAAAAACAGTGCATTTTTTCAGGAAATGTTCATGATATAGACAGCTGATGCTCAACAGAGACATATGTATGATTACCAGTAGGTGCATAACTTTCCAGGAAATTACTGTAATTGCAGGATGTGTTTGTTTTTTTTATTATTTATTCTCCTGGAAAATAAACTCAGATGCTTCTGTAACAAAAAGCTAGGCTTACATTTTAGCTAAGAGCCGTAGCACAGCCCCTGCTAATAGTAGCTGAACGTTCAAGAGGATGTTTTGGTAAACAAAAGAACATGCTGATGTTCAAGTGCAACTTCTGACCACAGTCAACAGCTTTTGTACTAGGATTTTTCCTGTAAGCAAAAAAATCTCCACACTAAAATGAGATTTGTGCTGCAGAAGCAGCTGGTCAAAAAGCATAGTATTCAGTTTTAATAAGCATAATCAACACTGGAAGGGCTTGCACTAAGGGATTTAATTTTTAACCGTTTCATTCTAGCTCTAAGGCACTAAGTCCGCAAACAGAAAACCTAGCATATATTCAACCATATGGCATACTTAAAATATTCTACATTTTTTCCTCATAACTTACAGTAATTCTTCTACAAAGAAAGGCCAAGTGTACATATTTTGTAGGAGTTGTTGATAGCAACCAGAAAATAATTATTTTTAAAATTGTGACATCTCAAGAATTCAGGATAACTGTAAATTAGTTTTCTGAAACACAACTTCTGACAAAACACATACCTCAGAAAGAATGTTTTCAAATCTCTGCAGTTTATATGCCATGGTTGCTTAGAAACTCCTTCATAGAGTTTACAGCACTATTGGAGATAAACACAACATTTTTGAAGCTCACTTATCACTGAGAGACTGATTTGGAACCCCGGTCCTCAGAAGACAAGCACAACAAAAAAAATAACAACTCCAAACTTCAAACAACAACCACAACAAAACAACAGCCCTGTATCATTCCTTTACCTATCTACTTTTCCCAGCATCTCTTTTTGGGGGGAAAGATGAAAGAAACAGAACTGAGGCAGCAATGACTGTTTCACTGACTTACCAGAAATACTTAGCTCATTTCATTCCTTTTTTAGATCTTACCTATATATTATTAATATATTACATTTTGAATAATGGGTAATGAGGATTGATCATAAAAAGGAAAAGGCATTCTCATTTAAGAAATCCTGTACAGTCTGCACTGCTTTATACATACATAATCCAGAATGAATTCACAGATAAGAAACCAGCCAAGACACACAGATATGAAAATGTTCTTTCCTTAACCTCTTCATACACCCACCCCACATCCAGCAGGTTCCTGACAATCCTAGTCAAAGGTTTAGGCAGCAAAGAGGAACTTAGACAGTAAGCCATGCTGTACTGCTCCCAGGGAACTGAGAGTTTAAAAGTATTCAGTATTTTCACCTAGCAGGAGCACAACACATTTTTTTGCTATTTCCTTTTGAAAGACCAAGCTGAAATATCATTAGAGACCAGGTCAGCATTTAGAGCTGAAAAAGTCAGTTATCTATTCTATAAAGTCAGAGGTAAAAAAAGCCAATTTGCAGATATGAAACTCTCATAATTCACAATAAGAACAATGAAAAAGGGGAAACAGATGAAATTCCTCATGCAATGCACAAAACACAGATTTACCTAACATGTCCAAAAGCAAACATGTTTCAGTAAGACTTGACTTTCACAGGTTAAAAACAGATTGAAAAAAGACTGAACAAATAAGCACTGTACACTTGCATGTGGAGGTCATGGTACTGACAGGCACTTTTTAGAAACTCAGAATACTGTGGCGACCTTCGGTTGGTGAAAGATTGCAAACGTGTACACAATTAAGATGAATCTTCCAGAAAACTGTACAGTTACTTTATAATTTGTGGATATTTTCAAAGGCACAGCAATAAGGTGCTTAATGCACTCTGACTGTCAGCGGAAGATAAACGCCTTAGTCATTGCTAATACTTCTGAAAATAGCCACACCTATATTTGCTTGAATATTTCAATTTGAGTTTTAGGAAAGATTTTCCCCTGAGCACTAACTTATCTTCCAGCCTTACAGCATTGACTATTAATAATTAATACCTGTGCCTTATCTCTACTGCATAGAATATCCAAGCTATATTTATTCCAAGATTAATTAGCTATTATAGGTAGGACCAGATTAAGGTTCCTATAAATCAGTCAAAGGGTTTCTGCAGAAACTTTAAATTGAAAAGCATCTCTTTTTCCAAAATGCTTTTTTCCATTTAGCAATTTTTTTTTCAATAATTTTCCTGAAAAACTGGAAAAAAAAATTCAGATGAAAGGAAAACATAACATAGTGAGTTAGTTTGTCAGGAAAATTTTATAAGCCTTTTATATGTTCAACAGCAAAGAAACCTCATAAATACAGTGTGCCACACTGCCTTGTGGGAACAGTCCATAGGTGTTTTCCACTCTTTATTGTAAGGCTAACACACTATAAGACAAATAAAACAAACAAACAAAGACAGTCAGGTATAACATTGGAGCTAGAAACAAGACTCTCTTATTCCTCTACTAGCAGTAAAATGTGCAAACTAGGGGCAGAAAAAACCAATTTTATACAGTTTCATTTTGGCATCATATGTTTGACACCATAGTCCCTAAAGGCTGTTTTAACTGGATGATGGCTTACACCCTCAAACCAGCTTCGCTTTATATGTGATAGTACTTAATGATCATCAGAAATCATTTCCGCAGGGACTGAGCCTTGTGTTTCATTGAGAGCATGTTAGCAACATGGTTGTTGTTTAAAGGGGAAGAAAAGACTTTGAACCTAATTCCATTAACACATATTATCAAGAATCTTGAGAGAAGATTCATGTTCAGCACTACTAATTTCTAATCTCTTTGCCAAAAGACATTTGGGTGGCAGCTGGGCATCTCAACAGTCAAACAGACATCCTCACAGAAGGAGAAAGGAGAGAGAAAGACACTCAGAGATACTGAAGGTCAGTCATGCGATAGCTACCAAGTCTTGGTACTTCAAGTGCCAGCGGTGAGTAAGCAAACTATTATGGGTATCACTTACAGTGCTGGAATATCTAAAATATGCTGAGAATTGCCTTCTAAGATTTCATTGCAATTGCATGCTGTGTTTCAGACTGGTGCTATCTTTAGTTTTTAAATAGAGCCTTCACCTCTGATCAGCCTTTAAGTGGCACTGAGTAGTCATTAGCGAGGCCAGGTGTGTTCTTGCTTACCCACAAATGCTGAGCAGCTAATGTGCTATCAGCTTTCAGAGCAAAAGCTCACAGTGAGAAAGGACACCACGCAAGGGTAAAAGCACCATTCCAGAAAGTCAATATCCCCACACTGACATCTTCCTTCAGTCCAATCTTCCATTGCCCTCAATACTAATGACCTCCTTCAACAAGGAATCTGCTCAAGTGACAAATGCTGAGCAACTGCATTGTTTCAAGCTATTCTCGTCTCATATCAGGCCAAAAAATGCAAAAAAGGTGCTCAGTCAACACAGGGTATCTAGCACAGAATTAGTGACGCTGCATTTCCTCAAGGAAAACATGTGATTATTACCCCCAATATATAATCTAATACATGAAAATATACCACTAAGCAGTTACTTGAATATGAAAATCAGTAACAGCTCCTTCAGGTATGTTTCCTGTTTGAAACTACTAAGAAGTACAAGCTCCAAATGATGGTTTCTGGGTTCTTACAGTGTCTCCATTGCAACTATCTCTAGATTCCCTGGAGTGAGTTTGCCCTACAACATTTCCCTCAATGAGAAAAATAAAATGGTTCTATCCACCAATGTGGAAGCTTACCTTCATGAAACCATACAGAAAGTTGTTTGAAAACTATATAGACTCACAGAATCATCAAGGCTGGAAGAGAACTTTAAGATAATTCAGTCCAATCGTCCACCCAGCACTGTCACTGTAAGCACATATCACCCAGCGCCAGATGCAGATGTATCTTGAATACCTCCAGGGATGGTGACTCCACCACCTCCCTGGACAATCCATTCCAATGGCTGACCACCATAACAGTGAAAACATTTTTCTAACATCTAATCTGAATCTGCCCTGTCTCAGGTTAAGGCCATTGCCTCTTGTCCTCTCAGTGCAGACACAGTAGAAGAGACCAGCCCCCACCTCACTACAACCTTCTTTCAGGTAGTTGTAGAGAGCAATGAAGTCCCCAGGAGCCTTCTCTTCTTGAGCCTAAACAAATCCAGCTCCCTCAGCCATTCCTCACAAGACATGGTTTCTAGCCCCCCTTCCATGAGCCTTGTTGCCCTTCTCTGAACACACTCCAGCACCTCAAGGTCCTTTTTAAAGTGAGGGACACAAAACTCAATGGAGCAGTAGAGATGTGGCTTCACCAATGCCACATACAGGGGGATTATCACTTCGTTAGTCAAATCTGACTAAATCTGGCTTAAAAAGTTACTACAGCTGAGGGTCAGGGATCCCATACATTCAGTTTTCTCAGAAATCCACGTGAAAAAATCAACAATTAAAATATGAACTTTAGGAACTCATTTGTTCCCAATGGAGTATCATTAGACATAAAAGGGCATACTGCAATTTACTGCATTCTGTTAGTACAGTCCTGACATTTTTTAATCTATTCTATGTCATAGTTTCCCAAAGGAACATCCAAATGTGATGCTGAAAGATAAGACAGCAGACATGGTGTAGAACACAGTCTTTAATAGCTAGATAATTTGATGTCATTGTCATTGTTACTCTTCCATATATCCAAAGATATTAAAAAAGCTACCCTGCAGCCTTCTTTTGTGTCTTCCAGAGTTCTTTTTCAGTTTGGAATAGAAAATGGAAAACTACAGAAATTTTTTTATGTTTAGGCATGCCCATAAGATACACACATGTTTACTTATAGAGTAGGAAAGGATTATTATGAAAGCTGGCCTGGGGTGTGGGGGAGGGGGAAAGGAATATACATTATAACTTACTTGAAAAACAGCTGTTTTCCCACATTTCAAAACTTTGCTGCAACATAAGACAATTAGCTCAATTATATACTTTTTTCACATAGTCAGAAATTCTGAATATTCTAAACAGAAATTTTGACACATTGCATTGGGAGCATCCGAAAAATTGGAAGAGTTCATTTTCTAAATTCTCAAACTCAGTCAAATGTTCCAACACTTCTAAGTCAAAATGCTACATTTCGGTAGCATTCTCTGAAAGAAGACAGCTATGGTGAATTAAAGCTGGTATTACAAAGCAAAAGGACTGCAAATTAGCTTTCAGAACAACACTGAAATCTTTGCACAAAAAAAATCACATAAGAATAAAAGCATCACTAGTAGACTAAATGCCAGCAGGAGTAAATGTGCATAATATTTCATATATATGTATGTATGTATGTGTGTGTGTGTGTGTACACTATATAATAATATACTATTATGTCATATAGTTTAACTATTCAAAGAGCCAATTAAGAATAATTCACTGAAAGCAAGAATTAAATACATGATTTTTGCAGTTTCATTTGGAACTACTGACACAGCTCTTTCTGTGCAAACACAGAGACTATGCAGTTGAATATAAACTACAACAGAGGCATTCAGCACTTCCAAGAAACTGGGCAAAGCAACATGGGTTGTATGCCACCTACATCAGAGTCTATAATATTGTCCCCCAAAAACAGTTATGCTTTCTTGTTTCAGCTCCTATTTCATGTTGTTTGAAAGAAACTTCAGAAGTTGGTGCATAGTCTCTATCCTTGTCAGTGTTTAATATAAACTCCATTGAGAAAATTACAGAGAATTCACTTAAAATTATTCACATACCTAGTGAACATTTTTTGCCCAACTGACCGACTGGCTGTTCCAGTGCAGCTCTCACTAGCTTAAGAAACCACCACCCTTGCATAAACTTTCTTTTCATTTCTACTTTACGCTCTTATGCATAACCATACCTTCTTAGTCTTTGTTTTCCTGTATTAGGTAGGTCATACACTTTTTAATCATGCCTCAGGGGTTTTTGATTTTTTATTTTTTAATTTTTATACATTTTAGAAGTACTTGTAACTAGTAAAATGCAAATTTTAGTGTGTTAATATTTCTAACAGCTTATGTTCAATGTTTATGTATTCTGACTCCTATCCCATATCAATACCTAAAATTCCATTAGTTATTTAGACTTCTTTTCAAGGTAGAAGGCTGAATAATAACCTAAAGTCTGCTCCAAGAGAAAGAAACATGGGCTAAAGACCTTGAAGCCAGAACACTGGAAGACCTCCAAGTACCCCTGTGAGCTATGAGGAAGAAAAAGACAAGGAAGAGAGGGTCCCACTCTCTCTCAGACTCAGTTCCAGATGGGGTGTATTGGGGGTGGGATGAGGCTGGACTGAGGGATGTGTGAACTGGGGATGAGGTGGACAATCTTTTAAAACCATGGAAATCAGGTTTTCCTGAAGATCCTAGGCCTGAACATTAAAGAATCTACCTTTTTATCTTATCCCACACTAACTTGGCTGGAGTCCTTTTTTTTTTTTGCAGTCTCTCAAGGCATCATTAATATCATCTCATAAACCAGCTCTCTATTTTCTTTATATTTCTAATACTCCTTCTGTTTCTTTCCTCTTCCCTTCTTCAGTGAAACTGACATTTCTTAAATGCAGATATCTAGATCAGAATAGCTCAGGTCTCATTAGGGTGTAATGACAACAACCTTCCTGTAAACGCAATCCTAAGAAAAGACAAATAAGGTGGTGCCATTTCTCATAGCCATGTCATACACTAAAACAAGTGCATGTTAGTCAATATTCATAAAGCAGTCAATATTCATTTTATACATTATCCCATACCTCTTTATTTGTCTATGGGGCACTTAAGTTCAGTGTTACACACATTGTTAACTGGTATGGGATGAATTATCATTTTTCTTCAAAGCAATTGTGCTCAGCCAAACATCCATGTTTAACTTCAGAGGGAAGCTCTCAGTGAATTCCACCTACTGATCTCTACTGAACTACCAATTCTATTTTGTAACACATCTAACCAACCCCTAACAATGTATGGCAGAAAATGTGTCTCCCTTTTTCCTTGGTGGTATCTGCAGGAATTCCATGGAGCTTTGGAAATTTCTTCCACAGAACTAAAAGTGCTCTTTTCTGTAGAGTGGCCAAAATCATACTACATTTCTCCAGTGACTCCATCATACCTCACACGCTACAGTTTCTCTCTATAACCACATACCTAAGCAACTACTCTATAATCACAGGGGGGTCATATTAACATGAATTTCAGGTGTTTAAGCTCACAACCACTAAAACACAAGAGTGAGAAGAGCTATCACCTATCTCATAATTTTGATCATCACCATGATTTTCTCCAGGTTTCTACTGAGTTGTCCTGGTTTTTGGCCAGGACAAAATTAATTTTTCATGGTAGCTGTGAGGGGCAGAGCCTGGAGTCATGTGGGCATGTTATTCTGTACCACTTCATGTCATTGCTGGGGGGTGGAATTAAGGGTTTCTCATTTCTGGAAAGAGGGTGGGTGTGGCTTGTGGTCAATAAAAAGGTGTGGTGGCTGTAGGGTCCATCTGACAATGTTTTTCATTTTCCCGGGTTTGGTGAGCATTTTTGCTTGTAAAACACTCTTTGCACAATTTATCTTTATTACCATTGTTGCTCTTACTGTTCATATTTTTTTTTCTCATTGCTGTTTACAGTAAATTGTTCTTATGTCAACTTGTAGTCTCTGCCTTTTGTTTCCCACCAGAGGAGGGGTGGAGGGAGAAAAGGGCTCATGGCTTTCTTTTTAGCAGGAACACTAAATAGGGGAATGCTGTCCCTAAACCATGATATGAGCCATTTACCAATGAACTTCTATCTAGCTACAATGCTTAAGCCCTAGAATAATTATTCATAAAGCCTCATGCTTGTCATACTACTAGGAGATTGTTTGTTAGCATGTTTCTTTGAGATCAGGAAAAGATCAGAACAGTCTTCTGATGAAGAAGTTTCAAAGTCATTCTGAATCTGACTAAGAGGTATTTATGAATCTGTATCTGATACAGAAGTAAGATTCATGTAAGTGAAGCTTTACAAGATTAGAAATTCTGAAGAGCCAGATGACATAAAAAAATATTTCTTTATTATAACATTTGACTTGACTGCAGTTTTAAACCTTAAGATTATGTTTGGTGTAGAGGAAATAGCCACTCTGAGGGAAGGCATTTTATGTTTAAATATTTCAAAGTCCAATCTTGAAACAGTCAAACAAAGAAACAAGAGGACAAAGGGGCAATAGAAGATAGTGTATGTAAAATAGCTTATTTTGATGAGTCGTAACATAAGAGAAAAATGTATGTTGCTTTAAACTCATTATCAGAGCTTGAGTCTGTACAAAGAAATGCCCTTTATAAAGCCTGACATAAGAGAGTTTAAAATAAAGATATAATACTCAACTAGAGAAGTTATCTGTCTGCTTAAAAGTATGAGAAAAAAAATGCATTTATGGAAAGTATAAGTTTGTTAAGTTTATTTAGCAGCTGTTGATACAAGGCATCCTACCACACAGGATGGCTACAGTATTCTCAGTTGTTGGATAGAAAGGAAAATGAAGATGCAAGTTTTTTTAGGTAAGAACATAATTTGTTTCTTAAATGGTCTCGTGCTGCTAACCAAAAGAAAATTTTAGCTTCAGTATAATCTTCCATAAACTTAGCATAAAATGTAAAACAACTGTATAGCCAACATGGATAAGACACTGCAGTAAATTTATCAATCAGCTAATGACTCTTAGAAACACAGGAACCACATTTGGTATGATATAATAGAAATCACAATGGGTTTTTTCCTGACCCTAAGTTTTTTAAAGTAGTCTGATGGAAAAAAAAAAAAAATAACAATCAAGGTTTTTACTAAAAAAAACTTTCTGACTCCTGTTAAGTAAAATAACTTTTCTGTAGCTGTTTTTGAATGATGACAAAGAAAGGCTGAATAGAAGCAAGTATTCATTAAATCCTACCTAATTATAGTCTAATCTAGCACTCCACCTAATCTTCCCATGAATTCCAACCAGGTGAACAGCTCTATAATTTTTAGGATCGTGAAGAATTAAGAACACTGGTCAGACTAACTGCTAATTATTTTCATTTTAAAAGGGGGTTGCAATGGAAATTATTTGCTTCAGCCATGCAAATCTGTTGCAATTCTATAAGGTTGAGCTGACGGTGATTCCTCAATTCCAGTGATTTTTTGATAAAACTGATTAGGGTGTAGCAAGGGATATCCAGCAAAATGGTTTTTTCCTGTTAAATCACGGCAGTTTCAAACTGGTTATTGTTTACAGATATTAAATGCCAGTATATGTCCCCAAGATATTTAAAGTCACATCTAAGCCTTAATCTTGAGACCAGCAGGATGACACAGTGAAGAAGAAGTTCTGAATTTCACTGTCTGAAGATTTCTGCTTCCTGTGTTGACCATTCTTTCCTATTCTCAAACTGTAAAAATCACCTGAAGCCAAGCAGGGAGTAGCAGCAGCAAATCCTCCAGAAATTACAAGCTGCAGAACCACCTTACACCTAGGAAAAATGACTAATCACTGTCCACACAAAGGCCTAGAGCATAGGCCTGTAAATTTTATTGCACAGATGCAAAGGTGCTCTTAGGGAGAACCAACCTGAAGAATCCCCCACAACCTGACAAATCACATCTGTTTCATGTATCACAGATTTTAAGTCCATGCACTCTGTGATGAGTGGAACAGAATTTCTGCTTTTAGCTGTTAAACTTAATAGGATTTCTGCCTACATATCCCAAGAAGCAACTCTATAGAAAACTCAAAATCCCAAATTTCATTGCACTGCCAGAGTCTAGAGCTACTGTGTGCTGACTCTGAGTCATTCCTATAGATGACTTCTAGCACAAGTGCCCAGGAGAACTACACAAATGAGAATACATCGATTTACCTGAAACTAAACACATTAACTGAGGGGGAAATTAAATTAATAATGCCACTTTAGGAACATCTACAGATTATGGCCAAAGTATAAATCCTTTGACATATATAACTTTGCATTAGAACTTACACACTTATTGCAAAAAAAAATTAATTTAGCACTACTTAAAAGCAAATGTAATCAGAGATCATATACATACCCTCTGCTTCTCAGGGTCAACATATCGAATGCCAAAATAGTCTTTTTCCAGTAAGCTGTAATAGTTGCAGATGTGATCTATAAGAAACTGACCTTTGGTTTCCCTCTGTAAAAACAGAAATAATTGACACATTATCTTCAGTATTCTGAACTTGCTGTCTACAAAACCTATCAAAGTGTCAAGGCAAATGGCACATGAAATTTGTTGTTATTCAGATAAGGACAAAGATTTAACCATTTATCTTCTCTAAAATATGCAGGAAATTAATGATCAATACACTTACTGCACATTCACAAATGGATTGTTAAGAAAACACCATTACTACGCCTACTTCAGGAAAACTCATGCTGCTGTAATAGCTGCAAAATTTCTAATACTTAATATATTATTAGCAATCATATTTCCATCCGATGCTATAATGGCATAACAGATACTCATTTACATATAGAATTTCAAAACAGTGTGTGGTTTTTTGTATCCCCCAAGTTTGCATGCAGTTTTGGCAGTGAGTACCTTACTGGATCTTTATGCAGTGCCCACACAAAAAACACCTGATCCTTAATTCCCAGTCAGTGCCACAGTACAAGGGGAAAATGCTCAAATGACTGAAAGAGGTGTTTTCATCTTTGCACTGTTACTGGGTAAACAATCTCATTCTTTATTTCTGTTTTCCTCAATCTCAATACTGTGTTTCATTTCTCCTTTATCCTCTGCCAAATATGGAGATACTACATGAATTTTCACATTTCTTCTTCTGGCATTTTCTGAATTGTGATTTGTGTTAATATTAACACAGGGCTAAACCTGTTTGCTGAAACACCCTGCTCCAAGCAGACAAAGGTGCTTCACCACATAATGGTGTCAAGTTTCTGCATTGTTTTCCCCTCTATCTGTCTGCCTTGGTTCTACACTGAAACACTCTGCCGTGGACCAGATGGTGGGTTCTATCCTTTGCTGACATGAAACAAATTGAACTTAGCTCTCTAATGTCTACTGAATAGAAACTACACAGGGTATGCAATCACATTGTATGAAAATATTACTTAGTTGTTTCTCCAAACTACTCCTGAAAGCTTTAATGCTATGCCTTGATCAACCATTCTATAAAAACAGGCAATTTAAGCCATAAACAGCATGGCAGGCAAAATTGAAGAAATAGCTCTTGTATTTCTTGAGGTACTTCTCAAAATCGATATTGTTATCATCTTCATTTCATGTAGGAGCTGCTGAGGCAAAACAAGCACCATGACCTCTCTGAAGTCATGCCCTGCACGGCAGAGGAAGCAATGGCCTCAGGTCCACCACTGTCTGGTGAGACTTACTGCTTCTCCCAGGAAAAATGAGACGTTCTTCAAGACTGGAGAGTTAGAAAACAATACAATACATGAACTACTGCTTGTTTTTGTATCTTTACAATTAATAAGGAAATTGATGTAGATACAGTTGCTATTCTTTTCGTTTCCACCAATGAACAAACAAAAAGCACCCTCAGTTAAGGCATTGACAGAGAGCTGCACTGCCCTTCCAGTGTGCCAAGGCTTCTGCAGATGTTCCCTTCCCTGCCATATGGACTTTTTCTCTTCTCAAATACCCTTCCAGCACAATGGAATTACTACTTTATCAACAGATTTCTTTTTCCTAGATGTGAGGTCCTCAGCTTTAATTCCTACTGTGTAAGCCATCTATTTCCACTACTTCTATCTTTTTCCATCTTGTAGCTTCTGTGTATTTACCCTATGTGTCCTATACTCTTCCATACACTGCTACTTACCTGGAGGATATCTTTTGCCCTGTCTGCATGATGGTATTTCTATAATCTGTTTTCCTCTTTTTAAACAGCCATTGTCAAAGGATGTTAACCCAACCTGTCTACTCTGTACATGGTCATGACACTTCATGCTTTGCACCCTGCACTGCTACCTTTTTCCATGTTACACAGCTGCAACAGGCTTCCTTCTGCAATTGTTTCCTTCCAGCCTTGAGACATATAAAAATTAACTTGTTTACTGTTAAGAGTGGTTAGCATATATACTGACTTTTTTTTGTACTGTACCCAGTAACTAGTATGGACTTCCTAGTGACAATATAAAGAAAACTTCCTCAAAGGGCAAAGTTCTATCAAAGACTGAAAAGTGCAAAAAGAAAACTCACTCTGCGACTGACAAAAAAGGCTTATACAGTCACATCTCAATGAACTGTTTTCTAACTCAAAATCTTATAAGCATATGCAAAGTTTTGTGACTATGTGAGACCACCAAAATATTAAGACAAAATTGCACAGTGACATTCCATTACACATGTGACAACTAAGTTGGACATACTTTAAGATTATTCTACAGCAAACTAAATAGAACTGCTATTAGGTGACTAAGGTACAACCAAACACAGAAACAGATTTTAATGACAAGAGTATAAGAGAGAAATTCAATTTTTAAAACACTGGAAATGATGAAACCAGACTAGGCATATTTTCCTGAGTCAGCATTAGAGGATGTTACTGGAAAAACAGTCAGTAGTACAATCTTCTCAATTCTACAGGTTCTATTCTAATTTATTCATTTTAAAAGCCCTTTGTTTTGCTGAATAATCACAAGTTTTTGAGTTCCTGAAGAAACTGATAGAAGGCTATGGAAAGCATAGTGGTTTTTAATTCAGTAATAACATCCCCTTTCGAAAAGGAATTGATGCCCTAGTTTTCTTGCTTGGAAGACAGACGATGGAAACAAACCTAACAAAAAAGAGCAAATGAACAAAAGCCCTCAAGCTAAATTCATGCTCTAGGAATTTTTAAGCCTGTCATGGATAAATAAAAGAGATTATTTAATAACCTCACCCTTAGTTAGTATACACTTCAGTCCATTACTAGATATTAAAAAATATTCAAGCTGTATAAAAGTGGCTCTATTGGCACATATATGATGTAAGTGATGTTTTCATAAGACATACTCTCGTAAATGGTCCACTATTAATGCTTTCTAAATACCTGAAATTTGAAAAAACTCATCATAATTGATACACAGAGGAAAATACTTGATACAGCACATAGCACATCAAGTTCAAATTCATAATACATTGTGTGGCAAGAAGGATGGGCAATGGCTGTTAAATTTGTTTTCTGCAAACAGCATACAAAGACACTTTCTACATTTCCTTAACAATGCTTCAAATTTTCCTGAGCTTTAGAATCTGATGATCTGTCTCATCTCCCATGTTCTTTGATACACTTATTACATATTATTACATATTCTCATACTACAAAAGAATATATTACATTCAAAGTTTATTCTCACTTGTGAAAAAGACTGGATAAATTAAATTAGGAACTGCCAGTCATCCACAACAGAGCAGAGGAATGGATTTGGGTCACAGAATAATGAATATAAAGCATTGCCTGAAATTCCACACAGTTGCCATGTAGCTTTTCAACAAAGCAACCCTTAAAAAAAAAAAAAAAAAACCACAACAAAAAAAACCCCACACCACACAAGCAAAAACACACACAAACAAACAAACAAACAAAACAATCCCCAAACCCTTCTAACAAAAAAAGCACTTTTAATTAATTCAGAAAAATATTCTTAACATTACTTTTTAAGATGTTTGTCAGAACACAAAAAAATTACGTCATTAAAAAAAGCCATTACTTCAAACACTACTGAAGAATATCAGCCACAAACAACAGGAATCTAGGTGCAAAAATCAAGTCATACTTATAAAATTTTCACAATTCAAACCTTTGATAATTATACCATAGTTTACCCAGAATTCATCAGCAGTTCTCCAGTATAGAAGATATAGGCAGGCAGAAACAAGTCACAAAAGTGTGTAAGCAAGTGATACAAAATATCCTAGATTGTAATAAATACATAATTTTCAATGAAAAAATACCATGTTAAACAAGTCACTTTTTTCTACATCCATTAATTCAAAGTTATCTATCTCAACTGAGATATATTGTCCTTCAGATTTTTGTAATCTATACGATGTCTTAAAGCCCTGTAATGTACACATCTCATACACTCAACACAAAATTAGGCTTTTGGAGATTCCTATAAATAATTTGAGGAATGACTCCCTGATTTGTTTAGATAAATTGGCACAGACGAGTATGTTTTTCCTAAGGCTGCATTTGACTATCTGACCTTAAAACCACTAA
>JAWWEV010000095.1:35517980-35543625 GCA_035583235.1 Hafferia zeledoni | reverse complement strand
GCGGGGCAATAGGTGGTCCAGGGTTGGTAAAAAAAACTGGGCCAAACCTGAGACAGTCAAGCATAAACATATTAAAGACGTGTCAAACCCAGTAAGTCAGGATATATTCTTAGATGGAAGATTCCTTTTTGCCAAGGCATTTAAACCTTAGTGTAAGAGTCACACCCTGCTGTTACGCTGTCCTGTCTCACCATCTGGTCTTCTCTAACCATTCCAAGTCCTGCCCATCTTCCTCTTTACCATGCAATAGTGGATGGCCAACCTCAGTTTACACAGGTAAGTAGCGTACATCAAGATACCAGTAGTCAGTGCTCTGAGGTTTTGTCTTTGTCACCTTCTCTCAACACAAAATATAACCTCAAAAGTAACTGAACATCAGCTTCCATGCTTTGAGCACTGGATCTCAAAGCATGAGATCAAGTCTGAGTTATAGGCATGGCAGGTGAGCAGGCACAAGTGGTCAGTCAGTGGTGCATAGTTGACAGAAAGCACCAAACCACTGAAGGACACAGCTTCACAGTGTGGCTGGAAGGTGTTTCAATAATTCTATATATGACTAACCATTCAAGCAGTGACCCCACAGAACCCCTGCAGTACAGAGTCATACATAGTTGTCCTGGAGAGCAGCAGCACTTAGTCTTGAAATATTTAATTAAGAATCTCTCATAGCAATAGCTGAAAGACAAAAAAATGCTGACCATCATTATCTATTTAGCTCATTAATGGTACTTCCTTTTCTAGTTTAGACTGCATCTTTCTACATCTCACACATACACACACATTTTTTATGCATGTATGTCTATATACACATATACATGTACAGACTGTATACATAAATAATGTCAAGAAAAAGGACTATAGGATTCTAAAATGAGAGAAGGCCATCAGATCATCTGGCTATCTGCATAATTTGGAATATACAATTTTATCCAATTAACCTCTCATACTAGCCAGCCTTACCTTTTCTCAAACTCAGTAACTATTTTTTAGTACAGCTTCTCTTCAGCCAAGGCAGTCAATCTTGATTTAAAGCTTTAAAAGGAAAGAGGTTGAAAATATGCAGATTCTATTGCGGGTTTATTCTACAGTATTATGAGCTTTACAAAACAAACTTGGAAACACTCCATGATTTAGCTGAACTGATAGCATTGCACCACAGAGCACCATGATTTCCCAAAAACAATTTTACTTAAATAAAGATACTGAAAAAAAAAAAAAAAGAGCTACCTATCTAGAACAATCTCTTTTGATCAAATGGATTTAATGAAGGACTATGATCTACTTGACAGCATTCAAAAACAGTTATTTTAGCATGTGCATATACTGTCATATTTAATAATATTCACTTTATCACAAAACCAGAACACATTCCAAAGTTTTAAGCACAGCTTTTCTCAAAAAGTTTTAAAATATACTTTCTTCCCTATTTTACTGAGTTCCTAAAACAGCTGTGAGCAGCCAACTTGAAGCATTATATTGGGTGAAATTTTTTACAGATCAACCAAACTACAGTCTGAAAATATACATACACATAATTTATGTCAAATAGGTCTTCAATATCATCCTTCCAAATTATGTAAAACTTCACCATCCTAACAGCTCCTGATACATGGAGCAGCTGTAAAGTTTGTAGTCATGCTTTCACAAAAAAAAGTATGAAAGGAACAACAAAGCCTTGGAAAAATAGGAACATCTCATACAATAGGCAGTTCAGCAGCCTAATTGATACTGAAAGCAGCTTAACTTGCTCTGTACATAATTTCAGATGAGAGTTACAGGCTTGTAGTTACTTATAATCATGGGGCAAAGCCATTATTTGATGCAAGAACAGCTTTCCCAAGTCCAGTGAGTTTTCAGCCCTTTACTCAAGTATAGATCTTGTACCCATGTATTTTGTGCACTCTCCCTATCCCCAAAAGCACCTTGGCACAAATTTGTCCAGACTGCACACAAGCCATGGCCTTCAAGCCACAATACACATAGTTGCACTCAAGTTCCCAAAGCCCATCAGTTTTTCTGTACTGCTGCCTACTGCCCTGCCCTCCAATAGCTAATGCAAAGGTAGCACCAAGGAAAGAGTAAGGGGTAGGCATATCCATTTTGTATTGGCACATTTCCAGTAAATTCACAACAGATTAGTGAAACAGAAGGCAGAGAGACAGCTTGCCCTGGGACAGAATTATGCACTCCCTCTTGTGAAAACACATGAAACCAGATGTCTGCCTTGGCTCTGTGATTGTCATGGTTCCTGTCTCACTGAGGCATAACTTTTTAATGTGACTCTACATCAGAGAGGAAAAAATAAGCATGGCTGCTTCCTCCTGACAGAATCAAGGGAAATGCTCAGAAACATGCTGATTTGATATTTGTCAAGGTCCCTAAAAAAATCTCAGCTAAGAAGGAAACACAGAAAACAGATCCTGCCTACAGCGAGTGACAATTCAATTCCACCCACTGTAGACTCCTTGCGGCCATTTCAGACTCTCCTCTGTTAGAGTATTTCCCAGTTTACTTCACCCTCTTATCTGCCATTCCAAACTACAGGTTCTGCCAGAGAGCTTTGAAATTACCAGAAGGCTAAAACACAAAGATTCTTCTACTGCAAAAATATTGTGAAATAACTATATTGTACATAAGAAAAACAAAAGGAAAAACAAAACAAAACAAAAATCCTCTGACAGATTAACTTAGAAGTTCACATACTTTCTTCAGTTTCCTTCTCAAATCACCAAAATAAAAATTACAATATACCAAAACAAGTGGTATAACAGGAGCAAACCTCAACCTCTGAAACACACAATCAGGTAGCAGCCATTGTACTTTCTTCTTCTTTCCCATCAACCTCTGTTAGAGGTAATACCAGGGAACTGATGATGACAGCTCCCATTATTGCATTGAAATTGTGATATCTGATCTACTCCTGAAAGAGTTGCCATAAAACTGGCCAGGAATCTCTGGTTGAATGTTAAAACAAAATTAACATGGAAAACATGAGCCTTAAGCTGAGGGAAACCCACACATCCCCTCAAAAGACCAGAAAGTGCAAAAAGAGGCAAACACACTGTGTAAATACAGTTTGCTTTTCTTAAAAGCCAATCTTCCCATTTTGGCAGTAATTTGTATATGCTTGTTATGAGCAATACTGGAAAAGAATAGCAAATATGCTGAGTGACATGCAGCAAATGAGCTACTGCAACAAAACAGTATCAATAAACTATTAACCTTCAACAGCATCCTGCCAGGACTACATAAATTAGATTCAATTCAGCTTTTCTCTTGAACAGAGAGATATTAATCTATGTCAAGGACAAAGTTCCAGCTTTCCTAATGCAATACTCTTCTGCCCACACTATGAAAAAGCAAGCATCTAAAGGTCATTTGCATCACAGATTTCAAATTTTAAAATGAGTATGTTTATTACAGCATTATATCTGATCTAGGAATCCATACATCACATTCTATTGAGATGGCTTAATGATTGCAAAAAATAAAATATAAACTCACAAAAACTTTAGCTATGAAGACCAACATTGCTTTCAACTGCAACTGCAAGACAACATAGAAAACTGTCTCCTGTCACAATGCTACACCAAGTGTATAAATAGTCTTTATTCTGATAGCCTATGAAAAGTGCCTGATAATCCTTTCCATTTAAGAAATTTTAATGCTTGGTAATACAAAGTTTAATCACAAATTGTCTAGATTTAATTAATTATATTTTGACAGTTTTCTCCCTTGCCACTTGCTTTCCTCTTTTTTTCTTCATGGGCAAAAACAGCTGTATTCCACGTCCTCACATTTTGATGCCTATTTTGCTACAGTGAAGAACAATGTAATTCCAAACTATTCTTTTGTATTCTTGTAGCACTAAACAATGTAAAATACAGCAAGAAAAGCATCTGTATTATTCAGCTTGATAATCTAATCATCTGTCCAGTCCATTCAATTAACACCAGTCTTTCAGTCAGGAAAACAGTGTTGCATCAGACTACCCTGAACAATGAATCAGTCCCTCTGTAGAGGGCAAATTCTTATTAACTCTTCATCATAATAAGGGAAGTATGATTGTATCCTGACAACATGAAAAACCCCATAGATATTATATAACCTCCAGAAAGGAGCTGCATTTAGGATGTAGCAGGAAATTTGCCTGATAACAACAGCATCTCACAGTTGCCTAGAATATTCTTGGAAAATATCTAAGCAATAAAGTTTTCTCTTTAAGAGCAAGTTTATTTACACCGATAAAAAGGCAAAGAGCAGCATAAGTGAACACCAGAGCATGTCTGCCCTCAGAATCATGTCTATGGAAATACATTAGCTCTTTCCTACAGACATCCTAAATTAATAAAAACCCTAATCCCACACTGGCCAAAGTGTTTTATTTGCACCACAGGGCAATTGAAAAGAGAAACTTGAAATATTCATGCCCACACTGGCTTCTCAGAGAAGTTCATAGAAAATTCAAGGTCTTATTCAGACCATAAGCTACCATGCAACATATTCTAAAGGTAATGTAAAAGAGATATGAACATTTTTATCCCCTTGCAAATTATTTTGTTACAGCCCAGGACATGCAGATGACTACACTGCAGAGACACTATTATACAGGGCAGAAGAAAGCAAAATCAACTCAGACAACAGAAGAGGGAAAGATTACAGGGGCATTATAGGATGCATGCACCAATTGATCAGCTCTGAATTGGTAGAGTTTATTGACGCTGGCTCTACACTAGCTTTACTGATGAGATGGTGGAATGCAAGAACAACCTACAAACATTTGATACTTACTCACTTCAGGGTGTTCCAGGCCTAAAGCCTAAAGCAGTCAGAGTGTTAGCAGAAACAGCATGAAACAACATACTGCTACCACCTCAGGAACACCACCTCCCCTGGACTAGCAATACAGACATTCAGGCTACCATGACAAATTTCTCATTCTTTTCAAAAATGCACGTATGAGGAAAATGTTGACAAGTAAATTATATAGGTCAATATACTTTCAAACTGCATTTTTAAAATACTAGCTGAAAAGATCTTTTTAGGATGTGTCACTTGCAAAATATAATTTTAAAAATTATTTCTTAGAACTCTTGCACCCCAGTCTGAAAATCTCACTGACTTCTGAAAAAAAAAAAATCAATGCTTAACTCTGCAAGGGTCCAATGCTGCAGTAACTTCTCATTTGGTGGGGGATGAATAAATTAACAGCTCAGAGGAAGAAAAAAGCAAAAGAAGCAGGTACTACACAGCATTTTGCAGTCTCAGGCTAGCAAGTCAGCCTACAATGCAAGCTGCTATTCACACATCACAAAAAGGCTGTTCCTGCTAATCTGTGGAGCTCAAATTCGTACACAACTACGAAGGTCAAAAAAAGAATTCAGTGCATTAATTCTTCTCTCTTGATCTCAACAAAATTCAATGTCTATGTAACAGGAGTAAGCCAGGGTCATTCTTTCATATGTTTCCCTTTGCACTAACACACTTATGCAGGATTTTTAACCTCTTTTACATTTTTTCTTGTTTCAATGAGTTAACATTGCAAAATGGCAGCACTACTCATCACACAGACAGACCTGAAATACCAATACATATCATAGTAATATCACACAAATACACCATATGGTCTCAGGAAAAGGTATAAAGAGGGCTAGATTTGTAGAGGGGAAGATGTGTGCCCAGATTACCCTGCCTACTTGCATATCCTCTGTGCAGGAAAAAACAGAAAAACTGTCAGCAGTCACAGAACTCAGTAGCAGCACAGAGGTGTATACTTGAAAGAGACAGGGCAAATGCATATAGTTTTTTATCGGCACCTAAACAGAGGCTAAGAGCATAAAGGTTCAGCACTCACAGCACTCCAAGACACACATGGAACCACAACAGATGAAACAGCTATTGACTCTGGATTACTGGATCCCTTCAACCTACTTGCAGCAGCAGGAGGCTTTGAAAAGTTTACTCTACTCCCAAAGGAAAGGCAGAAAAAGTAGGTTTGTTCCTAGTATCAATGGGTTCAGTCATGTGAAATTACATCAGATCATTGCTCAGTAAAAAGTATGAACTTGAACCAGCAGAACAAGAGGAAAGACACCTTCAAAGCAAAAGGATTGAGTAAATTATGCAATGAAACTGAGTGTTTTAGTCTCAGTTCTCCATTCTCCTTTCATGTATACCAAACACATCTCCATGTTAATTTCATTATTATTATCTTTAATTTTAAAGTTTTCTAGATACGAAAAAGTTAGTGAATTTGAACATTAGTTCAAAAGTAAACTGACCAGTTAGTTGCATAAATCTTAAACATTTTAAAAGTAGCAGGGTTTGAAATTTTCTTTGGAATTCTCTACAAAACTGAGTAACACAACCAAACTCTAATTTGTAGAATCCTTATGCTCTTTGATCTTCCTTTCCAGGAAATGCCAGTCTTTCCTCTTTATGTTTTGGCACACCTAACACTACCAAAGACACTTTAAATGAGAAAGCACACATTCTAAAAAACTCAACCTACAGGAACTTGATATTGATTTACTTTAATTAAATTTAAAAAAAGGCAAAAAGAAGTCTTTGTATTTAGCACTTTAATAAACTTAGCTAATACATTGCTGAATATTTATTGTACAACCATTGCTTAAATGTAAAATACAAAGTAATTTAAATGAAATAACAGAAACAGAAAATCCAATGTTTTGAATCATAAAAATGAAAATCCAACATTTAGAATCATTTTCTCTGGTAAGCAAACATGATAGGGTTTGCATATATGATTTATGCAGTAAAAACAGTAAATTAAATATTTCCCAGTTCAAAGTAACATTATGTCCCCTACTGCAGCTGTCCCTCCAATGCACTGCTGCTATTGGGCATTGCACTATGGCATCACACAGTTCAGTGATCCACTTACAACTGTTTCTTCTTCAGTTCTCCTCTGCAAGTCATTGCACAAAGAGCTGACTTGGAATAGTGTACGCTCCACAGCTCATGGCAATTAGATGCCTTGCTCTGACCTCAAGAGCAAATCTCCCTTTCATTTGCTGCTTGTAAATACCTTTTTAGGAAAAAAAAAAAAAAAAAAAAAAAAAAAAAAAAAAAAAAAACACCAAAACCACACAAAGACAACAACAACAAAACTCTACAACAACAAAATCCACCAAAAACTGAATTTGATACGAAAAAAAAAGTGCCAGGAAACTAACAACTAGAAAAAATCATCAACTAAAAAGCCACACAAGTGCATAGTGGATACTAGAAACCTATCTGGATCATGCTTTTCCTGGCTCATTACTTGTCCCTGCTTATTGAAGGGGGTTGGATTACAAGCCTTGAAAGGTCCCTTCCAATGCAAACTATTCTATGATTCTATCATGCTATGATCTTGATCTACTTTAAATATCTCTTTTTATAGCAAAAGTGACCATTTTGGACAGGCAAAAGAATTGAGCCTGCAACTTACATCAAGCACATCCAGCCCATGTTCACTGCACTGCACCACAAAGATTCTCTTCTCTGCTGTTTTAAGTAGAACTTGTAATGGACAGCCCTGCTGCCAGCATGGCCTCTTTCCACATTTTCATGCTCTATTATTATGGAGCACTGGCACTGACCAGAGATGACTTCACAGCACTTAGACTTACAAAAACACAAGGAAATCTAATTACAATATGTATTTACAAGAGCACATCAGAAATACTTGTTCCTTTCATAGGTACTGACAGTTCTGACCATTTTTACAGATCACATCAGTCTTGAGGGGAAACCAACAATGCAAATTTTGTGAATGAAGTCTAAATATTTTTAAATATACACGCTAAATCAATCATAGATATTTTTCAAACTCTGAAGACATATATTGGATACATATTGCAAGTGAAGATAAAAAAGCAAAATGCTTTATTGAGGATTCTAGAAAGTAAGTTCATCATGACCCTTCCTATGAATCATTCAGTTGTCCCAGTTACCTACCTTCTCAGTGCAGGACTCTTGCTTACCTTCCCCAAGAAAGGTCAATTTTCTTTCTTGAAGAAATGAGCAATTTTCTTCTGAACAACAGAAATATTTCCTTCCTGACTGAACACTTACCTTTTCCTTCCAAATCCAGAGAAGGGTTAAAGTAAACCTAGCATTCAATCCAGTACACACCACCAGGTCTTGAATTTCCAAACTTACCTTGAGGAGTAATGCTGAAGCAAATAGAGTTCTCAAAATACAAATACAGATTCCTGAAAAACCTGCTTGGGAATCCCACAGTCAATAGGTGATCATCAGTTTCAAAGTAAAAATCCGACCTTTTCTACATAATACACTAGAAGTATAGGGGAGGTTTAGAATAGCTTCTCAAGGTGTTCAGTCCAACTGCATTTGAAGTCAATTGGAAATTGTTTCAATTAGAAATAGATTAGAGCACTGAAAAGTACTGACAACATGTATGATCACAATTCACGCCCCCTGCTACTCTCCGTATTTTTGTTTTATATTTACCTAAATAAATCCTCTCCTAACTTTTAATCCTCACTGCTTTTGCACCTAATATAGTGATGCTTGAGCCCTGATGCTTCCCTTTGATCAGTTCTTGTGTAAAGCTAAATAACAAATAGGCTCTAACACCTATAAAAGCAACAACATGGAAAAAATTGAGGGAAAGAAGGAGGAGGTTTAAACATTCTCCCTCCTACTCTGTGTTTCTCGTTTAAAGGGCACAGGCTTGACAAAGCTTGACCTAAAGGAGTTCTATGACAACATGCTACTGTGCTTCCAGTCTTCCCAAGGATTAGTGAAGCCTAACCCAGGTGCAGGATGAGCCTTAGCTCCCTTGAACAAGCCAAGAGCTACACCACAGCCTTTGTCCCTCCACTACACCAATGGGTTAGCAGTAGAAAAGCCCCAAACTGAGATTTAGGCAGGGGCAGCTGACTAAAATGAACATCAAAAACATATTTCTGTGGTGAAAAATAAATTGATAAAATAAATAACTGGGTCACCTTCTGCCTAGGGCTTCAAGCAGTCACCTATGCTGCACTCTGTGGCCATTCAGAATGCCAGGCACAGTAGGGATAATAGTCACCTGGGATCTTCTGTTACAAAAACACAGGTGTCTGCCTCAAGAGCTAACAAAGCTATCTCTACCTGAAAGCAAGACATACGCCATTACAAACCATAAATCATCACTTGCACAGATGTGCATACACATGCTCATACTCTGCTTAGACTTGACTTATTTTTAGTGCTACAACTATATACACTACCAAGTTTCTTACCACTCTCTTCCCTTTGTTTCTGGCTAAGACAAAAGGGCTACAAGAAGTCTACACTACAGCTGATATCCTCACATTATTCTCCAAATTTTGGTAAAGTAAAATATTATGTTCTGAAAATATCCACAAAAATTAGGCTCACAGCCAGCAGTGTAAAACATTCAGACCATTAAACATCTAAACAGTCAGAAAGGCTTGAATTGCAAATTAAATCTTCATTGCTTCATCTGAAGGAAGTTTCTTTTGCTGCCTAGAAAAAGGCTACAGTCTTCCAGAAAGTCACACTTGTGCAACACTATGGGCATGTAAGCAAATATTTCTCACAAGAGAGGAGAGCTACATATTACCAAGTGAATTTGTTCGCCTAACCTAGCCATAAAAGGACTTCCTCATAAGTACACATGTAATTGTTCTCTAGTCAGTTTGTCTCTACATCAGGCTTTTTAGGCCTGTGAAAAGCACTGTACCAATGCCAATACTGCAGTGCAGAACATGATGCAGCTTTCCATCATGGCTTACTGTGTTCTGGGCCAGTTCTCAAAAATTTGCAGTCACTGTGGGAATAGAGTGAAAGCCTAAAGCAACAGAAAATGAAAGGGGTAATAATTTCCAGTGTCTGCTGCCTCAGAGAAGTAAGATGAACAAGTGAGGGGAAAAAAAAGTGAATTAAACACCCTTATGGTTCATCAGAAAAACTCAAAGGTTGTCTGGGCAAGAGTATTTCTCGCTCTCCACATTCCTTCCTCCTCACTACTTGTATATTCACCACTCTAAGCTTTTCGTACACAGAAATTGTTTAGGATTTCCTGGGGGGGGGGGAGTGGTTTGTAGTATTTCTTCTTATGTGTCATGCACTAGATTCCTATCAATCTATCCTACAGCTTACAGATGTACAATAAGGATGCAAAGTTATTGCTGCTGATAGAAAATGTCTCTAGTAAAAACATAAATATAAATAAAACATTGTAAAAAAAAAAACTTTGGCTCTTTTTAAAAATTACTGTTTAATACATGGAGATTTAAAATGAGTGGGCAACTAGTAAAAAATTGAACATGCGAAGAGTTGAGAGTTGAGAGAGTCCTTATATACACCACTGAATATTTATCAGCATGTGCCCTCAGCTTCAGCAGACTGGGAACCATGAACTTCCTAGGTAAAAGCAGTCTGTACAACAGCACATCTTCGCAGTATCTGTATGCATCTTTATGAAGAAGTCAGGTAAACCAGGGTCTCCACACTTCATTACCAAATTGGCCATATATAGCACAACATTGCAAAACTGTATGATAAAGTTCTATGGTCCCTCAGTTTAGAGCCTAATACAAGACCCCACCATTGTCACATAACACTTCAAATAAATGTTAATAGATGCATTTCTCTTGTAGCATCTTTGTGACAGCAATTAGCACAATGCTTCCTATTTCAGCCAGAAAACTAGCATAGTTTGAGACAGTTTAAGAAACTGAGTTTGGGAACCTAAGATTAAAAATCTCACTGGCTCCTGGTGAAGGTACATTCAGTACTTTGACTGAGCACAACTCCTGAGAACTTGTGAATCCCCAGTTTTGAAAATCACAGCCACAGTACTTTGGAGTTTGGGGGTGGGGTCTCTCTGAGGGGCTCTCCTAAACTTAATGTATATGAATTTTTAGATATACTCTTTGTACACATAAATCCTTCCTTGACCTCTTTGATCTGCACTACAAACTAGTTTCCAGGGAACTACACGAACATTTCCAACAGGATGCCAAGAAGGACAAGTACCTGTTGCCAGGCAGTGTAGGTTTGTATTTGCTGGTCACTTCCTCAGTCTCATTCTTCCCCATACCGATTTTGTACCCGACCAGCTCAGTGTCTCAGGGCTGTTAATGATATTTAAAACAACGTCCAGCAGACTAACATGCTGGAGAAATGCCAGTTTGTGTCCTCAGCTAACAATCCCGCATTTTTCTGCACCACCGTCCTAGCAGAAACATGATTAACGTCAGCCCACGAGTTTTATTTATCTTCATGTCACTTTTCTTCAGAAACATGCATGAACAAGGAATCTACTGCCTGTTAAAAATACCACAGAGGTTGCACTAAACCGGAATACAACAGAAGCCCACTGTTCTTTAAAAAAGACAATAGAGGCATGTGTCCTATTGCTCTCAAAGAAGCTCTGCCAAACACTTTTGGAGAGAAGGGAGAAAAGCCTCCCACCACTCATTCAGCTTCCCACTTGCATACCAATTTTCAAGTGGAAACACAAGACCCTATACTACAGTAATGTCATTCAGTTTGCAGAAATAAATGCAAACTTTACAACTGCTTCATGCTTTAGAGTTTTTCTTAAAATAAAAGGTTACTGCCTATAACTAAATATTTTACATACTCTAATATAGGACCTTAATACAAAGAAACCTTGTATAAAAGTTCATATGAAAAGGCAAACTAATTGCATTCCTAGAATTTACTTAAATAAACTTTCAGTAAACAAGTATTAGTGCTTAATAAGGGTAAATTGAATGATGCAATTACAACATCACTATATCAGAACTCAGAGAATACTCTACATGTTTTAAAATATTTAGCACCTTTCACTTCACACAAGCAGACTTTTTCAAAGAACACTAGTATGGAATTTAAAGAATACTTTCAAAAGTAGTATTACTGTACATTTTCCAAAACTGCACACATGTAAATTACCCCAGAGAGCATAAATGTGAAGCAGGGGGTAGAATAGGGGTGTGCAATCTCACATCAGGAGGCATAAATTTCTAAAGGGAGATAAACAGCTTAGTATTTTCAAATCTATAAGATGGTTACTACAGAGGAGCAGCCACATTATGTTTTGTGATAAGAGTAAAATGGAAGCAAAGACAAGGTGGCACAACCACAACTTAGGCTTTTGCTACTTGCATGTTTTCCTTTTAGTCGACTGCTGAAGAAAATGAACACCATTTATGCTTTCATGCAAAATCGGAGGGGCAAAGATATTCCCCTACACATAGCTAAATTCTAAGCAGGGCATTGATACGTCTTAAAATCAATCAACTGCTTAAAGGCTGATGTTATGGGTTTAGCGAGGCCTAAATTTAGGCTTTGATTTGTAAAGCAGGCATCAGAGTATCAGCTGACTGGAGCTGGGTCAGCCCTACTGACACTGACTCTACTGGCCAATGGTATTCCATACCATATTCTGATGTCACAGCAAGTGTAAAAGGAGGTGTAGGAGGTGCCTAGCTCTCTTTCCCCTTCATGGCCAGCTGCTTAGCAGACCTTCTGTCACCATGCTGGAAGTGTTAGGCCTTCCCACCACTTCACAGCAGTTTGGTTCGGGAAGTAAACATTTCTTTGTCGTTGGTTCTCTGGTTTTTTCCCCTCCTCTCTTGCTGGTGTTTTCTTGGCTGGGGTGGATGACTCAGTGGGGTTGTTGTTGTTTTCCCACATTTGTATATTTATATGTTATATCATATTCTGTTTTTAACTTTCCCTCTTCTGTGTAAATATAAAAAGCTTGCTATTTAAGTGTTAGTTCTACCTTTTTCCCCTCCCTTTCCCTCAGAGTTGTGGGGCGAGGCTGTGACTTTGTATTGGCCAGTTGGCATTTTACCATCTCAACCTAACACACCTGATTAGAAATATCTCTCAGGTAGTTTCTTTAGCTGTAGACCCCATCTTCTCAACTTCCTCATACTTATTTTTCTGCCTTTAACACCACTTGAAAGTACATCTATTTGTAACACACAAAAATAAGAAGAGACAGAAATGCACATGACTATCTATTAAAAAGGTACAATAACTCTTGATCCTCCTAAACAAGAGTCTGTATGTTCTAGAGAAGGTCAGTTGTTACATGCAGACTTCTAGAGGAAGGAAACCACAAGTTCAAAAATGCACGGTAGATAGAATCAAAGAATGATAGAATGGTTTGGTTTGGAAGCGACCTTAAACATCATGAAACTTCAACCTCCCTGTCATCAGCAGGGATGATATTCATTAGATCAGGTCCCCATCCAGTATGACCCTGAACACTTTTTAGTTTCTCAGGGCAGTTGATTCCTGTGCTTCATCACCCTCTGAGTAAAGAATTTCTCTCCAACATCCAGTCTAAACCTGCACTCTTTCAGTTCAAACCTACTGCCCCTTTTCCTGTCTCTCTGCCCATATAGAATGTCCCTCTCTCTTTTTTTTTTAAAGCCTTCTTAATGTATGGGCAGGTAGCAACAAGGTCTTCTTGAAGCCTTCTCTTGTACAGGCTGAACTACCACAGTTCTTTCAGCTTGTCTTCATAGAAGAGGTGCTCCAGCCTTCTGATCATTTCCGTGGCATTCTGGACACACTCCAACAGGTCTGTGTAGTTTCTGTGCCAGAGACTCCAGAGCTGGATGCAGCACTCCAGAGGGATCTCACCAGAGCAGAGTAGAGGGGTGGAGTCCCCTCTCTTGATCTGTTGGCCACACTGCTTTTGATGCAGCCCAGAATACAATTGGCTTTCTGGTCTGCAAGTGCACATTGCCCAGTCACATCCAGCCTCTCATCCACCAGCACCACCAAGTCCTTCTCAAAAGGGCTGCTCTCGGTCTGTTCATCCCCCGGCCTGTACTGATACTGGGGGTTGCCCAGACCCAGATGCACCATCTTGTACTTGGTCTTGTTAAACCTTGTGAAATTCCCATGAGCACAGTTCTCTAGTCCAGGTCCCTCTGGATGGCATCCTGTCCTTCAGGTGTGTCAACATCACTACTCAGCTTGGTGTCATCTGCAAGCATTTGTTGAAGCTTCACTCAATTTCACTGTCTATGACATTGATAAAGATATTAAAGAGCACTGGTCCCCAGACAGAGCCCTGACAGACACCACTCATTACTGTCCTTAATCTGGACATAGAAAAATTGACCATAACTCTCTGGCTATTTCCATCTAGTCAATTCCTTTTTCACTGAATTGTCCATCCATCAAATCTGTCTCACTGGTTTGAAGATAAGGGTGTCATGTGGGACCATATCAAAGGCCCTATAGAAATGTAGGTAGATGACATCCTTTGGTCTTCCTGTGTCAACCATTGCCACCACTCCACCACAGAAGGTCATCATATTGGTAAAGCACAGTTTGTCCTTAGCAAAGCCATATGGCTGCTTTGGATCACCTCCTTGTCTCTTATGTGCCTTAGCAAATCTTCAAGGAGGATCTGCTCCATGATCTTCCCAGGCACTGAGATTAGGCTCACAGGACTACAGCTCTGCAAATCTTACTATTAAAAAGTTTTTCCTTCCCTGCTTGAAAACACAACATAGTATTTTTTCGAGATAAACTATGTATAATGGCGTAAGGAACAAAGAAGCTGGGAAGTACCAGCTTTACATTTTGATGATTCTTTGTAATCAGGTAACTTCTTAATGTTGGTTGAAGTTCTTTTTCTGAAAAAGAAGAAAAAGGCTGCAATATTTGCCATTTTAAATCTGCAAGGTAAGTAGACCTCCCCATCCCAGCCATCAGAGACTAAGAGAATGGTGTGCACTAATTCTAGCACATTTCATATTTCAAATGTTATGTAGGTAGCATCACCTACAGAAAAGCAAAAGAAAACACAGGGAACAATGGTGAAATGGTGGACAGTGAATCCAATCATATAATCAGTTAACAAATGCAGGCATATAATTATTACTGTACATAGTAGCATGCAGTTTCAGATGCACCTTCAATTAAAAAGGAAGCATGGAAACAGCATCAGCTCTTGCAGAGGAGAGGTACTACTGTGAAGTGCTGTAAATGAAAAAAAAAATAACTAACTATGTACCTCCAGCTGCAACAGAAGTATCTATGGCATCTACCTTTACCATACAGGTAAAAGCTACATAACTGCAGAAATATCTCAATGTATTAGCTCATTTACTTCTTGCTTCAAATTCTTTTATATTTTATGGATTTGGTTCACAATGGCATACTGCTTACTGTCTTCAAATCTTTCATCTTTTCAAAGTGAGCTCACTCCTTTGCTGTGCAATCCATCAATCCAGGTCAAAACTGCGTAACTAGCTGGATAACCTTTAATTGAAAAGTCCTGTGGTCAGTCATTGTCTCAATACAATTGTATTCATTAAATGAGTAAGACTCACAGTGGGGCTGCAGCCCAAAGGTAAAAATAACATTTTAATGAAAATTTTATTTATTTCCTTAAAAACTAAATATAAGCTAAACTTTATATTTAAATAAAAAAGATTCATTCTTTGCAGAATGCAATTAAAATTTTGCTGCCAGAAAATTTTCCACATTAAGTTAACACTCCTGTTAATTAGTCTGAAGCTGACTACCAATAAAATAGGAAGACTCCAGATGTTGCTTTCCATTTAATTTTCAGTTTTTACTATATTCTTTCAACAGCTTTTTGGCTTAAAAGCTACTCCAGACTCTACAGAGACAAGTTTATAGCTCATTTTCAATCTACTATTACTTGGCAAATACAAATTCTTAAACAAGCTTCTAAATCCTGAGTTTCACTCTAAGGCACAATTGTACAGAGTGTTTTATGTTTAGTTCCTCACTTTTGTCTGTATTGATTAGTACACCTTATTCTAACGTAGAAGTTTAGCATTCCTGAACCTGTGCACCAGCAGCAGCTCACTGCAAACAGCAGCTCAACTTCTGAGTCAATCTGAGAAATATCTTTGAAGACATATATTGCAACAAAACTACTAATCTGCATCAACCAATGAGAGGATTAAAAATACATCAAAACAGAAACTCTAAATATAATTAGGCTGAAGAGGCAAGAGCATACACACACACACACACACACACTTACAGTCTCAGGAGCTATCATAAATGATTATATAAAAAAAGCTCTTTGTAAATATGGATGCAGGAAACATTTATCCCTTGCAAACACGTGGTGAAGTCCACATGTACATAAACCCTAAGGCATAAACGAATCATTTGAGAAGCATGGTCTCATCAGAGTTCCCTTGACGTTGCACATTTAAGAACTGACAGAAGCAAGAGGATGAATGATTGTAGAACACTCTTCCTACGAACTCTAAAAATAGTTTTCAAAATACTGGATGAGATCTAGCCAAGAAAAAGGGAAAATGAGTATCTATTTTTAAGACAGAAGAACTTTGTTTCTGTCAATGGTGATTTCTGGAACAAAATTAGCATGAAGCAGAACATCTTAAATTTTTAGGCTCTGTTATTGGTTAATACAAGAAACAGCCAAGACACATGCTAATTTTGATTACAGGAAAAATTATATCTATCATATTAAAAGAGTTTTGTATACACCATCTTCATCAACTTTCATTAATTACCACTACGTGATAATAGAAAAAAAGAATTAGTAGTACATTAAATATTCCGCTTGTACTGCACTTCCAAGGGCAAGCAGTATATGATAATACCACTACAATAATTTTCGCAATCAACTTCAGTTATGATTTTTTTTCTCTTTTCCCCAACCTTTTGCTTTCTAATGGAAGCAACTGGAAGTTAAATATTTCACATGCTTTCCCAAAAACAGCAGTTAGAGGATACACAACAAAGCAAAAAGTAAAACCACATCAGCTCCCTTCATAATCACCATATTATCAGTACCCACAAATCATTAAATATTATTGTTTTAATAAAAAAATAACATGGAGACTGCTTTGCTTTTAGTGCTCTATAACCTTTTAGCAGCTTGAAGTAGTTGGGTCTTTGCTGCAGAGTTTTATTGAGGGAACATTTTATTTGTAGCATGACTGGAAAAGCTCAAAAGAGGGTTGATTTTCTCTTTACTAATAACAGAGACCTACTACATTGCTTCTGCAAAGAATATTATGCAGGATATCATTCTCAACAAACTGCTTAGAAGAGTTGCAGAAAGAAAAGTAACAAGCAGAGAACACTAAAATGAATTATGAGATAGTAATGATGATGTCTGAACATAACAAAATAGCTGGTATTTCCTTTTCACTTGCAAAGTTTCATTTATCCATATATGTTCGTACTGTCTCTAAAAAGATACTGTTCAGGAATTGAAGATTCTTGTTCACTCTAACACTCCAAATATTTGCAAAGCCACCTACCACAGGAATGCAGTTACCTCCTCTGAGGATGCTTCGCAAAGATACAGGATGTGCTACAAGCAGAATGTGCAGTAAGACAAGCCTAGACAATTCACTATTGGCTAGCTCCAGTGCAGAGTTGATATTTGTAGAAAAAATTCACAACACACTTTATAAAAGTGCTTTGTTAAGGTGTTTTTCAGAACAGGACTTTAGCTCCATACCTGCTGAACCTGCAACCAGATCAAAGCCCAGAGGTTGGATGGCTCCACACATCTCCCTCATCTGACCTTTCAGGATTAAAAACAATGTAGAGTCCATAGGCTTCATAAAGTATGTCTCAGAGACATCCACAAAAGGTGTCTGCACGTTTAAGTTTCCACGAGTCATTGTAAGAGATATTTCTCTATGGTTATTAGGTGTAAAGGCTGGTACTACGAAGCTCAACAGTGCACTGGAGTTCCAGAAGGACAAGGGCAACAAAAGGCAGACACATTTCCCTATTACATTGCAAGCTTCTAAATTTTACACATCATAACCCAACAGCTAATACTTATTATTTGAAATTTAATATCCTGTGTAGACTTGGATTAGAAGTCCACCTTTAGAGTCACTTTAAATATCTGTAATTAGGTCTAGGAACATGCTGATATCATAAAATATTTTCACTTGGCCCAGATTGTCATTACTTGTCCCTTCTCTTTTTACCCCATCCTAGCATTGTGCACTACAAACAAAGCTTTGTGCAAGTTTTTTTAAATAAGATGCTAATTCTTGCTACAGAATGCTTTTTATAATGGTCCAAGAATAGGTAAAAGTCTTGTTCCCTGTTAGACCCCCTGGTAGATGACCTTTAAGGGATCCCTCAAGCTCTGCTGGCCTACTACAGCCATAAGAGCACTGCAGGTTCAAGCAGAATTTCCTACTTGTGCATGATCTGTGTGTCAGCTTGTCACCTGGTTGCACAAGAATCATACTTGCCCCCAGAGATGGAAACTCTGCCTGCTTACAGAAGCAGCTCCTCAGCAGGCAGGCTTTCACTACACCACCAATACTGCCAGTGCACACACAGAATGCTCTTGAACGGAATTCCTTGGAGGGCTTCAAACGAGCTGGTCTGACATCCTTTTGCCTTAGGCCAGATTCTCATAGAACTGAACCATCAGAATTTCAAAGAAAATCAGATGGACCAGAAGCACAATCCAGATGCTATAGTATAAATCTTACTTCAGTAGAGAACAAGTCTTCTCACAAGCTTCAGTTCTTAGTACTGCTTCCTCAAATAGCTCTCTTTGATGTCAACAGAGGTGCCTCTGTCTGGAAATAATTTCCAGCTTTTAAACCGTATCTGCTCCTTCTCCCTACATATACACACACACACACAGACACACACACACTCTCTTGCTCTCAGTCTCCCCTTCATCTTGAGTCCTCTTTGGCATGTTACTAAATGCAACAAAGCAATCAAAAAGTGGAAAACAGTCTGAAATATGAGATTAATAGCAGCATATATATTTGAGTGGAATACTTAGGGTTACAAAAAAGAAAAATGTGCTAGCAGAGTCCAACAACATTTTAGAGTAAATTATCACTTTATAAAATATTTTCAGGACAATCATCCTACTTAGCAGCCAAATTCATCTTTACGTGTGTTTCTTCCACCACAGAAAGCAGCAAACTGACCATCCTTGGGATGACCCATAGAGCAGGAAGCCTTGACACAGGGCATTCACAAACCTTATTTGTCCTCCTGCAATTCTTGCTCTCGTGGTTCAAGCATGGTCATCTGGAAAATAAAACCTCTCTTTGCTCTTATTTTGTCATAAATACCAAGTAGTCATTATAGCTGATAGTACCTGGCATCCCCACCTTCCTCAGTACCTCTCTGATAATCTTAAAAGAATGCTCATATGGTTGGAGCCATGGTGCAGTGCAGTGACCACTTCTAAGGAAAGGATTAGAGGTAAAGCTCTACCTGAAGTTACTGAGAATGTCATCTGTAAACTGACTAAACAAAATCCAAACTAAGAATGTAAGGCTTCATACCTAGGACTGTTTTAAAAGGTGCTGGACTGTTTGGTGTCAGCATTTTTATCTTCACCATGAATCTTAGTATTTGAAGTACAGAAACCAACCTGAAATCCCTTAATTCCAAAAAAAATTAATATGTTCCTGGAATCTTAGGTTGACTATTAGTCTTAGCAATATCCACTAGGCAATAGCCTTTACAACATAAGATTTCTTATTTTCATGTCTATTTGCTTTTCCTCCTATCTTCACATTATTTCATATGTCTGTTCTTGCAGAATTAATGGAATGAAAACAAATGTGCATTCCAGCTGGAAATTTAAAATCACAGCTTTCAAATTACATGCTGGGTTAATCTCCACTCACTGTAGATTCAGATGCTAATATCAGCTAGATGTTGAAATTACAAAGGTGAAAACATGAAGAAGTAGTCATACTGAGCAATTTTTAAATAAGAGCATTTTCCAGTGCATGTTCAAGTGACTTTCTGATGTTTCAAATATTGGACTCTTCTCACAGACCTTCTCAGGAACACTAGAAGTCACGCATGTAATGCCATTTCTCTGAAAACATGCAATAGCCACGTGACTCCATGATACTTTAGCATCAACATTTCCTGACTTTCCAGTCAAGAGGAAGGTATAATGGGAAAATAATGGAGCTAAGAAGAAGGTAATGAAATTGGGTTTTGCTAACATCTCGTTAGCAGCTGCACCTTCTCTTTCCCCTAGAAGCAAATGCTATGTTAGCAGTAGCAGCAAGGGATATAACATTTGGCATACTTTAAAGTAGCAGCATGCAGTGCCAAGTAAAGATACATTGAACAGGACTCTTCTGGCAGAAACCAAAGGATTCCCTGGATGGAATCCAAGTTTCTACTACTGGCTTAAAATTGGCTATATTGCACATCTATCTAAGAGAATACAAGTACCAGCAAATACTGAACTAAACAAGATGCCATTTTAGCAGTATACAGACTTAAAGTGTTAGGTGGTTTGCAACTGGAAAAGCCAAACACACTTTATCTTTTATCACTTACCATTTTATCATTTTTTATTACTTTATCCTTTTAGGGTTTTAGTCATTTTAGTTTTTATCAAATTTCTGTATCTTCATAATGCTGGCTTAACTGTTGGTTTTAGCCCAGCTGGCAACTAAGCACTACACAGCCTCTTGTTCACTCTCCCACCGCACAGCGGCATGGGAAAGAGAACCAAAAGGAGAACTTGTAGGTTGATATAAGAAAACTTTCATAATTGAAACAAAGTGAAACATTGGATTTGCAAGCAGCTGAGACCATGCTGGATCTAGGATGGTGACTATATGTATTTGTCTCTCTCCTCTTCCTTATTCTCTCTCTCTTTCTTCTTCTAACTTGCTTTTCCCCAAATCTGGTTATCTTGAAGTTGGATAGGTTGGAGTTTGCTAAGTCAATGCTTTGTGATGTGCCTTCCTTTGACTCGATGTTGTTTTAAGATTTGCCAAGTACCTTATTCTACCTTAATAGTCTAAAGTTTGCAAGTAGAAGTTAGTTATTCAATCTCCTCAGAACCTGGTTGTTTCTCCCATGCAATGCCAGAGTGAATCTAAGTACCTTTCCTCTTCAAACTAGCTGAGAGAGCTTGGAGTTTAACACAAGGCCTTTCTGTTCATATCTTGCCTAGCAAACAGTATTTTAACCATGCCTATTCAGCCAAAGAAAAGAAGAAAATTAGCTGATGTGAAATACTGATTCAATGAGATTAGTATTGTTTTTTGCCCAGAATTACACAGCAGATGCTGTCTTTTACTACCATGTAACTTGGCCACAATTCAGCTGGTCCTGTCTGTGGTTTCCCATAAGCCGTATTTTATATTACGGTTCTGTTAAGGAGAGAGGCTGACTAATACAGAGACTTGACCCAGACAGCAGCACATCTGACCCCTCCAACAGCTCCTTCCATCATCCCTCTGCAACAAAGAGAGGTCTCATTCATATAAAAGGGAGGACTCTATCTGACTGGGAAAATGGGCTTCTGATAGTTACTCTATAGGGTAGCAGTTGCATTTTAGCTAGGCATTTTCACAGCTTGCCCCACTTGCAGGTGCAACTTTTACTTATGTACTATTGTAGTAGATCAGACCACCAGAAGAGCAGCCAGTATGCATGAAACCAAGAGAATTAAATCTTAAAAAAGAAAAAGCTGAGGACTAACATATCACAAAACCTTTGACCTTCCTCCCCATGTTCATAACATATATTAAACTCACAGAAGAAAACAGTGCAATGAACTGCAACAATTTCATCCCGTTTTCCATGAAACCACTTACAGAAAACAAGTGATAACACACCATGTTGTAATAACTCATCCTAAAATGTGGTACCAATTGCGTGTACCAAGTACATCAGGGTGAGCTGGTAGTCTCAATCACAAGCCCCTCCTTGTTCAGATGGATGATTTCTCTGTAAGGCCACCAGCCATTCAAAAAATTAACAATTGTAAGATTTTCTAGCTCTATGCAGGAAGCACCAAGACAACAGCATTTTCCCATTTGTGTATCATCTCAGGAAGGTATACATTTTCATAAAACTTGTATAGATCCCAAAGCCTTTGAAGAACATTAACAAAATACTTCAGAGCCAGCTAGCCACACTGCAGCACATCTTGACACCTATGCTAACAGCTAATTGACACTCTACAGGTGAAGAAGCAAAATTCATCTCAAGGAGAATGCGGCTCTTACAAATTAGCAAATGAGCATCTCTGCATCCCTCTGGAATCCCACACTCAGTGGTTTGAGGTGGCAGAGGGAGAAACACTGCAAACAGACAACTAATTTAAGAGAGCAGTAGGAGGTGATTTTTTTTTTCTTACTGAGAACAGGAAATAAGAAACTTTTTCACAAATCATCTAATCAAAACTAAAAAGCTAGTTCAGATTGGATAATTAGGAAAAAATTCTTTATCATGAAACAGATTGCCCAGGAATGTGGTTGAGAATATCATTCCTTGAGATATTTAAAAGACATAGACATGGCACTTAGGGATATGGTTTAGTGGTGGACTTGGCAGTGTTAGGTTTATGTTTGGACTCAATTATCTTAGACACCTTTTCAACATAAATGACTCTATGAAAGTGCAGAAAATGCCACTAATGCAGTTTTCTCATAACTGTTCATATGATAGTGTACAAATCACTTACTATCCAAAATGGGAACAAAAAACCTTGACTCCACTGTCCAGCTATTTAAAAAAAAAATTACAACTCCTGGAAAAGATGATGAATAAACTGACAGAAATGAAACAATAAAAAGTTGCAACCTACCATTTCCTATGCTTCTTTCAAAGTAGGTGCTTTTCTTTTTGAGTCCATCTCTGACCACAGCATTATATTCTACATTCTCCTTTATTTCTTACTTTTCTTGGTCTCTCTCAGTTATCTTCCTCTTTCCTTCTTTCCACTTTCTCCAAATAAGATTTATCAGTAAAAATCATTACAAATTACTAGAAGGGGACATTATAAAGAAAGCACAAAAATATAGAAGGAAGAAAACAAAAAGTGAAGGTGACTGGCAGTGACGGTAGCCTGTAATTTATTTTTTAACCATAATGCTGTAATACAATGTTGTAATAGAATGTTTTAAAATGACAGCAGTATCTGCCACGCAGTGCAAACACAAATCTAAACCTGCCACATGCACAAAATCCGACATATATTTTGAGATTTTTTTCAAATTAATTCTTCCATGTTGTGAAAGCAGTGGCTGATGTTGAACAATTTTATTTGCTTCCTAGTTGCTACTGCTTATGCATTTCCAACATGTTAAACCAGGCATAAAATTATTTTAAATGGCAGATTCTGGTCCACAGCCAGCTTGTACTTTGTCAAGGCTCCACCAATGGCCCAGATATGCAATGCCTCTTACATTCTGGCAGGAAATTCTTCCCCCGCTCTCCCAGGGCTTTGGGAAGTAGCTGCAACATGCTGCTCTAGTTCCCAGTTGCTTAGAAAACATGCAGTGCCTTTTGGCATTGAAGAGCTACAGTCAGCACACAGCAACTACTCTCTGATGCCTCACGTAGTCAACAGTGAATTCATCAAGGTCTACTTTCAGTAGACTCAGATTAATTACCCTGTTCCTTGTTAAATGTGATGTTCACAGAGAAAATATCTCAATGACCAAGTCAGTGTAATTCATAAAATAATTGCAGATCTTTAGAAAGGCACAAAACTTTCACCCAAAGCCTGTGAGTGGAGATTGTTTGGGAAGTTGGTCCTTGCAAGCAACTCTGGTGCTGCATCCAGCCCTCAAGAAAGAAATCTTTGCAATCTCTCTACAAACTGCCTTTTAAAAGAACTTGCATCAAAATAAATAATCTGTCTTCAGTTTTTTAGGGAAGTCATCTCAGCTTCAAAATGAGTTCAGGTGCAGGGAGGAGAAGAGATGGGTTCAAGGAAGAGCAAGAGAGTGACAGGTTAAAAAAGGTTGAATAGTGACAGATGGTACAATACTGGCTTCAAGTTGAAAAGTCACAATAATGTGCTGAATGAGGCAGCAGCAACTGAAAAGACATATTTGGAATTGCAAAAGCAAGGCCAGAACAAGTTCAGGCTCTAAAACTAGGCCATACAAGTCATAAGTTTCTGTCACTGAAGCATGTATTAAGTCACCTGTGCAACTCCATATGGTTGGTAACTGTCCAGCCCCCTGATTTGTCAAGGTCTCTCTGCAGGGCCTCTCTACTTTCAAGAGAGTCAACAGCTCCTCCCAATTTTGTATCATCACCAAACTTACTTAGCATACCTTTGAGTCCTGTGTCAAAGTTATTGATGAAGATGTCAAAGAGCACCGGGCCTATGATGGAGCCCTGTGGAACCTCCCTAGTTACAGGTCACCAATCTAATGTTACCCTGTTTACTATAATCCTTTGTACCTGCTTGATTTTGGACATTTTGGAATTGCCTGCTCCTGTGCTCTTCAGAGGCGATGCTTAAAAAGTGTCCAGCACTGATGCATCCCCGCACCTCCAAAAGCATTTTCCTAGGGGACCTCATGAACTAGTTCCCTGAGCAGCCTGAGGTCTGCTCTCCTCATGTCCATGATTGAAGTGCTGCTGGCAGTTTTGCTCCTGTCAACAGATATTTTAAACATGATTCCTTCATGGTCACTGTGGCCAAGGCAGCGGCAATCATCACCTCATGAGACCCTCTCAGTTAATAAGCAACAAACAGATCAAACCCTGAACAGCCACAAAAAAAAGCATGGTGTAGGAATTATCCATAAAGCAGAGGTGAAGACCCAATTCAGATATGTTGAATTTCACCAGTACCATGTTCCTCAACTCACAAGCATTCGGTATTGCTTAAGCAAATTGGTCTGACCCATTCCTGAGGAACTTGTATTCTAAATATATCCCCAGACCTAGTACAGATACTGCAATAAAAAGCTTCCAAGATACACTCAAATAAGTAATGCGAATCTCACACTGAAAAAGAAATTTTGCATGGACAAATGTTTTGATGGAACTTGCTCACTACTCTACAATAAATATGTAAGCACATCTTAATATTGAAGCTACAACTATACCTTGAGACATCCTACAGTGATTAGAATAAAAATACATCCAATTTGTACTTTGTACCTGGGATGTTGCCAGACTGAGGTGTCTGAAATGGTACAAATAGGACTAAAACCTTTTTGCAAAGCATTCTGTAATCCCAAAGAAAGAATATGCATCCAATGACACTGATAAGGAAATGCATGAAGAGGGTAGAGTCATAGAAAGTTCAAATGTTTATACCGAAATGTCATCTTGCCCTTGTTGCATTAGCAACAGAGCAAGTCCTTGGGGTCCCAGCTGCCCACACCATGGACCTACATCCAGAAATATGCAGGAGCTACACACAAACTTTGCCCCATGGACGCCACCCTTGCCTACTACAGGTGTGCAGTAAATCATCCCTACCCCATGTAGCCCTTCAGCACCACTCCTAATCAATTTCATCCTTCTGCAAGCTACCAATGAAGCACTCTCCCCTGTCTCAAGGCAAGAAAGCAGACACAGCAGAGGCAGCAAGGTGTGGCCAGTACTCCTGGTGGCACAGCCACAGGCCACAACTGTCATTCATCCAATGGGATGAAGTTCAATAAGGCCAAGTGCCAGGTCCTGCACTTTGGCCACAACAACCCCATGCAGCACTACAGGCTGGGCACAGAGTGGCTGGAAAGCAGCCAGGCGGAAAGGGACCTTGGGGTACTAATTGACAGGAAGCTCAACATGAACCAACAGTGTGCCCAGGTGGCCAAGAAGGCCAATGGGATCCTGTCCTGCATCAAAAATAGTGTGGCCAGCAGGACCA